>VWZG01003406.1:57942-84174 GCA_013396735.1 Grallaria varia | reverse complement strand
ATCACAAAGCATCCTGCTAATCAGCATGCTCAGGATGGAAATGATTTGCTGCGAATAAAACAAAGAACTTTTTACATATTGACAACTGTTAAATATTTTTAAAAAGCCCACTCATATTTGCCATACATATAACTACCAATTTCATCTACAAATTTGTTGACCTATATCAAAGTATTTCAATTTAAAACATGTATTTATGATTTTGGTAACATGTCTCCTCATCATTCAAATTATTCTGTCCTTGTATTTCTCACTAGAACTGTAAAAGTGCTTTTTTTTTTTTTTTTTTCGTTTAAACAGGAAAGATTAGATTAGGTTTGGTTAAAAAAAAAAAAAAAAAAAAAAATTGTTTTTTTTTAANAAGCAGATTGGTTATCTTTAGTAAAATAAAGGTTATGCATTTCAACTACCATGAAGAATTGCAAAACTCCAGTGTGTGTAGGGTTAAAGTGTGGAAATGTGCTGTAACTTGCAGTGGAAATTTCCACTGCGTGCTGTATTGAGAGAGGAATGAGCCGTACCCGTGGTAAGGGGGGCTGGGGGTGTGGTCTCTTCATAAAAACACTGGAATGCTGTGTCACGCTAGTTTTCCTTCCAGCTTTCTGATCAGTTTTTGGTTTTGGTCCTCCTGAGTTTTCTGGGATCACAATGCACAGATCCCTAAAACCTATGGGACATTTGCTTATGGATAAACTGCAGGATCATATTTTAGCCTGCTCGAATGTTTTCTTATAATGACATACTGAACTGTCTGTAGTATTCTCCAATATTTGTCACCCATTCACTCAGCCACCTTTTTTTAACATTGAATGTAACTTTTCCTTTTATTAAATTCTCTACAGCAAACACATAATTGTGGATATTGGGAAAAAATGTAGGGTTTTGGGGACAAAAACTTCTGTTTGTAAAACTGTTACTGTGCTTCTAAACTAGTAATTGGTTAGAAGATACAAGGGGGAAGTTAGGAATACTTGGAGAGAAGTTACATCGAAAGTCAAAAGAAGCTCAGTGCTGGAATCTGAGGTATTTAATTTATTTATCAATTATTTGTAAAAGGCTTTATATAGTGAAGCAGCATCTCCAAAGTCCCTTACCACTCCAAGTATTCTGTGATTCTGTGATCTCGTGACTAGGTGACAGTTTAGATCTCATGAGGAACTCTCCAGTCACTCCTATCACTTGGATCATATGTTAACATATATCTTTATAAAGAAAAAAAAAAGGAAAAGAAAACATTTCCCCTATAACAAATGAAAAGTGATCAGGCTTCACCTGACTGGCCTGACTTTTCAGGCTTCATGCAGAGTGGCTTAGAAACCACAGCCAGGGAGTCTGGGATGCACCTTGTCATGTCCCATAGTCTTCCCTATGTTCAGGTTCTTAAGCAGTCTTGAACCTTCTCTTACAGCAAGAGGAACTTTGCTCTCCCAGTTCCCTGTCTTGAGTTCCATCCACTTGAGAAGTGTGGGAAGGGAGACTGCCAGTGAAGACTGAGGCAAAAAAAGTTTTGGTACCTCAGCGTTCTCTGCATCCACTGTTACCAATTCACCAGTCATGTTCATCAGGGGGATACGTTTTCTTTAACCTTCCCTTTCACAAAAGCCTCTTATTCTTTCATCCTGTGACAAATTCAACTACAGTCAATTCTTGGCCATCCTGACCTCACTCTACAAAGTAGTGTCGCTATACTCTTCCCAGGATACCTATCCCTGCTTCCGTGTCCTGTGCATTTCCTTCTTGCCCTTTAGTTTTGATGCCTTAGGACTTCATATATTTGTATATATGTATATATTGGTATATTTGTAGTTTTTTATATAGCTGTACAGCTTCTAGCAATGGAGAGTAGAGTAATACCTCGGTAGTTTGAGCAGTCTGATTTATCTCCTTTCTTCTTGTACAGGGTGATGATGACTGCATCACGGAGATCTGGTGGTAGTTCGCCCTGTTCCCAGCAACACAATGATGATGATGATGATGATGATGATGATGATGACAGCTTCTAGCATTTAACATAGCAACTAACAGTTTCTACCTCTGTACTACATTCCCAAATTTCTGTGTTAAGAGCAAGATAGCAACTGGACCATCTTGCTTGGGTCTCATGTACCAGGACTAGAATAACAATACATGTTGTAGTTGAAATAAGATGGAAGACCCAGCAACCTTGGAGAAGCTCCAAGGAGGGAATGTGACATGAAGATGACGATGGTGAAGAAGCAAGGGGTCTTGAGACCCCTGACGCAATTCTAGGGAGGTGTGCCAAGGGGCAGACCCAAGGGAGGCTCTGAGGGTGGCACCAGGTGGCAGCAGGGTGGATGGTCCTTGGGTTGGATGTAACCTTTACTTATGGTAATTAAGTAGTGTTATAAAATTAGTAAGCACCTGCATGCAGTGTGCATGTCTCTATATAACATAGGTGCCAGCCAGCTCATGTCTACATACTGTCTGCAGCTACACACACCACACACTGATATACACTATGCACCACAAAATATTCATTGAAGAACTATTTTCTATTTTACTTATATTAATGTTGTCTTGAAAAAAATTTTTCCCTCCATTTTAGACAACAGTTTGACCAGCAGGTCATGGCTCAGCCATGCTCTTGCCTTTCCTGATTTCTTACTCATGGGGATCAAGAGGTCTTGTGTTCTGTGGAATGCACCCTAAGGATCTGCCAGCTCTACTCCACTCCCTTGTTTCTGAAGCCACTTTCCCAGGTGGCACAGTTGGCAAACTCCTTGAACAGCTGAAAGTTTGCTTTCCTAAAATTTAGGGTCCTGACTTCACTCTTTCCCAACCCATATCCCTCAGGACTGCATTCTTCACCAGTGCATGACGACTGCAGCCCGTGGTGCTTCCAATTTTGACATCACCCCTTAACTCACACTGGTGACTCACGGGTCCAGTAAGGCATCTCCTCTGCTGGGGCTGTCTAGTACCTGTTTTAAGGAAATACTTTTTACTTTTCACACTAGAGGGCACTAGCGAAATCACCCATCAAAAGATCTGATAATCTCAAGATAAAATATTTTTTCAGCATAACACAGTTCATGGAGGTATTTCTTGCTGCAAAGTGTTGTTGTAGTCAGTATTGTAAGGGATTCAAAAGAGAAGTAGCAAAATGTGGTGAATCCAATGAGCAGTGGTGAAGCTCTGCAGCTGCTGACCCAGGAAATACGCAGGCAACAGGATGCCCAAGCATGGAGTCAGATTTCTCTCACTGAGTCTTCCACAAGCACCTGCTGTGGAGACACACCAGAAGCAAAACTGAGATGAGACAAAACTTTGGAGTGTCCAAACGTGACCGATATTTGTTCCTGTCTCTGAACATACAACACCACCCTTAACAATAACCTGATACCAACACCTAAAATCTGTGAAACTAAAACATTTGTGACTTAAGTGAATGAACAACAGGGCTCAAAGTGCTGTGAAGAGTGGGGCTGCACCTGTCTGGCCAAAATGGACTGAGGGCAGTCCTGAGGAGAAGGACTTAGGGGTGTTGGTAGATGAGAGTCTTTATGTGAGCTGGCAGTGGCATTTGCAGCACTTTCACAAAACTCAAGGAAGTCCTACACTGTTTCCTTGACACTGTATTGCATTTCCAGCAGATATCTGGGGAACTGAAGTCCCCCTTGAGAAAAAGGGCCAGTGATCTTGAGACTACCTCCAGTTGCTTGTAGAATATTTCATCTTCCCCTTCACTTCCACCAGGATATCCGCCTTGTGGGCCTTACCCATGATTCTCACCCATGAATGCTCAATCCTATTATCACCATCACCAAACTTCAAAGCTTAATGACTTAATTACTTCAAATACCTGCTCAAAATTTCATCTATTACCAATTTTTAAAAAAATCTAAAAACTACAAGGGATTGAACTGAATTTTCAGTCAGATTACAGAAAATTTTCCATTGCAGGGAATAATTTAATGATGGATCTGTCACAGTATTCTCTGAATATAAATACTATAAATGGAATCTAAAAATCAAATAGACAAAATAATGGAACAAAAGAATTCAAGTAAAACCTCTTAACAAAAACACCTTTACGAATTCCATGCACAAGTCACATTAGTGACGATAGGATTCTGGAATAGATGGACTTTTGGATGGACCTAGAGCAATATAAAGGTAATTATCTCAGATCTTCTTACAGCATTTGGTCATGCTGTTTGTAGAATGAACATTACCNTTCTTTGAGGAGAAAATGCAAAAACATGGAGAAGCAAAGTCTACAGCTACATGATATCCCCTTGATAAAAATCCAGTTTGGTCTCAGAAGAAGAAGCATGGACTGCCATAGCTAAGCAATAACATAGAAAGTGAAGTAATATCAAATGGATAAGGCTCCAGGTATGTGTTTGAGGGGGAAATATTGTTCCTCTGTAGAATTATGTTTATAGATAGAAGTGATTCCCTGTGTTACATAAAGGTGCCTTATATATTTAGAGAAGCTATAAATTTCATTTGGAATCAAATCTAATGGAATGGTAAGAAGTGTTTTAAACCAGCTTTATGTCAGTTGCAGTCTTGATCAACACACCAGAATTACAAGGCAAGCCAAGCAGAAATACCCAGACCAGCACTAAACAAAGAACTGGCTCCTTGGATCAAGGCAAGCATCTACTTGTTTGAAAGGCTTTTCAAATGACCATGCACAGATATTCAGCAAACAGTAGCAAAAGAGAACAGCTACTTTTGCTAGATTCTCTATATTCTGTATCTAACAAAAGGTATATGGATATGCATTTCAACAACTTTTACTAATTTCAATCCGAATTACTTTGAGTACCATTTAAGTGGATGTATTGAAGCTGCTGATGGCTACTGAAAACCATGTTAAAATGATAAATAAAAAATATTCATTAATGTTGAAGAGTTTGACTCTTATCCATCCTTAGTATTCTTAAATGAAGGACAGCAGTAATTTAGCCTGGAAGAAATTAAAATTATTCAACAATCACAACTGAGACACACAGTCAGGGCATAAACACATCAAATGACCTCTCTGCTGCAATTAAATTTCAAAGGAAATTGGCTAGATAACTATCTAACTTGCAAGGGTGTAAATCTCCTGCTTGGCTTAAGTTCTTCTGACACCATTAGGTGTCTTCACAAAACTGTGGTCCTGCAGCTCCTCTAGAGTTTAGTGAACCTTTTCTGAAGTAACACACTAAGCCTTCTCACTCCTACTAATGAGATTTCAACCCTTCTGCGGGTCACTTGAGTATCAGTTTTATTAGAAAAATAAGGAAGAAATGAAGCAAAAAGCAAGAAATATGTTTTAATGGTGAATGCTACTACTAAATCATAAAAACTAATTCTGAACTGATGAAAACAGAGGTCAGAAGTCAACATTGGATTGCACATCACATTTCAGATGTCAGATGAAGAGATATTTGAATTATTTTGAAAACTAACATTGTTGGTATCTGTTACAATAACATAAAAGTGACACTTTTAATGTTTCTGAAACTGAAACAAGAACAAAGAATTTGTTATGAGTTGCTGGTGTTGGAAGCTGTAGACACATTGGCACCTTTCACCCTGGATGTGGAAGTGAAGCATGCAGTCCTTTACAATATCTCCTTCAGAGCTGAGGAGAAAAAAAGCCCCTCTCAGAAACAAAGTTTTAAATTAATTGTAAAAAATGCAGATCTTAACAGATGTGCAATGGAAGATTCTGGTTTATCAAAAAAGCCAGAAGCAACAGGATATCATCCTAGGGCATATTGGAAACATCACACTACTTGTGGTAATGAGAAAGACTAATACTCAGTGGATATACTTTGAGATTACAAATATGGCTACTTTGGATTAGACTTTTTGAATCTTTTAGAGACCTAAAATAAGTTATTACAAAAATGCCTTTAAAGATTTCATATCAGTCTCACCATTTTTAAAAGGATACAAGCATCTGATTTACCTGAAACAATTACAAAAGTTGCTTAAATACCTTAGAATCTGATCTTGTCCTCACTGTGGTGATTGTTCAAGGTTTGTTTCAGTAGCATTGGTATTCTTAACTTCTGATATGGTCACCCATCTTCAAATTAAGCATGTTTTAAATCTTTCTATAAAAGAATGGCAGCCACATAGTATAACGTTTGGTTAATTTAACGTATGCTATGACTACAACCATCTCTCATGTATTACTCGCTTTGTACCTTTCATTGTTTACTACACAACTGGAGAGCTTGGTGGGTGAGGGGAAAGCAGTGGGTGGTGTTTGTTTCCATTTCAATAAAGCTTTTGACACAGTCTCCCAAAACACCCTTATAGACAAACTGATGGAGTACAGATCAGGTAAGCAGAGAGAGAGATGGAGGGAAAACTGACTGTACTGCCTTGCTCAAAACAATGGATGGAATCAGACTCTGCTCACTGGTGCCCAGTGGCAGAAGAAGAGGCAATGTGAAGACACTGAAATACAAGAAACACTGTTTTTAAACAGAAAAAAAAGATTTTTTGATGTAAAAGTGATTGAACACAAAATCAGATTGCCCAGAGAAGTTCTAGAGTCTCCATCTATGGCAATTTTCAAAATGTGAATGGACCCAGACCCGGACAGCCAGCCTCAGCTGACCCTGCTGTGAGCAGGGAGGTTGGGCTAAGCAATCTGTAGAGGTCCCTTCCAACCTCCCCTATCCAGCAAGTCCATCATTTAATTCACATAATATATTCCTCTGAGCAGAGATCTTACTATTTTTTATGCTAATAAAGCATAATGTGGCAATCTACAGAGAATTCCAATGACTGATTCAATTACATTCTAAACTAATCTAGAGGGTTTTTCTCATGTTCCCCTAGTGAGACACTTGGGAAAGGAGGGTTTTCTACTTTCTCTGATATGATTGTTTTCAAAGGCTGAAGTATTATGACCACCTGCAAAATATTAACTGAATAAACAACACCCATTAATTTAAAACATCTGCTTTTTGTGAGCAAATCTGAAAAAACAAACTAAAAGCTTTGTAATAAAAATGCTGTCTAACAGTATAATCTTGAAGCAGTCTGACAAGCTGCCCGGTTCTTTCATGCCTGATGCCTTTAAAAACTACTCCCCGTTGTGCAGTTCCTTGATGAAGTTCTGAAGTCTGTTTTGTCTTGCCAGCGTTACTCTTCTTGCTTGTGGTTCAAAGACATGCCATGCGAAGCACAGCATTTTTATTACATTAGCAATTATAACTGCTTATTATTTTATCTTGCCCTGAGTGTACCAGATATTTCTCAGAAAATGTATCCCAGAAACACAAGGGCTTGGCTTTATCTCGTTGAGAGTCTTTGTGTCTAATATGTCCCCTTTCCTCTTTGCTGTGTTGGGTTTTCAGCAGTGCAGAAACAGCATGTTCATGTTGTGTACATTACAACACTTCCCCTGTCATCTAGACAACTCAGGATCAGTGTGGCTTTCCCCCAGGAGCAGTTGCCATCTGTTCACAGGGCTATAGACTGAAGCAATATCATGAACAGTGATTTTGCCCCTTCCCTGGGATGGATCAACAGAAGAGACTGAAAGGCCCACTCATCCCTCCCCCTCTAGCCCCTGGCTGGTGGCGAGTTCAGCACGCCTAAATTGCTGTGTTACCTGGGCATTGCACTGAATTCACTCTTTGTTCAAGAAGGTTTCACAGTCTCACACTGAGACTACACTTGAGTGCCACTGATACCCTTTCCTCTGAGAAGCAGAGATCCCTGTTCACTTGCACAGCAAAACTCTTCAAGCTGTATTTTCTTAGGGCTTTTCTGCCTTTGACATGATATGTTCTTCTGTTCATACATATGAAGAAGAAAGCATTATACAACTTGTTATTTTGGTCCTGATACAATCTTCTAGGCAGTTTTCCATTGACACTGTTTTCTCTTCTCTATAAAACAGGCCACTGTTCTTCCTTATTTCAAAGACTTTTGGGCCCACAGTCCTATCTACTATTTCCCATTTTTACTGAGATATTGACTTCAGTATTCCATCAACTGCCTTCTCCTGAAATATCCTGGTTGCTTACAAGCAATAAATCATGGTTCATTAGTCTGCCTACAAAAGGATGATAATTCAGTTTGTGATTTGCTTATCATACAGACCAATCATATCTTAACGTCCCCTTGTCTTTATGTTATCTAATGTAATTTGTTTTATACTGATATATTTTTGATCCAGAAAAATCAGTCTGTGAAATCGTGGTCCATGAATTTGGCTTATTGGCATTAAAGTAATGCTGTAATTATTCTATGAAGTAATGTGAGTAACAATAGTTATTACAAAGATATTATTAATATAAATATGTTTCTTTATGCTCTTTGTCTTGCTACAGTGTAAAAACTGACAATATCATAAAGCAATAAATTCAAAAGTATCCTTTCAGTAATAAATGAGATCTGCTTTATCCCTATACCTGGGAAAATACTAGTTTCTCCAGAAGATGGTGCTTATGTGCCACTAAATGAAAATGATGATGCAGTCCTCCAATTTCAGGCAAGTTGCCCACATGGCAGAACAGAAAATAAACAGTCACTCATGATTTCTGTGTTTCATTTTGAAAAGACTGACTGAACTGTCAAGATAAGGAACTGCTAAATTTCTTCCACAAGAATGACTTTTCCAAGTTTTCTAAAATGCTCTCATCTCATTTTACATGCAGACTGACAATGAAGTAGGTTTTTGCTGCTGTCGAGTATTAGTCTGTGCCCAAAACAAAGAGAAAAAAGTTATCTTTTCTTTTACAAGACAAGGAGGTATAAGGTGCTTTAATTATGGGTGATTTAATTTAATGCTAATAAACACCTCGTAAGAAGCTGCAGTTCTGGTAACTGATTTTTATTATTCTGGATTAAGAAAAGGTTTTTTAAAAAAAAAAAAAAAAAAAAAAAAGGAAGATAAAAGTATATTCTCAAAAATAAGCTCAAAAGGGTCTCTTTGAAATTGAACTATTAAGTGCCTGGTTGTAAAAAGAATCTACAAAGAAACTAATTTCTTATAAAAAACAACATTTTCATTTATGCAGTATCTTTCATCCAACAGGATTGCAGAAATCATTTTAGAGGCTTTGGTATATAGTATTCAGATTTTCAGAAGTTCTAGGTAGAAAACTAACTTAGAGAGGTGAGGATTGTATCCTCTCTTTCTGTTATCAGTTGCATGTAAGTATTTGAAAACTCACCTGTCTTGGTCTGAAACTTTGCTTAGACTGCCTTAAACAGACAGTCTCATTCACTAGTTTCAAGAAGAGGAATGAAGGTACAAGAGACAAGAAGTTGCTCTTCTTTTATGTCTGTGCCTGCATAGATTCTCTGCTAGCTCAGAGTACAACAAAATCTGGAGAAACACAAGCTATTCTGGTAACTAAAATGTCATGATACACAGCAGTGCTACGGTCACCATAATTTTTCCTGGCCATATAACCTGGATCATGATCCATAAGCATGTAGCCTTCATTGTAGATCTCTCTGTCTTGTTCAAGTTCCCTACTAGATAAAGGCATTTAATTTAGAGCTTATAGGTTGGTTGGTAACCCTGTTATGAGTCAGGCAGATACCTGACTGGAGAATCTTGGTAGGGTAGTGTCTGTATTTTTATATGACAGTTACTATATGATCCTGAATTAATCTAATAGTTAAAAAAAATAAAAATTGAAACATCAGAATTACAACTAAAGTGAAATGTGATAAATTTCAGTATTCAAACTTGGATGTTCACTACATTATCTTCTTTCTTGACAGAGACTGTCAACATCACATCACTATATATTGTCACACTACTCATTCAAAAAGTTGGCCAAAATTCAGGGCCCTGGCGGGTTATCTCCACTAGGATCAGGAATGGGGAATCTGAGTCAGGTAGTGTCCAGACCTCCTTACAAAAAAAAAATGGAGTTGAAGTTCTGTTCTCTTGAAGATACTGAAGCTGATATAATCTTCAGTTAGAAACTGCCCAATCCATTATCCTGGCAAGTGTTGTGTTCAGGAACCTCTATCCCTCTTCTCAGATTCACATTTGCAATTATATATATATCGCATTCTATACCTATTTAGAAGCTACTTTGGCTTGCTGTTGAAGGTGAGAGACTGCCAGAGACAGTAGATCCTGCCGTAGACCAAGAGAAAAGCAGAACACCGCCTCTGCTTCCTTTGCATGCCCATCCAGTGAGTGTGGATACAGTACTTTTACCCAGGGTGCTGTAGCTGGACCACACTTATTCCCTTACAGGATAAAACAAGAAAAGAAAAATATCCTCAAACTACTCAAATGTGCCATCTTCATCTGTGGCAGGGAAGCAGAAAACAGCAACCACAGATAGTGCTGTTCTGCTTATTTCCACTGCTTCGTTACCAGCTGAGTAGGTAATCGACCATATTGAGAGAAACTGGGCATTGTGTGGCAGTGAGCTTCGATCTTTGAGCTGGAAAAAGACTGAGTGTGCAAAATAAATAGCATTTCTAACCCTGCAATTTTTTATTGTAAATGCATGAGAAATTAAGGGAGTTGCTTTCAAACCTGGTTTGGTAAAAGGGCAAAGGAGAAAAGGATTATGTTGCTGAAGAAGGAGAAATGCATCTTCCAGAATTGTTCTTACTCTTGAACTAACTTTATTTCTTTTGGTAGAGCTTGGATTAATTAAAGTCTGAATTACACCTCTCTAGACCTTGCCCCTTCCTTTTTAGGAAGTTCTTTTGCTTCTCTTTCATCTCTTCTCTGTGGATCTTAGAAACACATACAACTGCGTGGTGTTTGCCCTCCTCAGAATGAGATGACGCTCCCTACAGAAGGACCCAGTCTAAACAGCTCCTTCAGATTTTTTGGCCTGAGTTCTTGAGAAAGCAGGGCTCCAAAGAGATCCCAACTTTACACAAGTCTTCGTGACCCAGGGGTTCTCTTCTGTTTTGGCTCTTAAAACTTCGCACATTAAAAATTTCAGTTGAACCTTTTCCCACAAAACAGACAATCCTAGTACTTTTCCCTCTTTTTTCAGATCTCTGATAAAGTTGAGCTAAAAGCATCACCTCAGCACGATTTTGTTGAAGAGTTTTACCCTACCAGAGCATACAGGAAACCAAGCTTCACTAGGTCCAGCGCTCACTGAAATACTTCTTGTTCCAAGCATCTCTGGCAGGGATGTAGCCCTGCCCCTCATTCCACCCTCCCAGCTGGTGCCTGAAAACCCTTCAATAACCAGACTGTAGATTTTTCTTTCCCAGACTTCCCCAGTATGTATGGCCTGCATGGTCACTGCCCTCACAGTTTCTGATTCTTTCAACATAATGGGATTGCAGCATTTGTTCCTGTTTAAATACTTGGGTTGGCAGAAATGCATCTTTTATTCCAGGGTTCTAAGAGGATCTTCTACTCAGCACACCTCAGCCAGCAGAGCTGAAACTTCTGTCCAAGAGGCTGGTGAAAGGCACTGTGGGACAGTCACTGCAGAGCAGTTCAGTGCAAGAAGGCCACAGGTATGTGGAGTGACTCAGCCCACACAGAGCTGAGGCCTTGCTGCCTCATATGTGGGGGCAATTTGGGATCTTTTCTAAGGAAAGATCTGAACCACAGATCTTGATTTTCACAAGAGTACGCACAGACTGATGACTAAACACAAAATCACAATATTGCCCTTAAATAAAATGCGGTATTTTACAAAGGATGGACTTTTCCATGCTAATGTACCCTCAGTAGACAAAGTTGATTAAAGTACTAATATACATACTTCTATTTTTTCACCTCTAAATCTTTTGTGGGGATTCTTACACCAGTAGTTATGAGAGACTTCATAGTACTGTACATCCATGCAGTACCAGCATGAAGTTTACTACCCTATGTTGGACAATTATGAATTCCAGTTTCTCAAACACCCACTTGGTATATTGACATGGTGTTTTATTTATTTTTGACTGACTTTTACTTCTAGTAATACTGCATTGGTGTAGTACTCTTGCATTTAATTTTCATCTTCAAGCACTCTACATGCATTAACATAATCTTCTTAATCACTTCAGTACTTCTTGTTATTTTCTCCTCTCCCAGAAATGTTAAAGACCAAGTAGAAGACTTGCTGCTACTACATTAAGAGCTAAAACCTCACCGACATCCATGTAAACCCCTTGATTCTACTGCAGTGGAAATTTACGGTATAGTAAAAAGAAAGTTGATAAGGCTTTCTTCCTGCATACAAATTAATAAAAGAGTTTTTGAGTAAGGGTTGCCATTGCAAAAGGGATAGAGGAATTAGAAAACAAATCTCTAGGAGAAAGCTTAATGCTTATGCAACAATGGTGACGTGTCATATATACCCACAGATTTCTTTTAAAAGATTACTGTTTAGTGTGCACCACCTTGTACAAAGTATCTCAGTATTGAAAAGCACTGTGTGTTGAAGAAATTGGTTAATTCTCTAACCTAATGTGTATGATGTTTTCATCAGAAGTAAAAGATAAACGAGGAGTTAAAAGAGACAAAAGACTAGTAAATCAGGACAGGCAAAATCATAAGCTTTCTCTGAAATTATAACTTGAGCTCAGGCAAAATAGATTAACCTTTCAAAAACAGATGGTTTGATGCAGGAAACTTCTTTTAGGAGAAAAGGATTTTCAGAGAGTTCACATGCTTGAGAAGAAAATGAAACAAAGCTAATTCAAAGAAAAGGTTGAAAGCTGAGAAAAGAAAACCTATCTATTCTAATAACACTAAGTGCTTGGTGGGAATGTTCATTTTCTTTGGGTTATAAAACTTGGATTAGACTGGAAAATGAAGTGCTTGAATTTTAAGGACTGAGTCAATCTTCAGAATATTTTCTGCAATTACACTTTCCCTCTATTTCTTTCTCTAACTTTATCCTGAGTAATTTTCACATGCGTGCATTGCATTCTAAGTCATTAAGTGTTTCTTTCCACCTTGTTTTGAATGGACCAAGGACCTGCTCCAATAGAGCAACTGTTGTACTCTAAATCAGTAGTTCTCAAACTATTGTTTGCAGTCATCCACAGCGAGCTGGCTTGTCACATTATGCTGGCTGTAACCTTGTAAACAGAAATAAAAGACAGAAAAAGATGTATTAAATACTTTCCCATTAACGGTCTCAGCAAATAAAACTGAAGGGACTATGCAGTGCTGTAAGAGCATGGGGAGGGTTCTTGGACAAATCTTGGATTCTGTATGTGATTTTGTGCACTTCTAAACATTCAGAAGCCTTACACTGCTTCCCTGGAGTATCAGGACTACTTAACACAGAGAAATCTGTTACAAGAATAACAGTGAAGAGCGGTGAAATCAAAGACAGGAAGGCAAAATAAAAACAATAACCTTCAGGAAGGTAGATTCCAGTAAACTCAGGGAAACATTAGTTAAGAATTTATGGCAGGCAAGTTCATGGGGGAAAGGATTTAAAGAGACCTGGCAATTCCTCAAAGAAATGGTATTGAGGCACAAGTACAAACTGGCCCAATGCAGAGGAAGGATGGAAAGCGTAGAAAGAGAGCGGCCTGGCTAAGTCATGAGCTTATTAGCCCCAAACACAGGAAGAGAGCACAGAGAAAGTGGAAATTAGGTTAGTCTGCTGGGGACAAGTATTTTTCAGACGCAAAACTTGGGCCAAGACACAAACAGATGCAATTAGCAAGGAAGACAAAGAGGAACAAGAAAGAAATGTATAAGTAATAACTATATTAGCGACAATAAACAAGGCGAGAATAATAGAGCTTTGCCCCACATGAGAGAGGCAAAGTTATGAGCTTCAGAAATCACTAAAGAGAGCGCATGAGGACAGAAAGCTAACACACTTCATTGAGTGATAAAACGTATGGCTTGACCTTAAAATAAGGAAAGAACAAGGCATTTTTAAATACGTTAGATGTGAAAACAGCTCAAAATAACTTTCATATAGGTTTGGCCCACCATCAAAATCTACTTAGCAAGATGTCTGATATAACCTCAGGGCGTAAGTGGTCCTCTGAGTACTTGTGAAGAAAACAGAGATGAGAAGCCTTTACAGAGGGAAAGTACAATGCATAACCTTAATGAGAGAGGAAGGACATGGTAAGAAGGATTAAGCGTTCAGTTACTGGGAAAATCCCATTAACAAATAAACAACTTGCAAACATTGTCAAGAATAATGTTTTAGGTCATCCTGTGGGGAGCAGGGAGTGGGACTCGATGACCCTCATGGGTCCCTTCCAAACTCAAGATATTCTATGAGTCTATGAAATCATGTCAAGTCTTTTCCTATAAAGTAACAGGACTTACAGCTCAGAACACAGAAGATAATGGCATGTCTGCAGACACTACTGAGGCTTTAGACAATTGTCCCATGAGACATCCTTATGAACAGCTTACGCAAGATTTTTTTGACTCTCCTAACATAGAATGGATGCATAATTTGTTGGCAACCCATACCCAGACTGTACTTATTTACATTTAGCTGTCAAAATGGAAGGAAGTATTGAGTGGTGCCATGATCTGAGGGAAGCTCAGCAGGCATGCATAAAAGTGCTATACAAAAGCAGGAGTAATCCAACTTGTACCGTATGCAGAACAGCTGGCTAAGGAGGAATGAGGGTAAATCACAAGCTGAAAGTGAGCCAGACTGGCTTGCTGTTACAGAAGAAGCAAAGACTCAGACTAGGTTATATAAACAGAATCTATACCACAAAACAAGTGATGGTATCTGTCTAGTCTGATCAGCACAGAGTACAGAATAGGGCACCCGGTGTGAGGCACTGCCCTCCCAGAAAGACTTAGGTCCACTGGGCAGACTCCAATAAAACTATGGGATTTTTAGACATCTTGAAAGCATAACTTAAATAAAACATAAACCAAAGAAGACTGGAAAGAAATGTCATAATAGTAAAAAACATAAACGTTACTGTAAAGAGAAATAGATTGGTTTTCTCTATACCTCTATCCCATTTTTCTTAGACACATTCCTGCAGTTCCAATCAGACATTTTAAAATATGCTGTAGAAGACAATTTGAAGCTGTGTTTAAGCTTTCGTTACTGTAACAAAAATACCATGCTCTATACCACTCATACCTTCATACTCAGCTCCAAATCAGAACTGTCATGTTCCTCAGCTGAGGCAAAATGGAACACATATACAAATATTGTTCCCAAATTCTTTGTGTTCATTTAATGCTTCTTCACTTTCCTTTTAAGGCAGCACATCACCCAAAACTCAGTAAAGCTCTTCATTCTAGCTTCCTTTGGTATTCCTCTCTTATACACAATAGTCACCAAAAATGCCATATAAATATCTTAAACAACTTCTCCCTCATACTGCTGAAAAGGTCTCTTGAAACACCCCTGAAAAAAAATGAGTGCTGGCTTTGTGATCACTGCCCAAGATCCACTTTCATAATTAAGCCTGTGTAAATAAAACAGATGAAAAATGGAGAAAAACTGCAGCATTAAAAGAACTTCAATTAAACACCTAGTCAAGTAGATCACCTGTGCAAAACAGAACACATCATAAGGTTGAAGGTCCTTTTGTACCTCAGTGTGAAAATCCCACTGAATCTCTTGTTAGGAATAAGTCTTATTGTCAGTTATTTGTTTTTTTCACAAGGGAATGAGAGAGAAGTCCCTATCAGAGTGGTGCCACTCTTGCAATCATGAGAGCTGGATTACTTTGGTTTCCAGAAGTCCTGGACTGACACTGACACAGTCATCAATACGTTACACTTTGGAATGTATTGGGAAAAAACACAGATTAATTACTTCTCTGAAATACTATGATCAGAAATGGTTCGTATGTCATAAAGTCAGCAAAAAAATTAATACAGAGTTAAAACTGTGTTTTGCCCATACAAGCGAAATTTTTTCTTCCTTAAAATGTCAATCCTAGAATCTGAGATGAATTTGCAAACTGTTTAGATGAAATTGTTATGTATTTTTTCAAGTATTATTCCTTTATTGTCTTGATAAGAAACTGAGTTTTGCTAATCTCCACTGCTACCATATTTCAATGTTTTAGTTAATAGATGTCCAACCAGGTGCTAGAGGAGAATTTAAGATTCCAAATATTATATAAACTGCCACTCTTTCTGCTGTCACCAGCAGATAGTAAAAATTCAGCCTTTCACAAAATATAAGTGTGAGAGCACAAGTAAGGGTAGGTACATGNNNNAGGTACAAGACTGTGGTAGAGCCCTGTTTATTGCATGAGTGCATATTCTGTGTTTTTGTGTACAGGGGGCTTTCAACACTTGGAAAGAGTACCTAAACAGCAAGTTAATTGGTTAGACAGTTTTGTATTTAGAAAATAGCTATGAAAACGTCATTGACGTTGTCAAAAATCAAGCATTGAAAAATTGGGAAATCTCCTCTGCAACCTTGGCTTTTACAAGTTCCCAGTATTTCCACACTGAATATCCTGCTCCAATAAATGGCACGTTCCTGACCCAAAAGGTTTTTGAGTTTTTATAATGCCACATGAGGAAGCAATAGCTTCTTCTAGTTCCCTTTTAGCAACAGCCAATCTCCTATGGGAAATTCCAGTCTAAGGTACTTAGAGTTGCAAAAAAAATCTGAGCACTGAAAAATAAGATTTTATAAAGTTTTAACAGAATAACAATTATGTAACATACACACAACTGCAGTCACAGACAAACATATACAACTTCTCCAGATTGCCAGAAACAGTAGAGAAACTTTGTGCCATTCTAGCAGTTACTATTAAAACATGCAAAAGCATAATTTGCAATTTTAAAAATATTTGTGTTTGTGAAGCATCCCTAACATAGACTTGTACAGTATGTAGCATCCAGACAACTTAAATTCTTATTAGATATGATACAATTTTTTTTTCAATTTAGACCAGCAGGACTTCAATCATGCAGCAATCTGCATAATACAGTGCTCACATTTTTTTGTGAGGGATTGTACTGTCTTTTCTTCTTCATTTCAAAGTGCTTCCTTTCTCAGAGCACTGCTCTCTCTTTCACGGTGAGTCACTCGGAAGTGCCCTAGCAACACTGCAACTTGCAAATAACTGAAAGCTTATGCTTTCTCCCTTATTTTGGTGGTCTCTAATTTGGGTGGTCTCTAATTAGCATTTGTTTTAAATGTGAAGGCAGTTACTGTACTCAACTGTTTTTTTTTTAAGGACATATTTACTGATTGCCTAAGAAAAGGGTAAAATCACCTACCTGCTATGAAGCAGGTCCTGATAAAAAAGAGCATGTTTTCCTTCAGACATGAGAACAAGCAGTAGCTATTTCTAGTCAACAGTAATTGAAGAGAAAGCAGGGCTCATTTGAAGTTTAATTCAGCAGGATCACAGTAGCAGCACTGGTTCCAGCGTGCTGGTCATGTTTCTGTCCTCAGAGTGACCCTGCAGGGCTCCTGTTCCCTGTCTCAGCATCAATGCAGGCAATCCCCTGAGGATGGACACCCCCTAATCCACCTTCAGGAGGCTAGAAGGATTAAATAATAGATGTAAGATTTATTTACAGGTAACTGGGATGCGGCAGTCTTAAATTTCCATGGTTCAAAAGGTCTTATATAAAACCAGATGATAAGACTAGCAATGAAAGGAGGCAATTTAAACGATTTATCTAAAAAGGAAGGAAATAGCTTTTTTGAGGTCAAATCACAGTTCCTGTGAAGTCAATTGATTCAGTGAGATCAGCTATTCACAGTGGTAAGGTAACTTTAGTTGTTTGTAAAGGTAGCTCTAGTGTGCATTTACTGATTGAATAGGTACAATTGCAGTTCATACTCTATTATTTAGAATTTTCCCCTATTTTGGTCAATGAATACACACACTCAGGTCCACAGGCCTTACTTTACCCACTGAGCACATTTTTGAAAAAAGAAACACTTCATTTTATCAATAGAATTCTTATATACAATTTTTCCCTTTAACTGCACTCACAACGCCCCAGCAGACACAGTAAGTCTCTGAGAAACAGTCTCTGCGCTGAAAAGAATTAAATTATGGTAGAGGTAACATTTGCCTGCACTTTCCATTCTCCTGGCTTTGTGTATGACCACTGCCAGACACAAGAGTTTGATGGACACTTTTGGTGTGGCACCGAATGGCCATTCTCATATTCTGATGTGGTGGTGATCCATCCTGTTCAGGAGCAAAGAATGACTGATGTGACTCAGTTCAGCTTGTCCGATGGAAACTGCATTGCAGTGTGTTAAATTTTGATTCAGCTGAGACATTTGATGATGCTTTAGCTGTGTTAACTTAGAGAAGTCTCAAATACTGGTCCGTAAAAAAAATATATATCTGGGAGGCTTAAATCCATTCATGGCATTATCATAAAAACAGATGTCCAGCTAGTGGTTGCTTCTACTGTATTTTCACCTGTCAAACCCTACTGGCTATAGGAACATGAGTTTTTGTTTGTCCTTACCAATGAAAATATCTGTGCTGCACAAAGGACTGTTGTTTTATTTGTATCTATTCCTTGTGGTGTAATTTTAGCAACATACTCTTGCTGCACAGCTGTGTGGCATCCGACCCTGCAAGGGAAGGCAGCACCTAATATTTGTAGATGTACACAGTAAAAAGGAATGACAAACTCCAAGGGTCTGCAAAATCTTACACAGTTTTACTCATAAATTACACACTTGGCATGGAAATTGGTACAACTGAGCCCTTGATCTTCTAGTACAAGGACATGGAGGTGGGTTTTGGATAAAGGGGTAGGGTGAAAGGAAAGAGAGAGCGATATTAATTAGACGGTCAGAGAGAGATGAATGAAAAGAGAAACAAAAAGACATCACTGGTCCTGGCTCCAGTTGATGGGGTGTCCAGGGCCCTGGTGTGCACGTTCACCTGGGGTTCGTGGGGATACCTGTTTATAAATAAGTTTTCCCCACCCTGGAGAGAAGTTTCTCACTTTCTATGCAAATCAGTTGTCATGCGCAGTGTGTTCTTCCAGGCCTTCCTGGATACGAGTCAGAGGCTTTTGGAGTCTTGGGTGGTCTTGCCCCTCCCACCCCCCGCAGTCCATGCCCACTTCTTGAGCCCATTCCTGCTGTTGTGCACACTTGCTGTGCTGTGTTGTGCGTATACCCAGGAGCCAGAACAAGGACACTTGTCCCAGAAAAGTGCTGCCCTACCTCTGTGTGGCACCTTCTCCAGCCACACCCTGTCCTTTCTCTCAGTATGTTCTTAACAGCAATCCTTGACTACTATTACAACAGTCCTTGATTGGCTCCACTATCCAATTATCTTGCTATTGGTTTTTGAGACATGCACATTAGCCCCCTTATCTTCCAGGCTTCTGCAAACTGAGCTTAAGATTAAAAAATGGCTATAATTAAAGAAGGAATAATTACAAATTAATCCTAAGAAAAAAATCTGATTAGTTCCCAAACACATGGCTTACATACTGACCTTTTCCTGCACCGACTTCTAAAATATTTGCTACATACTACTCAATGTCCAAATCAGAGAGGTGTAAAAAAAGTAAAGTGCTAAACCCTGGAAACAAGACTATGGGAAGCTTTAGAAAGGTAAGTATTATAAAGGGAAAATAGTCACAGATCCTGGATTATTGGTGGGTTTAGGAAACTATTTTCCTGCACTAAAAGGTCATAGTCTTCCATTTCCCCACTAGCACGCCTAAAATTTCCAGGCCACAAGCAATAAGAGGAAATATCTCAAGGATCCTACAGCAGCACCAATCCTCAGTGTTTGTTCTGCATCTATAGTGTGAGACTTCTACCATTTGTTTGAATGATGTATTTGAATTGCTTTTTTGCAAACATTTGCTGCCCCAAACGAGTCCAGAGCTTGGTTCCTATGGTGCTGTGTACTTTAAAAGATGTGTCATATGTACAGTATCACATTTCTATGGTTGCTATAGTAATGAAAGTACTTGTCTTCAACTACACTGAGGAATGAAAAACGGGATTATAAAGCATGAAGACTAAACAGCAGAGTTTGAAGCTAATTACTGAGGGTATTTGGCTAATTTGGTAACTGATATATAAGTGGACTGCGCTTTCTTTCTGTTTAACATTAACATGAAACTTAAGTAGTATAATCAAAATGACCCCTTTGTCTAGACAGTAGGATTTCTGCCTACTTGATTTGTGCATTGATTGCACAAATGCTTACTTGAGTGTAATTGTTAAAAAAAGAGACAATAACCGATCAGTACACCATAATTCCTTCATTTTCCTGTATTAAATAATAATTCCATTACTTTCAAAAGCACATCTTTATTTGTGTTTTCATTGAGCAATGGCAAATGCTATATATGTCCAAAGCTAGAGCACAAAGCAAATCCAGCACTATAAAACTAATAATTTGAAGCTTAAATGCCCTACTCAGTCTCATATAAAGAGGGGAGCAAAATGCCCTTCACCAAAATTTACTGACACAGGAAGAGAACCAGCTGGGCTATTGTATTTTGCAAGATATCCAAGTATTAAAGGTGGCAAGCAAACAAAGGACAGGAGCACTGACAGAACAGAAGTATGAACATGAAATATCAAAACATGAGCTACTTGGGGAGAAAAAAATCTAATCAACTGTGGAAGTGATTCAGCATCTCACATTTTTATAAACTTTCTATACAAACACACAGAAATATATGTAAACACAGTCCTATACACACAAATTAAGGATAAACTTAAATATGAATGAGAAAAAAATGGCAGCACATATAAATGTGGCAGTAGTGTATTTTGGCATCGCAGCCAGTATCAGATAGGAAATAAGCTGTGAGTATGCAAAGAAATATGACTAAAAACCGAATAGATTTTGAAGTGCATATACCCAAGTAAACTGGCATTAAGCAAAAAAGGCCTGTTCACATTCTGTAGAGCTCTATTGCAACCGTGCCTGTAATTATGGATTCATCACATCTGTCGGAGTAGCACATTTAATCCTTTTTCATCTGTTGGAAACAGCTTTACCAACTGTTAAGCTCCTAGGAATGTTTTCAATTATCTAGAAATACATTGCCTTACACTTCATACTATCACATTTCTATTACTACAGTCTTGAGACCATTCAAATCTTTCTCTATGACCATAATTAACACCAAGTGCCTCTCAATCTTATGGCAATGCATGGAGATTCTTGTCTTGAGTACAATTTCTTGGTCTGAAATTGTTATGTAAGAGAGAAAATAAGTTAGATGAGAAATTAGATGAAATCTAAGGGCACTGAGCCTATGTAAGTTACCTATAACCTCATACAACATGTCTGTAACTTAGCCAGGACGTGATCCCAGAACACCAGGGTTTCAGGCTAATGCCTAAACTGCAAAACAGTGCCTTGTGGGAGGGAATAATGCTAAGACAACAGTCCCTAATACTAGTGCTGCCATGACAAACTTGGTATTTTTTCCTTCCTCTTAACAATATTAATGGTTAACAATTTTATTTGAAATTAACATTTGTCAAGTGTAAGCATTATATTACATTGTTTTCATATCACAAAAAAATCTTATGCTCCTTTAAATGGTAATGGAGCTCACTTAAAAGCAGCTCTAAAAATTCACTACATATTATTAAACTCTCCTCCAACAACAGAAATTTTTGCTTTCCTTTTGTGTTTTTCTCTGATACTTATCAACATCATATCCCAGTTGTTCATTCTGGTTACTTTAACTTTTATGACACTCATATGAAATGAAGGGGGAACATAGCACCTGACAGATACAATGGAGTTCTTGAGTACATACTTACTAATCCTGGGCAATTACTTTGAGGTGTGCATTATTTCATAGGCTTTCTCTGAAAGCAAATGAGAGACAGCAACAAACCAACACAAAAAGCCTCCAAGTTTTGTCATGGAGCTCCCCCTTTTTTTCTCTCTCCATTCTTCCTTTGGTTTTTGACTGCTTTTTTTTAGGTTAGTTTACTCGTTTCTTCTTTTATGTGTTTTAAACCAAGAGAAGAATTTTAAAGCTACAGCACAGTAACTACAGGAGTAACATCATTAGCAGTTGCTGTTCTTAGCAAGGCCTGAGAACTACCAGGACAAATTGCTACTTGGCCAGACGCCTAGATACTAGTTCAGAGAGGAGCAGTGAAACATGGAAAACTGGGGCATGAATCCTCTTTAATGTCCATTTTTTCACATATTCTCCTGTTTTCACCATACGTCATTATGCTAAAGGGTGTTAAATAAAAGCTGTGAAGCATGTGTTATATATTGACACGTCTTCCAAACATTGTTAATGAATCTATATTGCATCAACCCTTTTTGGGGGTACAATTCTAAAGATCTGTGTTAATTTCCCTTGCCTACCCAGACAGCCACAGAATGAGTGGGGTTATCTCTTACTCCTCCCTTTTTATTTCATCCATACTTTGACTTACAGTGACAAAAACTAAAAGGAAGTAATTCACCCACTTTGTTTACCATTCACTTTACTTTTGCCAACAGCATTCCTATGTATCAATCGAATCCATTTTTAGACCTTATTACTTGTCCTTTTTTTCCAGTCAAACTTGTCTCATTTCCATATTGACTCTTGTCAGATTTCTCTCACTGGACCTGCAGCTCATGCCATCACCTGCCATTTTAGACATTCATCAATTCCTCCTGGTACCTCAGGTCCACAAATGAAACTGAACAAACTGCCTTGAAAGAAAGACTTTCTCAATGACTGCACTTTATTCTTCTCCCTTCAGTGCTGTGGGCTATGTTCTCATTCATGCTGGAACCCTTGAATGGTCACATCAGTCTCCTAATGTTGCTTAAGACAAACTGAGCAGAAAAACCTGGATAGGTTTTTGTTAAGTATAGTGCATTGAGGCAGGTAAGGTGTCTTAGTTTAGAGTAAGCTAAAACAATTTTAATTTGGAAAATGTGTAGAAGGAAAGATAACAGTTCTTAACTACTAAATATATTTATATATATGTAAATCACCAGAACGGAACAAATAACAACTCTGTAACCAAAACCTCTAAACAAATGAGTCCCTGAAGACACCGTGTTGGATCCTCTCCCGTAGGCAGTGTGGACTCTCCCTCTTTGTCCTCCCTCTGGATGGTGCTGGCCCGGGGGGGGCAGGGGCGGCCGGGGGCTCCCTCGTTGGTGCTGTCGATGCCTTGGGAAAACTGCAGCAACTCCAAAGCGATGAAGATTGTCTGTCCCTCTGAAGCTCAGGGCACACTGGGCTAGGAACAGGAGGCAGGGAAAGAAGCCAGAACCCGCAGGAGTCCCTCCGAGCTGGTTCCTTCTTCAAACCGCTGCCGAAGAAGTGAGTGGGGAAAAAACCAACTCCCAAAACAAACAAAAGAACTCTCCTCCCAGCCATCAGGTTGGAATTCGGATCGTTAGCCGGGTCTTTGTTAAGGAGGGTGTCAGCTCCCAAAGTCTATGTTGGTAGGAAAGAAAAAATTCTGACAAATTCTAAAACTATAACATAAGGGCAGCATCATCAGTGTCAAGACAAGGAATATGATAACATACCTAATGTAGGAAGGGGAAGGGGGGGGGAGCAGGAAGGGAGTGGGGATTAAGCAATGTGACAAAGATGATCTCCATATCAGTTTCCTCACTATCATAAAGAGCTGCAGCATAAATCTTCTCAGTATCTGTCTACCTAAACATTTTCCAGCCCTATTTCTTGTCAGTTCCCTGACCATAATGTTGTGCCATGTGCGTGTGTGTCCCACCTCCCTACCCCCAATTCTGTACTCCGTTCCCCTTACTGGGGTCAAGTCAACACTAAGATCCCCGCACTGTCCCTGGGTCAGTCCTTGTCTCTACAGCATTCCAGCCAGGTAACTCCTGCACCAGCACAGTCGGCACAGAGAGGTGCAGGATAGACCCTGCTGCTCCCAGATCTGCTTGCCTAGGGCAGAGCTGGCCCAGAAGCAGCTGGGAGTAACTGCGCTGAGAGAGGGTTTGTGTCTTGGCTGCCACGCAGCAGGCACAGCTGTGTTTTCAGAGTGACGTGTACAGGCTGGCCAGCGTGAGAGGCCATCGCCATCAATCTTGAGATTAAGGTGCTGAACTCTTCAGAAGTCTTGCAACATATTCCAAGTGAGATAAAAAACTGTAACTTGGCTATGTGTGGGTGGAGCTCCATGGGAATAGCTATAAGCACTCTGCCAAACTGCAAATACCATAGTAAAGGGATGGCGGGACTTTTCAAAGAAGAGGCTGATGGATATCTCTGTTAATTTGAAAGAGGAAAGGTTCTTCTATCTGAATGGAAGAATTACATACAAAAACATTGCTCCAAAATATTCAATTTATGAGACACATTCAGTCTGAAATGTGAATAAAAGCTTGAAAAAGTTATAAGCAGCCAATAGTAGGTCCTTAATAAAAATGTCAGCTAGCTTTCATAAATGAAAGTGTTGCCAGCCCTACCTATAATTATTGTTGTATGCATTACAGCTACAGGTCTATGTGTTTTCCTGCAAGTTTATGCAAGTTACAGCCTATTTCTTACAAGTTCAAGGAAGGGGTTCTCGCAGAATTATCTGATATGAGAAAATAATTCCACAGGAATTAGTTTAGGCAGTACATTCACACAAAGTATAAAAAAAGCAATAACAGAAACACAAAAAAAAACAAAACACATAACACAAACAACAGTCATGATGTTTTCAGAAACAGCCAGATTCAGTCAAAGTAATCAGCCCTTTGAATGGGACAATATGCTATAATGTGCAGACAACTAAGGTGTTTTTGTGATTATGAAATTATAAAGGGCTTGAAATGCAAGGACAAGAACTGTAGATGAGAGGCCAGTGTTGGCTAATGATGTTAATCCAAACAGTAAGTAATGCAGTCGAACAGTGAACTAGAAACATTTCATTAACTGCTTTGGAAACTATAAGGGTCTATAGTGTATGTACTCAAAGGGGTCATTTTCTGCTAATGCTTAAAGCACTTTATGTGTCATACATTTTTACTTCCTTAGAATCAGACCTTCCTCCAATTTTTAATAACTGATAATTTTGAAAACCTGTGCCAAGTTGTTTACACTCCTGAATGCTTTTTCCTTCACCACTCTGGCAGAGCTGTACACCAGCGTGGCATGAAGTCAGTCTCTGGAAGTAGAGTGAACCACTGATCCTCCAGTCTACTGGATAAAGAACTGGATAATTTGTTGGCTAAAATAAAATGCTACTTCTTGACTTCAGATGTTTTTCCTTTTTTCCAATTAAATGTAGAAAAGTAAGATATTTCAAAGAACAACAAACATATGAAACACACTTTGAAAAATCTGTATTTTGTTTTCAAAATCACTAAAATTATTTGTTGAGTTGGACAAGTTTCACCTGAGATTATTTTTTCACTTGACTCTTTATCTTCTAATTTTTTTCCACCCTTATCCATTTGTTCACTTCTGTTTTAAGTCTTTGTTAACTGATAGATTATGATTATTTGAAAATTTACAGATTTAAATGAATTATGTTTGGGAAAATGGTAAGCAGTAACTTCTCTTGCAGCTTTATGATTTTTTTTTCACCTGTGAACAGTGATAAATGTTGTAGATGCAGTCCAAGAACAGCAAAAGAAAAAAAGAAATTCCCCAAATATACCAAATTACTGCCAAAACTTTTGTTACATTGATTACCTTAGTTCTGCATATTTCTAAAAAAAATACATGATGAATGAAGAAAGCTAGCAAAGATCAGTTGTAGTAGGCATTGGTTCTGAAAAGTAGCCAGTACTATTTGGCTGAACTAGATTTTTTTTTTTGTGATGAAACCAAAACTTGTTGGTCATGAATGTGATCAAAATGTGAGCAGATATAAGCTATCCCGTCCTTTTCCTGTGAAAATTATGAAAGTATTCATGTGTACTACACTTCATTAACAGGGAAAAATGCTATTATCCATTGTGGCCAGAATATAAACACTGTCTGGATTCTTTAAAAAATATGTGATAGAATGAAACATTTCTAATGTTGTTGGCGTGTTTGGGTTTTTGTTTGTTTGTTTTAAGACAAAATGATTATTGGAGAGGTCTGAAATGGCAGGTATTAATCTGTAATCCTTCAAGCCTGCGCAGTGGATTTTTTAGGTGAGGCACAGCGTGTGCAGAACTGGCCCCACCCTTTAGTCCTAAGGTTCATCTGCCAGGGCCTAGCGAGCTTGGACGGTGGCAGCGAAGTCCTCAGGATGCAGGTTTAGTTAGAGTGTCCTTCTCTTAGATGGATGGCCTTACAGGGCTAAGCGAGCTCCATCTGCCTGGGTTTGGAGTTAGAGTTGTCCTTCTCCTATGATGGTTGCCAGTAGGCTGGTGAGCCCATCCTGCCCATGGACACACTTTGTCTGACCCTTCAGCTGAGACCTGACT
>VWZG01003406.1:40448-57875 GCA_013396735.1 Grallaria varia | reverse complement strand
CTGCGCTGGGCAGGGCACGTCTCCAGGATGGAGGATCATCGCCTCCCTAAGATTGTGCTCTATGGTGAACTTGCCACCGGCTGCCGCAAGAGAGGAGCCCCAAAGAGGAGATACAAGGACTCCTTGAAACAATACCTCAGCCTTGGCCATATTGACTACCATCAATGGTCCACTCTGGCCTCCAGTTGGGAGGCATGGAGACACACCATCCATAATGCTGCTGCTTCCTTTGAGAACACACGCAGAATCAGTCTCGAGAAGAAAAGACACCGCATAAAGAACCGTGCCTCACCAACACCGCCTATGGAGACTTTCTGCTGTGCCTTTTGCAACCGGACTTGTCTATCTCGCATCGGCCTCTTTAGCCATCAGCGCGCTTGCAGCAAGCGTGGGTAGAGCCCTTCCCAAATCTTCGTTCGCGAAGCCCAGCCATGATGATGAAGACAGAATGGGTAAGAAGTCTTAGCAAGATCACACTACATTAAGCAATTCCTTTTCGGCACACAGAAAAAAAAAATCTCTTTTGCTCTATGGCTGTTTGTATCACAGTATGTGAATGTTTCCCCTTTCCCTCTGCTCTTTTAAATGCATACCCACCCCCTATGTCCTCACTGTCCCTTTCAGAGATATTCTACAAGACACAGCAAGTACCCAAAACCTCAGACAGTGATCAACAAAAACTTAGCCTTTAAATACTAAAAAGGCACTCACTCATCATCCTTCTTCTGCTCACACTGCAAAGCTCAGTGTCCCTGAGAAGAAGCAAGGGAAGCTGGAGTCTGTATCATATGTTAGCAGCATTTATGCTTCAAAAATTCCTGGCAAACATTTTCTTTCCTAATTGGGGAAAACAGAGCAGCCTTGTTTACAGATGAATCCAAATCATTCTCCAGGTTTTGTATTTGGATGATGTCTCACTGTTTTAGCCATCAGTCAAAGAACAATAAAGGTACTTGTTTCCACATTTTGACTGGGTGGGCAGCAGCTAACATACCTATCAGCTTGAGTGCAGACTGAAGACTCCCTAGATCAAAAATGCACTTACTAGCAGCCATTCAACATCTAGCACAACATGCTGTATTTTGTCACTAATGAGCTACAAACAACATCCTGTCTGTATATTTGACAGGAATATTGGAAAAGATCGTCACAGGAAATACCTGAGAGAAATGCAGGTTCAAGCTGATGTGAGTAATTAAAATGCTTGCCAAAGGACCTTGCTGTGAGAGAGACCCAGAGTGGCACAGAACAGCTGGGGACAAAAAGAATGACCATCAAAATTTAAGCACCGGTATTGTTTGTGTCTGTCTGAGACCAAATTGACATTTGAGATGAAATGGTGTCATGGAGATCAAATGGGCTCAGATACTACAGGATGTTCAGTCTTAGACATGTAGTTGGATGTTAACAAGTGCCACCATTGCCCATTGTGCAGAAGCCATTGCACAGCCTGGGAGAGAAGCTGGGCTGATAAGCATGATGTTTTCTCACATGACTTCCCTGTCCTGCATCGGGGCACAGTGTGATCCAGAGAAGTCACAGAATCACAGATCATAGAATGGTTTGGATTGGAAGGGACCTTAAAGATCATCTAGTTGCAACCCTGTAAAGTCCAGTCATGACAGCACAGGGGTCCCGGGGACAGTGAGGTTTATACTTTTTTTGCTCACAGGTTTCAGTTAAGGAGTGTGGACCGTCTGAGACACAGGTTTGAGTTACCTTAATAAATTCTTGTCTGTTGTCTGACCCATGGTGACTGACTACTGCACTTTGAGCAGGTCTATAACCAGTTTTGTAATATTTACAAAAATTTGAAAAACAAGATAACTTCATTCAGGCATGCAGTATATTATCAATGAAGTGGCTTGAGATCCACCTGAACACTCATCTGCCTGAACATTTTTTTTCTATTTTGGAGTCATATTCAACAATGCTGTTTCTAATACACATAGTATTCATATATACTATGTATACACTATGAACAGCCTCATTTTCAGCTGTAGAAAACAAAACACACAAACAATCTGAACTGTATTCATACTTGTTGATTGCTGAATCACTGTACAACATATGAAAATTTTTCAAAACAAGCTACAAAATAGTGGGCAATAAATTGTAATTCCTGCCATAGGAAGATGGACAGAAAGCTCTGAACCAAGACTCAAAGCCAGACACTGTACTTCCTGTCTTTTAGATCTTCTAACATGTAAATCGACCATCACAAAGAGGATTAAGTACTAGAAGTGTACAACTGAAGCCCAACATTCAGCCCTGCTCTTTATTCACTGCCAGAGCAGACCAGGTGTCCAGAATCCTAATTCTGGGCTCTGCAGTTGGGGTTCATATGATCTGCATACTAAGCAGAAGTCACCATTGTTTTCTGGCTTTAATTTATTGGTGGCCTTATAACTGGCTATTTTACTGCTAATTGTATTTTAAATTGCTGGTTCAAAATCAAACAGCACTTGGGGCTCTAAACACGCACTTTCATGAAGTATGGTTATTTTTAAAAACTGTTTTATCAGAGAATTAGTTTTATGCTCAGAGAAGTAAGACTTTCCCGTAGAAAATTGCCTTTTGGTATTTTAGTTATGTTAATGGCTTAAGCTTATCATTATTTTCTTAGGAAAGTGTTATAGTGTGTACTAGAAATGGGACGGTGCTGTAAGAAAGCATTTTTGAAAGTTGCCTGAATGTAACCGCAGGCGTATCTCTATCATTGCTTTGGGCGTTTGAGAATCTCCCCTTTTAGCACTTCTTGAAAAACAGGCCCAAATATCCTGACACATTTAGTTTTTGAAAATCTGTCTTATTTACCAAAATGCACCACATGGCTTGAGTTTGTACTTTAAAGTATATCTTGTCATGGTGGCTGTGGAGCAGAGCTGAGGGCTGGCAGGGAATAGGGAGTCTACTGTGCCTAACTACGCAAGTGGATGTTCCTCTGGTACAGCCTAGTCCACGTCTTCTGAGAAGTAATTTCAACTTGGAGAAAGTCAATTTAAATTACATGGCTTGGTAACATTTTTGTGATCTGTCTTGCTGAAAGACACTGAAATAGTAATAGCTAGATTCTGTTCCTGGATCTCAGAGCATTTTATAGATCTTGAAACAGATGTCTCTTCTCAGCCCGTAGATGTAGACAAAGAAACCCTCAGATCTGAAGATTATAGGTAGCATGATAGGCCATGCTAAACCCTACTTGCAAAACTGGCAGGAGACACTCTGTCATTTCTACCCTGTGGTCCAATAACAAGACCATAATTTTCTCACTAAAAATTGAGGTTCATCTTGACCTAACACAAAATACAGGAGCTGGCACTTAACTCAGAAACAGGATCCACTCTACAGACCGCAGGACTGCATGTCTACTCTTTCAGAGTCTGGCTTCATTTTTCCACTTCAAAATACCATCCAGGCAGAGTCGATGAAATTCTTTATTTCAATATATTTACCAGATGTGCAGTTGCCCATAATGAAAGAACAATTTCTAATGTTGTGCGGCTGCAAGGTCAGAAAAACATAGCGAGAACTATGGTAGCAGTGTAGTCAACTCTTGGTTATGCGTGAGTAGTTATTTGGGCTTCTCAGCATCCAACCTTGCCAAGAAAGCTGGACTCCTTGTGCTCTCACAATGTCCAACAGTTGTGTTTCCATCCCATGGAGTGCAGTCCTCATGACGCCAGCCATGGAATACCCTAACAGCAATGAAGTATTTAAAGTGCTTGGAATAAATGAATTAAGAAAACGAAAACGTGGACATGAAATGTAATGCTAAGGGGGAAAAAATAAATTAAAAAACAAACAAACAAACCCTAAAAGCAAATTGTATCTCAAACGCAGATCATAAAAGTAAAATCCTGGTTGCAAGTGTCACTTGTACAGTTAAAAATTCATTACAAAATATTTTAGAAGAGTATTTTAATGAAATTCTTAAAAACACTAGGCATGGGTTGAAATATGCAAACATTTTGTTGGGTTTTAGTGTGTGATAAGCAGCAGATTTAAAATTCTCTGTGGAATATACAAACCGAAGTACATGCTACTTTTTACCTCCTGGAACAGAAATCCTCCGCAAATGCACTGAAATATTTGTAGTTTTCTTGACTGGCTGTTCCCACTGCAGAATTGCAGACCTTCCCCCTCAGCCTCCTGCCCTGTGAAGGGACACACTGCAGTTGTTCCATGATGTGCAGCATCTCTGTGAAGAATGGAAAAGAGTGGTGGCGTTACTCCAACAGGCAGTCACCAGACTGGATTGGCTTTTCCTTTTTTTCCCTTTTTAACCTTGGCAAAGACACAACAGTAATAACCCTCCTTTTAGGAATAGTCCTGTAAATATTTTCACTATTCACATGAGGGCAAGGGCTTAATGCCATATTTCATTCTAGGAGTACCAGCAGCCAGTGTTCTCTCACAGTGCTGAGTTCCTGTGTAAGATAATCTCCAGCGCAGAGAAACGGTTACCGTGGCACCAGCAAACACTTTTTCCAGGCTATGGCATACAACTGCTGAACCTATCAGAATAATTTGAGAGACCTGTTTAAACTACAGACTGACGTAGGATGCGGTTAGTCTGTGTAACACCTACAGCACTTTCTACAATTAGAGGAGTTTGAGCAGCTGCAAGAGGACACTTCAAACTGCATTATTGGAAAATCAGTGCTAGGCCTGGAAAAAATCTTTAATTCATTCTTTCTGCTACTCTGTTTTCAGAGCACGAACAATTAAAACATCATTTTTTATGAACCCCCAAAAATATAAACAGAGTATTGAAACTTTACTGAAGTTTAAGTTTTCAAGATTCTTGGTTATTTGTCTTTAGAAATGTGATACTGTCATGTGATAGAGGCTTGGCAGAGCTCTATTTTGTACATACATCCAGAGCTGAACTGAGTTGTAAATGCTGATGTATGATTCTTTCTCTTATGTTTAATATGTATTGTGTGTAACTAAAAATGAGGAAAAAAGCCTTGAATAGGGACCCAGTTATTCAACCTGATAGAAAAATAGATAATTTTTTTTTTAATGAGTGCTTAAGGGTCATATCCATGTACCATATCTGTACATCATCTGCCAAGAATTTTAGCCTGTGTCAGCCTGTTGTGTAGATTTGAGAAAAAAAGGTTAGATTATCACTCAGGCAGATTTATATGTTTAGGTAATTCAGCTAGTGTTCGGATTACTTGCTAATAGTTCATGTGTCTGAGTTATGTGAAAGACATTTCTGTCTTCTTAATCCAGAAAAACACACATTTATCTGTCACTTCCCACTTGAGGAAAACTAAGGCTGTTCAAAGAATTGTAAGCTGAGGTGAAGAAGACTTTTCCCTTCTATTTTGTTGAATAGCAAGGCACAGAAAGACAGCATTTTTAAAACTTCCCAGATAGTTGTGAATGCTTCATTTAAAAAAAATCACTCGAAATATTTATAGTGACAACCTGATTCAGAGTCTCTGTCTCATTGTTTTTTTCTTAGTGGTAGCAGTAAACAATTGGTCCTTTTGAAAATCAAAGAAACAGCTCTTTCAAATTATGTATAAAAATGGTGGGCACTTTTCAAAAATTTGAGCTAAATGGTATCTTAAAAAATACACAGGAATTCTGCAGAATGTTCAGGTTAAGAATATAATTCTTCTGAGTATGACTCCAGATGTAGAATTCTCTTATACGGCCAGATTTACTGGACATTTACTAACGGATTAACTTTTTCATCTCCTTTTTCAGGCTCAGCAATAAAGTCAAGTCTATGAATATGGTAATTTTCGTAGCACGTTTGAAAGTGGTCTGAAATGACGTTAACAGGAAGGCATCTGGCTCCCATTTATGTCAGTGCACCAAATGATGCTGGGGTTGGTCCATATCTCATAGAAAAAAATAAAAAACATTCTCTGTGATTAAAAGAATTTTACAATGGAAAATTTACTCTCCAGTTTACCCAACCAACACTGGTTGATTTCATGTATTTATGTATTTATGCATCATGTATTCAGGTATCATGTATTCATCCCAGAATGCATATGGCAGACCAATAAACAGAGAAGAAGTTTCAGAAACACAAACACTGGCTCTATCTGTCTCTGTCTATTTAAGTATAAATAAATAGATTAGGTGTTGGTTATCTAAAAAGAACATTAGAATCACATCACAAAATGAATGGTTTGGGTTGGAAGGGACCTAAAAGGCTTTCTAGTTCCATTCCCCGTGCCATAGGCAGATGCCACACAGTAGACCAGGTTGCTCAGAGCCCCATCCAACCTGGTCTTGAACACTTACAGGGATGGGGCATCCACAACTTCTCTGGGTAACCTGTGCCAGTGCCTCACCACCCTCACAGTCAAGAATTTCTTCCTAACACCTAAATTTCTCCTCTTTTAGTTTAAAACTGTTCCCTCTTATTAGGATCCTGTTTGATCTTAAATTATATATTTATTTGTTTTACAGGTATAGATTCTATTTCAGAACAAACTAAGCTGCTTATAGACATGCAAGAATGTTATAGCTGAAAAGCTATGAAATACTCAGTTTTTCTTATTGAAAAGCCTATACCTCAATACTAGAGCTTTGTAATTCTGTAGGGATGTCTTTATTCAGGGGGAATAACATAAAAAGATTCAATCAAAGAAGTTCATCAACTTCTGGGTTACAAGAGCTTTAGAGGTTAAAAATTCTACAAATATCTAGTTCCTCTGTATCTGTGTGGTTCTTTGATTACTCAGTTTGAAAGGCTCAACTCAAGCAAACCATCTCTGTTTGACAAAAATTTAAATTCACATTTTGGTTCCACTGCATATTCAAAATCCTAACTGCTACATGTTCTAAAACCTGTTCATTATCAGTCCTGAGAACCCCAAAATGCAGGGTAACTCAGATAAATGCAGTTTGAAAGGAAACAAGAAGGGAGATAAGCTCTCCAGAGGTCTGTTTCAGCCCCACCCATTCACTACTCTATACGTACATCTAAATTTTTACTCAATTTAGCACCAAAGTTCGCTCACCAGCACCATAAGCATACATACCCTGGTACTCTCTGTTTACTGAAGTCGTAATTTTAAAAGAAGAATGCCTTGTTTCCACAATTCTCCCCTCTGTACAAACACTATTTGTGATAGGTTATTGGCTAAGCTGAAACTTGTTCTTTTGTTTACACAGCAAAATACTTGTGACATAAAATAACTGAAGCACCTATGCTAGACAACATACAGATATGTTAAGAAATAATCAACCCCAGGTCCTGTCTCCTCTCCTTGCTATGGTTTCTCCATCTGTAAAATAAGGAAAATATACTGAGTTACTTTGTGAAATACTTTCAAATCTGCAGATGGGAATCTTTACATAGGAATTAGGTAATTTTTATTGTAACAGGTATTAGTAGTCTATGTTTTGGGAAATGAGCTTACACACAGAACTTTTGTTAGTTTAGACATTCTTGTGGAGAAGCAGGTAAATGTGAATATGCATTTGCTTTCATAAGTCCTTCTACAGAATATTCTGTCCAAGCAGCTGTACAGTAAGTGAGTATTTGACAAACTGAGCTTACACCACCTTCCTTTCAGACTCTAATAGGGGAGAGGATTTTGGATATGTGATGAACAGTATGAGACAGCCTGAAAACCATGCCTGAAAATTTGAAACCTTACGAAAATATTTACAATAATCTGGATAATGCGTGCAACACACATATGTTTTCGCTGTAGACGTGTCCCCTGACATCACTCTTGGCCTTAAGAATTGAAAATGAAGGCCTAAAAAAAGTTTGCAGATTTCCATAGATAATGTTGCCTTCCAGTAGACATGACTTTAACTGGACTTAAATTGTTCCAGGAAAACTATTTTTATGTCTTTTTCCTTTGTTCAGATATCAAAACTCTTTATTTAGTTCAGCCTACTATAACAGTGAAATGAGTAATATTTACCTCTACAATAGAATGCAAAACAAAGCTGTAGTATCTCTTTGTATGAATGTTAGTTTATGAATATTTATTAATTTTAACATAGTCTCGTTCTTCTGGTTGTGAGCATCTTCCATAATGCATTTTCCTAGAGGTTTTGGTATTTTTCTTTGGTGTCTTCATTTTACCTATTTGAACAAAAGAAATGTGGTATCACTTTCATTACAAGTAATTCACAGTCCATTCTGTTGCCTAATTCTTTACATGAGGTTGACACTAATCCATGGACAGTGCACATGAAAGTGGGGTCTACCAAGTCAGTGAATAAAAGAGAAACAGTCCATATTCTTTACTGGAGCTGGAAGCTACAAATTCTATGAAGACACAGCTGTGGATTTATTGCAGGTTTCAAGTAGTTGGCTACTGTGCAGGTATGTTCCCTCCCAATCACATCTGAAACCAAAATATAAATCAAAATATTGTTGCCTTCATTCAATCTCTTTAAAGATGTCAAAACCACCACCCTTGCCTTAAGCATTTTTCATGCCATTCTGTAAATTTGCTGAACATACTTTTGTCTGAACTCACATAAACTGTTCTCTCTAAGTCAAATGAGAAACTATAAATAACATTAAACCTCATTCCAGATTCAGATTCAATTGCAGAGTCAGATTCAGATTGCAGTTAAATTTAGATTTATTTCAGGAAAAGTTTTTGACTAACGTGATTCATGCTTTGTTCTTTCTGAAGATCAAGAAGACTTTTTCCCATTTGAGAAGGCAATATTTCTGACTAGGTAGATGAAGAACCTACAGCGAAAAACACAATACAATTCAAGCATTTCCTGTAAGAATTACCTGTGAATTATAAGGTAGTTACAGACTTGTTTGTGGTTTCTGATAGTAACTCCTTGATTGTTTAGAAAATTACAGATTTCACTGATATTGTACATCCTTTTAATATTTCTTCAGTAGAATGGTTTTATTACTGGTTGGTAGACAAATTCATATTGAATAATTTCTGGATGGATACTTCTTCTGCAGAAACTATTTTGGAAAGCTTTATATATTCTGGGATGTATACTGGGGAAAATAAACTGATAGAAATGCTCTCATTAATGTCTTTTTTTTTCAGAATTTTTCTGATGAAAAAAGCAAAAATACATTTCAGGTGCCTGTCCAAGTAAACAGTACTTCATGAAAAACATAAAATCTACCTTCAATATATTATCTGCTGCGTATTTTGTGATGCTTGTCTCATGCTAGCCTGCATGGAAACAGTGTTTCTCTGCCATCTAGTTTACTAGTGGACTGAGAAGTAAAGTTTGGGAACAAACCTAAACAAACCCAAAGCTGCCCTGTGGCAAACTAACACATACTATATGAAATTACTGCAGGAATTCATCCAGAGAAGCTGGATTGCCTGCAGGTTCTAAACATTAATGAAAAACCATAAAAGTCAGGTAGAATTAAAGAGAAAAATGAGGAAGGTATGCATCTTCCATTTATGCTCTGAAGTACCACAAATACCAACAGCAGGGTGGGGACGTCCTCCAGTAAGCTTTGCTTCACCAACATTTTAGTAAATGAGCAATAGTGACAAGAGTTAGCAGAATTTGGTCCTCCAGCAACACAAAATCAGTAATTTACACTTACTGACTATTAATTATCTAAGTAGTCAGGGATTCTACTTTAATGTTATGTGTTATATTAAGTGTAAGTAAGTCACATGTGTGGGGTTTGGGCACCTCTCGCAAAAGTTTTACAGAATATTATATTTTTGTAGAATGCCTTGAAATCTTGGAGATAAATGAATGGAAAAAATGAGCAAGCAAGGTATTTGTATGAAAGAGGAAATTGGTCCTTATTAGACCAATTAATAGAGTTGAAAAAACCAGACAAGACCTTGTGTTTACTTTTTTAAAATTATTTTTATAGACCTATACCTGTTTCACCCCACCATGTTTGATGACTTTCTCCTTGTATTTTCTCTTTTAAATAGCTGGGCTTTTTCTGAGAGCCGGGTTTCAAAATCAAATTCATTAAGGCTTCAAAAGTCTCTCAGATAAAACTAGCTGTAGAAAATTTTGCCTGCATTTGAATTCTCTAAATTTCTCTCTGTAAAACTATTAGTACTGGCAAGTCAGATCATGCCTCCCATTTAAGTCCTGACTTTTTCAACTGTAACTTCACTGTAATATTCTTCAAGTTTCCATGCAACATCAGCTATATGCTTGATTTCTTTAATAATATCGTATTTAAGATTTACATTTCAGCAGCAGGAAAAAAACTGAGACAGAACCAACGTCCATATACAGCACTAGCACTAGATATTAATATTCAGATTAATGAAAAAGTTAGGGGCAGCTTCCTTCTTATCAATGGCATTTAATTCTGAGACTCATAGCTCTTGTTCCTGGAATACTACAATGACTTGTGGTTCCTTTTAAAATGTGTTTCCATACAGACATACTTTGCATTTTTGCTGGTAAAGCAAGCACAAGAATCCACAAAATGGAATTAAGGTGCCTGGCTCACACATCTCTTCCGTTCTGTGTCCAAACTGAGTACAGCTCTCTTCCAGCCCCAGCCGGTCAGGAAGCTGAGGGAGGATGTGTTGTGTCAGAATGTTTTCAGGTGTAGTTGTGATCCCTCGTGACTGACTGATGGTTTGGTGGGGTTTGTTCAGATTCACCAGAACACTGCTTGATATAATAAAACCCCAGGCATGAAGTGCAGCTAAACTACTGAGAAAATACTAGACCTTTTTAGCTTGTTTCTGTACTGATAGAAGTTGCAACTTCTGAATGTGAACTTCAGAATCTCCAGCAAGAGGGGGAAAAAATTGAAAATATCATTCATGGAAGCACATGCGCCTATGCTACCCTGTCAGACAGCAAAAATGAAGAGCAAAATCATGAGGTAGATTCTAATAACTATTATTTTTCCCTGTGCACTTCTGCATTACAAATAGGCCTGAATGTAATTCCAGGAAAAGGCAATAGCAGAAAGCATGGGGAGCTGGTACAACAACTGCAGTTTTGACTGTACCACAGTAGAATGAGACCCATCACTTGTATCTGAATACAGTTACTTCAATGGAAACCTTTGTCTATTTTTACGTGCCAGTTAAGGACGGTGAGCACTCACGTTTTTCGTTTTTCTGGGGGTGGTGTTAAATGCTTCTTGCACTCTCTGGTAGTGACAGGAGCTGCCCAGAGGGTTGCGGTTTGTGTCCTCTACCTCTTTCAACTTTTGATCACATAGTTCATTTGTTTACAATTATTATGGCAACATTGACTGCCACAGCAACACTTAATACACTGATGCTAGAAAAGAAAAAGAAAAAGAAAAAGAAAAAGAAAAAGAAAAAGAAAAAGAAAAAGAAAAAGAAAAAGAAAAAGAAAAAGAAAAAGAAAAAGAAAAAGAAAAAGAAAAAGAAAANAGAAAAGAAAAGAAAAGAAAAGAAAAGAAAAGAAAAGAAAAGAAAAGAAAAGAAAAGAAAAGAAAAGAAAAGAAAAGAAAAGAAAAGAAAAGAAAAAAGAGAAAAGAAAAGAGAAAAGGAATCAAAGAAAGCACAACTTACATGAGACTGCTGGAAGAGAAAACATTTTTTACATCAGCTCACTTGTTGCAGGACCAGATTCCATTCTCCTTTCTCACTCACTGAGTTAAGACACAGGACTGATTAAGGAGAAAAAAACTGACAGAAAGGATCAGACTATCCTAACTTACCCCATGAGGTAAAATTTCCCACTTCCGCACAGCTCTTTTTAATTCTTAGTACACTACTGACAGGAAAAAAAAAAAAGCTTCTTTTAATGGACCTTATTTTAAAATCAGCCATCATCACTGTTTTTACAAGTTACATGAATCATTCAAGTCGTAAGATAACTTCTACTGTATGTAGTTTCAAAGAACTCCTGTACAAGCATTCCAAAGAACTGGGAAAACATTTTGCAGAGGGAAGACTGAGATACAGAAAAAATAAAATATTTGGCATTGACTTAGAATATATAGTGTGATGAACTGCAGTTGGGAGCAAAGGCATGATACCACTCTATGTTTGTTCCTTGCCATGATGTGAATTAAAAGCATTACAGAAATGCTCTACAAGAGATATCATACTTAAATCCTGTGTTAAAGGTATTGGAAACCAAATCTATTACAGGAATATTTCATCACTACTATATTCAGTCTCAGAAGGCTCAAAACAACCTCTATATGTTATTTTGTTCATATAATACAGTTATCAACATTTATAAATATTCTGTTTCACTTAAAATTTCAAATTAAATTCCAGCTCACAGAGTGGAAAATAATATTCTCTTCATTTAAAAAAATTGATAGTTCTTGACAGGTTGTGTCTGTTGCTTATACCGAAGACTTTTAAACCTAAATAGACATTGCTGGCCTTAGGTTTTTCATATGTTAGGTAGAAGGGGTAAACCTTCCCAAAAGAGGTCAAAAACCTTATTAAGTTATGTTAGCAGAAATCCTGACTGAAGAAGAGCAGGGTGCAGATTAAGTCTGACTCAGAAGACAGTTTGAGGACATGGCGCCACAGGACTGGATGGCCTGACCTTTCTGAGAGCACAAGGTGTCTCTGTGAACATCTTAAGGGTGTCCCTGAGGTAATGGGATACTTCAGCTGCCTGCATGGGCAACTCTTTTGTAATGCTTTAAAAGGTAGGCTGCAATACATGAAAGGGAGATTTTTATGTGAGTATACTAGAGGCCCTTAGACATCAGTGTGACAGCAGGGAATCTACATAAACTCTGAAACTCCCAGAGAGTTAGCAGTGTGTGATCTCTCTTCGACACAGATATAGTGGGGTTTTTTATCTGCCAAACAGGAAACCAAGAACGAAAACTTTTCCTCTTCTGAAAATAATTTTCAATAAATCTCTATTTGGCCTTGCAGAATAAGCAGCACAAGAGTATCACAAAGGTGTTTCTAAAAGTAATGCTTGCAATTTTTAAGATTGCCTGTTTTCTAGTGTATTATTTTCATGGTTCAACCACAGCCAGCAGCAAAGCCCCATACAGCCACTGGCTCACTCCCCCCCAGCAGGATGGTGGAGAAAATCAGAAGGGTAAAAGTTAGAAAACTCATGGGCTGAGATAAAAAGACAGCTTAATAGGGAACACAAAAACTGTGCATGTAAACTAAGCAAAACAAAGAATTAATTCCTTGCTTCCCATGGGCAGGCAGGTGTTCAGACAGCTCCAGGAAAGCAGGGCTCCATCACCTGTAATGGGGATGTGGGGAGACAAGTGCCAAATGACACTCTCTTCCTTACTCTGCACCCAATTTCATATGTGGAACCTGACACTGTGTAGCATGGACTGTCCTTGTGGTCAGTCAGGGTCAGCTGTCCTGGCTGTGCCTCCCTGTCCACCTTTGTATGCACCCTTACCTGCTCACTGGTGGGGTGATGCGAGAAGCAGAAAGGGCCTCAACACAGTGCAAGAGCTGCTCAGCAGTAACAAAAACAAAAACATCCCTGAATTATCAACATTTATTCCCCCACAAATTTAAACCACAGCCCCATACGAGTACTATGGAAAAAAATAGCTCTCACTCAATCAAAACCAGCACAATTATTTGGTCTTAGTCATCAGTCTTGGAAAGAAGATACAATTATAGTAAAGAAAGCAAACAATTTAACCACTCCCAATCACAATTAACAATTAGCAATGGAATTATAAAATATAAGGAGTCACAGAATTGCTTGCAAATGCAGTACACCTTGAGTTCCCCAGTATTTCTCCGTGACTCTCTAATCACAGTGCCCAAAGAGATATTTTCTTTATTAGTTATTTTATGTAAAGGAGTTAATGTTGTAAGCATAAGATGCTATATAGAAGTGTAAAGTCTTTCTTTCTGAGACATTTTAAATCCCTGAACTGAGATTGTCACTACACAAAAGTCATGTAAACAAAAACCTATGTGAATGTGAAACAATTTTACTGTCCCTCATACCTACTCAACACTGAAAAGTTAATGGAATCTAGTTAGGCAAGATCAACAGAAGAATAAAGGTGTTCCTGTAGTAACTGGGATGAAATCTACTGCCTCATATATGTTTTTAAAATAACAGCTATATGGAAATACAGGAGAGATCTAAGACACCGAATTCAGAAGGAGAGCAACTTTATTTTATGGTCATAAAAGGTAATTATAGGGAAAAGCTTGACAAAAGTAACTTCACTATGGTCACTGTCTCTTGCAGAAAACTTGTGAAAGCAGCTGAAACAAAATACACTGTAGGAGTCTGATACACATCCTTTCCTCTGCCTGTTCAGTATATCTGAGAAAGCAGGAAAAGGGCAATACATGAAATCCCCGTAATATCTTTACATCTTGTAGAGAGCTTCTGAACCTATAAAAATGGGGGGCCTTTCAGACCAGAATAATGACTGCTGTGCCTGTTGTGCTGTCTGGGACACATGTGGAGGTGTGGGGGGAATAGAGTCATGCAATCTCCATTGAGTGCTGTCTGTCCTTGGGTACCTGCCCTGTTTGGGGAATAGGCACTGTTCTCAGCTTCGTTCTGCTAGAAAGCATCCTTTTCCTGCAATCCCAAAAGAAGGGTGGTTCACCTCTTTGAGTCCTTGTTCAGACTCTCCTGTCCTGCCCTTTCTTTTGTAAGGGGTTCATTTAGGCAAAAATGAACCTGCATCACATCTGTTCTACGCAGCTTGCACGTTGTGCCTCATTTTTATCTGTCTCCTGTCAGATTCTTTAAATGCTTTTAGTTCGTTGTTTCTTAAACAAAAACCTGCTACTTTGATATATTTTAGCTGCATGGGTAAGGCCACCACCACACTAAATACACACAAAGCAACACTCTCAGAAGAAAGTTTGCCTTTCCAGCATAATGCCAGGCACTTTCTGCCTTTTAGAAACTCTCATAAAATAAAAGGACACGTTGTTATGTAATATGTGACATTAACCCCAGGAAGAACCCCATCATTGGGCAGGATAAGTGAAATTGGGAAAGGCAGACAGAGAATACAGTAGTTACTCTGCACCTTCTCCCTCTGAACAGCTGTTGCCTACATTGTTTTATATCAGTAACTACCAGTGGAAAATACAGTAGGAAATCTTTCATCTTCACATCAGTAAGATAACTTCCCAAGGGATGATAGTATGTGAAGAAATTCCAGCTCTTTATATCCAGGTTTTCAGAATGTTTAATTTACATACAACACAGGTGCAAGTTAATTACATCAAATTTACTTTTTTTTTTTTGAAAACACTTTGACCAAGAAGGTAATTTTTATATTAGTATCTTTGTAAACAAGAGTCTAAACTCAGAATTTATGTATAAGACAGAGGGAAGGAGTTCATTCCACACAGATTTTTAATATGCTGTTAGTAAACAAACAAACCAACAAAAAGCTAGTTGAGAAAGTAATATATTCAGCAAGCAAAATCAGACAGTCTTTTTTACATATTATATATAAAGACTGTATTTTATCACATGATGCCACAATCTGGTATCAGCATTGTTCCAAAACAGGCTTATTTCAAGAACTGTTCTCTGAAAAACATGGTTTTTTGATGTCAGGTTTGAGCTGACATGATACAAGTTACCTGAACTTCTTTACAGACAAAAGTAATGACACAAAGATATTCAATTCCTTTTCTCCATCTCTTTCCCCCCAATAAAATAAGTCACCAAAGCTTTGAGATAATTTCTATAGTCTTTCCTGAGCTGTCTTCTAGTCTCATTCATCAGATGAGATCCAAAAAAATTAGTTTGATATTGAAATGCTTGCTGCGTCAGAGCCTCTAAGTAAAACTCACAGGTGCCAATAAATTCTCTATACAGTGGCTGGGAGGGAGTTAGGTATCTAGGTAGCAGCCAGTCTATAGGCAATATTTAATCCAGGTAGCAGAAAATGCTAAAAGAAACAAACCTAAATCCCAGAATTCTGTCCTTTGCCTGTCAGAGAGCTGCAGTTGTGAAACTTCAGAGCCCAGTTTTTCACTGATACTTCAGCTTTGCTTGCGGAGACACTTCCCAATCAAGGAGGTGATGGAGCTGAAAATTTGCAATTTTGTTACTGATGTCACAAGTTAATTCTCAGCCAGGTCAGTCCCCTGGACTGGCCAACTGTTTAGCTTGGCTAGAATTCAGTCTGGCAAATAAGACCCCGGGCAGCAGCTTGAGCAAAGGCTTACAGAAACCAAGGAACTGCAGCTTAAGGGTATGGTATAATGGTACAGCTAAGAACACCCAATAGCTGAATGCTGCTGACAGGCAGAACTGCTCTCCCCTTGGCCCTGCCCGTGTTTGCTCCTTCCCTGGCATCAGCAATGTTTCTTCTTTGGCACTTTGATGATCTGCGCCAGGAAGCCAAACTGACTTAAACTAACATTATGGGGAGAGAAAAGTTGCATTCCCATCAGATCTTGCCCCTGTCTCTGCATCTACTTACTGATGCAAAACACTGAGAAGCACAATGGGAGTCAGAGACATGAGGGGAGGGTGGGACACGGGGAACAAAGCAGAGACAGGTGGGACTGGCAACTGGAATAGTCAGAACTGTTTGATGTAGAGGTTAGATCACATCAGCTTTTAACACACAAAACAAAGTAATGAATTTGAGTACTGACACATAGATCGTTCTTTTCTCCTGATAGTGTAAAATAATGTGTGTAAGGACTGGTGGTTTTATCTTTAGTATGGGAATCTAGTGATTTGAACACTTTCCTTGTCATTGGAAAATGCCAGTTGTGTTCTTTTTCCCCTCTGAATTTTTTGGTGAGTTTTTTTTTTTTTTACTTTGGCCTTACATCACACATGAAAGACTATTATGAAACAAAAACATATGAAATGTTTATTTTGGAGTATTTTGGTCTTCATGAAGTCAGTAAAGATGTCTGCATAAAGCATTCTGCTGTTCATCAGGAGCCAAAGGAGGGAACTATAAAATCACAGGGAACCCAAAAGTGAGACCTTTAAAAACATATAAATTTAAAATGTATAATTCTGCAAAGATAAAAGCTCCTTCCATAAAATGAATTCACTTTGCATTGCATTCTATGATGTTTTAATATTTGTTCTGTCTAGAAATACAGTCTGTTCCAATACAAGAGCAGATACATTTAAAAGATTTTTTCTTTTTTTGGACTCTGTCCATTCCATGAAGTATAGCTATGATCTTATCTTCCTGTTCTCTGGGCTCCTACTTTAATTTGGATACACAAATTCCTGAATAGTGAGTACAAAGTAGCATTTCTTTTTTCATTTTTTTCCTCAGTTTCTAAACTTAATATGCAACATTAGTGAGTCCTAAAAGGTGTCTCCAGGTTTTAAGGCATTCAGACCATTGCTTACTTACTGTTAGGAGTCTTTGTACACATCCAAGTGCTAACAAATGCACTAAAATAACCTATTTTTAATGTTGCCAGAGGAAAACTTCTGACCAAAGGAAAAACAGGAAAAGAAATATTGCTCAAGATTCTCAAAATTTCACTGAGAATGTGGTTTCTAGTAGTTGAGTTCTAATAAGAGCATTTC
>VWZG01003406.1:25316-40055 GCA_013396735.1 Grallaria varia | reverse complement strand
AAAGTAAAGATCATATTTCCTCTGAGATGGAAATTCTGAGCGAAGAGAAGAATTTGCCCTGAGGGTTTATGCAGCACAGAATTAGGTGTAAACTATCTCGTTCTTATCTTTTCCAAATTTGCCCAGTAATTTGAATTCCTTCTAGACCACTGAATTAGGATATCTTAACACCAAATTTTTCCTGTAGCTGGCACAAGTTTCCTAGCTTCTCTTATTCATAAGATGAGACTTTTCCTAAGATATTTCATAACAAGGTATGAGTTTACAAAAATATAAAACCAGACTAGAACACTCTCTCTAATTCTATCTCCTAAAGATAAATATTTTAGAGGAATCATGAAGGAAGTACAGTTACAAGAGTTTGCTAATTAAATCCTGTTGAAACTTGTCTTGTTCAGAGCATCAGTTTTCTGTGTATTTAGATTTGTCTCTACACAAATTTCTAATTATGCAGACCCAATTCCGATGTTTATGAATTACATGTACTACTCCAAACATCTTCTTTTGATACTTCAGATCCAAACTCACTCACTGTTTTTCTTCGCCATATACTTGCACTGGTTTGAATTTATGCACACAGTGAAGAGATACTGTTATAGTGACTGAGTTACAGTTACATTGATGGAGAAATTAACATCTGGAACGCAGGAAGTAACACACCAGTGCCCTGCGAGATCTGAGTAATTTTTCTCCCTATGTTAGCAATGAGGGCTTTTCTTTGTGTATTCCTTGTATGCTGTTTTTTTTATTTTCCAAAAGACTGTGGCTGCGTGAGAAATTCAGTTCCCCTGTAGGTACACCCTAATGCCTCAGTCTGCCCTGCTGGAATTCAAGACAAAGAGAATGGAAGGAGACCTTGAGTCTATTTTACGACAATGCACATCTCAGTCCAAGTTTAAATAGCATTACATTCACTTTAGCAAAGCATAAATAAATTCAATAGCTAAAGGGAGTTTTGATCCCTCTTACTATTAGTCAGCTTATGTTTTTTATCTGTAGTATGCTGGTGCCCAAATTACATCCTAATATATCTTTCAAGGTAATGCCCTCAACACAATGACACTGTACGAGGTCAGCAGTACTCCAAGAGAGTTACAGATTTGTGTGACTTAAGACCTTATTGCACAGGACCTTCTACGGTCAGATTTTGAATATATCCTCCACTGATGGGGAATCCACAACCTCTCTGGTCTCCCCTTCCAAAGTCTACCACCTTGCACTACTTGCAATAGTAAAAATACTAGCAAGTGAAGTCCCTTGTTTTAACTTGTGTCCTTCCACTTTGCACCTCTGAGAAGAGTCTGTGTCCATCTCCCACACCCTCCCACATCTGAAATATCTGAAACAGCAGTAAGATCTTCCTCTTTTGTCTTATCTTTTAAAGGCAGAACAGCCTCAGGTCCCTCCTCCTCTGTTACACAAGCTCCAGCCCCATGATCAGTTTCACAGCTCTCTGCTGGACCTGCTCCAGTGAGTCCAAGACCTGACACAGTAGTCAGATTGAGGTACAACTGGTGCCAGAAAAAGGAGAAAAATCGAATCCCTCGACCTACTGGCTCTACTCTAAAAGTCATCTTGTTACTGTGATCGGCCTTCTGCAAGGGCACAGTAACATGTCTGTGCAAACACGCTACTCCTAACAGAGATAAAGGCACTTACGCACTGACACTGAGCTACAAGGCCAGCAACAACAAACATTCTGTTTGGACTGTATACTTAAATCCATCATCAGGCCTCTCTTATTTCAATTTCAAACAAAATAATTATCCATCTCATGCTTTATCATCCACCTTAGGAGATGTTCTCCATTCAAGATGGCAACTTAGCTCTTAGTCCCCAAGGAAAAAATAATACAAAAGGTGTTTGATCCCCAAGACTAAGAGTGCAATAGGAGAGAATGGATCAAGGGAGGAGATGTAATGAGAAGGAGTAAGGAGGAGTAGTGACATGGAAAGCAAGAAGGAGGGAGCAATGAAAGGCCAAAATGGGAAATGGTAGGGGAAAGGGCAAGAGAATTATTGCAGAGGTGAAAGCTGTGAAGAAATAGCCTTCAGTCTTTAGAAGCATCTGGAAAGTCTGGCAACACTAGCGAAGGCCTCTTCTCAAGCCCTAGAGCCTACTGCAAAAACAGACCCTGCTGACCTCCTCTTTCAAACCCTTTTAAAGCTCTAAACACTATAAAATCTATCCTAGTGTTTCAATGAACTCAGTGACTGCTTGCAGTGCGTGAATCCTTGATCAGTCTTTTGGCTCTGCATAATCAAATTTCCACAGCACACTGAGACTCTGGCATTGCTTCTCAGTGGTCAGTGCCAGCAGCAACCTGAGTTTCAACCATTTTAAGTTTGAAAGGATTAACAATTTAAATCTAAATTCAGTGACTTGTTTGTCCTGAAGAGATTTTTTATGCTTCAAATTTATTTTTTTAACAAAATAACTCATCAAGTCTAGCAGTTGTTCCTAACCCAGTTGATTTTCTGTTAATTTTGCTTTTCAGCTTTCACACTTTGTGTTCTAACTGCCACTCCTATTTTTTTAGCCATTTGCCCCAACAGGATCAAACAGGGAATTTTTGTGTAATGAACTCCTTTCTCCATGACCACAGCTTTCACTGTGGACAGCAAAAACGTTGCAAATTGGGCTTTATTTATTTATTGTATTTGTTATATAACACCCATCCCCATGTATCTGGCTGCCCTACAAAAGTTAAAGGCAAGAATAAATAAAATAAGGCCATACCCAGTGGCCAGAGAGAAGCAGCTGTTCTGCCAAGAGAAGAGCCAAGAAAAAACAACTCTGAGAAAAAGAGCTGTTGAGAAAATCAAGATAAAATGATCAAAGATGCACCATCCAGAGAGGTCAGCAGAGTTTATTATTGAGGCTTTCGCATGCCCTGTCTGCTTCACTGCTGTATATAAGAATTTTACAGACAGCCCTGGAGGGTAATGCAGGTGGAGATGGTGTGCAAACCTAGCAATGGAACCAAGAAGTGCTCTGCAGCTGCCCAAATGTCACAGCTGTGAAAAAAAGAAAGAATAATGACACTCAACTGTGACTGTTTAACAGAGATGAGGACACATCCTAGAGTCACCTTCATAAAACATAAAAGTTACTGCATCTGTATAGCAGGAACCCAGCAAAAGGAAATTAAATTATCTTTAATATTAAAAATAGAAGACAATACCACAAATACTGCAGATAAGTACTTTTCCCATAGCATAAAAAAGACATCAAAAATCCAAAGAATTTAAGAAATAATTAGCATTCCTTTTATCTTCAGCCATGTTGGGTCTCTTATAGATTAGTAAACTGTACTTAAAATATGTCTCTCCACAAAACAGTGGGGGAGTATTCTTTATTCTATTTGTTTAACATGACAGAATCCAGAAAAGAGATTAATTTTGAACCCTAGCAGTACAGCTACAGGATCTTAAATTCTTGCATAGTGCAATTGCCAGTCAAATTCCCCCCAGCTTTTTAGTCTATAGGAAGATGTTGAACCCTGTGTGGAGGAGATACAGGCAGGACCAGTTTATATCTGAGCCAAACTTTGTAATTTGTACCACTGGGCAGGCAATGAAATTGTTCTGCTCTTTTGCTGTTTCTTTTTCCTCATGTTCCCTGCTGACCTGGCATGCTCCACAGGAGATAGTAGCTTTATTTATTTATTTTAAGGCACACATGGGCTATGCATCCTTTCTGTCTGCAGTTGTGTCAGCTCAAATCCCTACAACTGGAATTCATTTTTGGCTACTCACTGGTGCACCCCTTGTGGTGTTTTCCACACTTTCTCTTCTGACAGCAGAGCTTTTCTGCAAGCAACTCCTAAAATATTTCAGTCAAACTGGGTCAGATTCACAGGATTCAATGGGAAACTTACATGTGTGTCCAGTTCCTGAATAAACCCTAACGGTTCAAAACCGCGTGCATCCAGACCAATTTACAATCAATGAAACTGAGAAAGTAATGACACCATAAATAATCCTTGTTGCTATGAGAACCTTGTCTCTCTTCTTTTTTTCCTTTTATCACCAAAATCCTAAACACCATTAAAATTCCTTCTATCATGATACTGTGGTTTGAAGAACCTGCCTCTTACAACTGCAACAAATAATCAGACATGTCTTTATCTTCCCCCAAATCCCTCAGTAGGGCCTCGAGCTCCCGGCATATTTCCGGCTATATATATTTCATGTATTCCTCTCATAGATACTTCCTCCCTGGTCTTCAGACTCAGTCGAAAAGACAGAGAGCGCATTCCTTACAAAAGTGACAGCAGAGCCAACTCCCCAACAAACTGATTTGCTTGGTACAACCTGCCTGATTCTGTGTCTTCAGAGAGAAAGCCCTTCAGGGCACAGGCTGTCTTTTTTGTGCTTAGAAGACACAAAAGGCCCTGGGGACCTGTGTGCTATCTGGATTCTCAGATATGCTTTATCTCCTTCTATTATCAGGCCATCCCAACAAGGCATCATCAGGCTGAGCTTAGTCTGCTGAGGTTCTTCAACATTTGTCATCAGATGCTAAATCCACGTACAAATGAAGGTACCTTCTTTTTCTTTTAAAAAAACCTCCTTGTCCTTAGTCCCCCTGTGTCTAAGCACTGTGAATCCATCCCTTACACTCTCTGAGTCTGTGACCACAACTTACTGCACCCAGGACCCTGTAGCAGCCTGCAGAGTAATATAAGCTGCCCCTATAGTCAGAAACCAAACCTCCAAATATACACAGTCAAATATGGATTTTTGTACATGAGGAATTTGCAGATACCATAGTCATGATGGCAAGTACCTGGAACGCAAATCCCTGTGAGCTTTTTGACTCCACTGTCCGTACGGAGTTTCGAAGTCACCATGCAAATACGAAGAGCGTTTTCTAAATTGCTCATCACACTACGACCAAACCAAACACGCACAGAGACTGAATTACCTGTTGTCCATGAAGAAAATATTGCTTTTGATTGCAGGATTGAGGGTTTTGGCAGGGAACCAGGGAGCTCCCAGTGTGGCTGCCTGTATGACACAGAAGTGTGTATGGCTGGAGGGCAAACACAGGATTCTCACTGTGCCAACATATCAACCTCTGTAAACACAAATATGGAATGAAAAATAAGAAGCAGCACGACCATATCATGCCATAGGTACAAGCCGTATATATTACTCTAGTGCAAATGCCCTGAATAAAAAGGTGCCTTTTCCCTCAAAAATTAGGCATTTCTAAATCCACAATAGCTGATGAGGGTATATTTTCAAGTGGAAAAAGATCCTATGAGGCAAAATCTGGTTTAAGAATGTCTGTTTTTTTCTTACTGCCATTTCAGTTTTTATTTTCTCATTATAGTGTATCTCAAATCACTGTCTGTTATCAAAGTGTATTGAAAGTGTACCTTTATAGTGCATTGTTTAAGGAAAACAGCTCTCCCAGACTCCAAACACAAATTCCTTGACATTGAGTAGGTTTCAGATGAAGTACATTCTGTAGGAATAGAATTTCACATAAAACATCGATGAAATTCTAATAACCTGAATCGCCTGTTTTCACTGTTACAATTTAATTACTACTTCCATTTGACAGATCTGAGGAAAATAAATATTTTTCTAAAAGTTGTTCTGGTTGCCCCAATTCTAAATGTTTACAGAAGATATCATAATTATGAGAAATACTGGGATGACTGTTTCGATCCAGTTTCACTCTTTCAATTAACTTGCACCTAAATTTTACATGAAATTTCTACACAATAGCTCTTGGAAGGAATTCATAGCTCTTACTGCAAGCTGTGCAAAATGTAAACTTTTTTCTCTGAGTTTGCCCAGAGTCTACATATTTTTCTGAGACCAAACCAGCAAATTTCTATACCTTATCTGAATCACAACTCTCATATTTTCATGTGCACAGAGACTCAGCTTTTTATTCCTCATTCACAAAGAATCCACGGACGCCACCGGAATGAGAGTTGTGCCAGAGGTAAGGCAGCTTGAAGATCAAAGTGCAGATTTATCAAGAAAACAATGAAGAATGGGTAAACAAAACCACTTCAAATATGCAAAGTCATTGTACATTCATACCAAGAAGATTTCACTCATTACCACATTTGTGAACAAAAGGGAAAGGCAAACATAAAGAGGAAAGGCAGAATGACATTAATGAGGTTGCAAAAATATAGCTGAGAGATTTCTCCCTCAAGTTTCACATGTGTAATATAATCAGTGATGGATTAACACACGGAAGTGAAAGGCGTGGAATCTTTTCTGAACTCAGGAGAACACCTGGTTTAGAAGTGGTGCTGTAGCTATTTGGAACAGTCTCTCCCAAAAGTTTCTGAGCGTTATCTATGGTGAATGTATTTCAATATTAAGATTTTCTAATAACATAATTGTTTCAGTCTCATTAGAATTTGCAATGTCAAAATTCAGGAGTACCTACAGGGAAAAGTTAATGTTTTCCTGTCTGCAAGGCCAGGCTATTTGTGAACAAATTCAGGAATAGAAGGATATTATTAGTAGAGCAGGATGTAAACTCCTCAGGTCTGGCTGCTCTCATTAATTCCAAGTAAAACTGTGTCTGCTTTCTCTGCTCTGTGGCAGAACTAACATTCCAGCCCAGAGAGTGAAAGACTTCAAAGATATTAGCATGAGGAGAGCAGTTTTAAGATTAACACATGTTACTTATTTGAATAGTCAAGTTGAGGTTTGTTCTCACTCTGTGACAGCATCAAGATTTCACTGATATTTCACCCAAGAGATAATAATCATAAAGAAATGCATGTAAACATGCAAAGCCCTCGTTTGCTTCTCTGGAAATATTCATGTATCCTATGGCTGAGACCATCAAAGACCACAGCTCTTCCAAAGGGTCATCTTCCTACAACTCTGACCACCTTTCTAATACCCGCTGCTCCTTCCTGTCTGTTACTGTTAGCTGTCTCTAATACTTACTGGTTCCTTTTGTGATTTGGTTGAAGTTACTAAATAACAAGGAGGCTTTGAGGGTGTTGTACTAAATATCTACATTTTTAATGTAAACCAAGGAAAGTTCTGCTGTAGGCAGAGAGCTGCTCTTTATGGATCGCTGCTCCCACACCTTACAAAGCAGTGAGTTAACTGCAGAAGATGTTAGAGGTGGTCTCTGGATTTTCTGGTAATACAAATGAAATATAATAAGGGTTATGTTTCATAACTATTTCAAGCATGATGCTGTAGTACATTGTTGTACACTGTTTTCCAATTCACGACAGTGGAATTACTGGGAAGTGAAATTAGTACCATTTCATACTTAATTTGCAGTGCATTATGAAAACCTTTAGGTATCAGGGAAAAAGAAGTTAAGTTTCACATACATCACCAATAAAATAGGGGAAATAGAAAATTTAAAGTGTTAATCTGAGCCAAAGCATTTGATTTTCATGGTATTCACATAGGTCCATCAAATAAAATATTATTCCTACAGTTCAAACAAGATTTCCACTGTTCTGTGCTTTGTGTGCAAAGAAGAGTTCTGAGTCTCATTTCTTACCGAACCATTGTAGACTTTAATAGCTTGTGATTTCACAAAATTCACATAACTTGTTTAAGGCTGTTTGAATACAATATGACACAAGCAACTGAATGTGATCATCTAATTTCATTTTATTCTACTTTGTTTTTGAATCACTAAAATTCTCTCTTTAATAACTTGTCAGGAACCTGATCAAAGAATTAAATACTTCCATATTTCTGAGCTAAGAGGAAGTCAAGAATAACAAATACTTTTCAAGAAGTATTCAGATCTCAGAGAAAATACTGGTTTAGGGATACTTTTCCCAAGATAGTGCATTCTCATAAGTGATGTGTTTTTAACATTTGGGCTAAACCAAAATCCCTGGGTAATTCTACAGAGAAATCTATGATGATTTTACAGAATTAATGAATCATCAGGAAATTAATATCAAGGCACAGCTGACTGGGTTCCTATTCAGCACTTCTGAATCACTGCTCATTGAGCAAAGCAATCACTGGACAATGGGGGTTTTGCCCGAGCAAAATGTGAGTCAGGGGACCTGGATTCCCATTGTCTTCACTGGGAGTTTTGCCTGCATATGGAGTGAGCTGGGACTTCTGGTGAATGGGAACCATTCACAGCGTGGCTGAGTAAAGCACCCAATACATCACCATTCTGAAGCTAACACTAGGTGGTAGACATAACTGGAAGAAATACAGACGTTTTTGGAGCCATGTGAAAGACTTGTATAAAGCAGCACTTCAAACGTATTGTCTCTTATTTCCCCTTATTTTGGCTTAAATGTTTTTGTTTTGAAAGTTATCTGGCGGTTCACTCCAACATTCCCTTTGGTTTAACAAATTAATTAAAATAATTTCCTTTCGGCATGCAGTCTGTAGGCGGAAGAGACATCCCTGTTTGAAGGGGAAGAGTTGACATCCTTGCAGTTTAAAAGGAAAATCTGTTCCATTGTTCACACTCTGTGTCATTTCTCAGTTGGAGTAGGGAAGGTTTTTCTAACCAGTTTTTAGCTTAAGTACGTAAGTGCACATCCATTATCTGTAGAGACATTCTCAGCTACACATTTGTGATACGAACTCTCCCATGGACACATGTTGCTATGAGTGAGACCTTCAATCCCATTTCCCAAACCAGTGAGAGCTGGTATGAGAAGACCACAAACCAAAGCTAAAGGTGAAGAAGAGAGAGTGATCTAAAGAAAAAGAACAATAGGACAAGAAAAGGGAGATGATAACATGGGAGAACAAAGAGAAAAGGAATAATACAGACTACACAGAGAACGTTCATAAAATAAGTGATGGCTTGGAATAGGTGTCTAAGAATAAAATAAGGCCAACTTCAAATGGGAAACAAACTCCCTGTCCTGAATCATTTTTCTCTGACTCAAAGGAAAGCAGTGGTGGGGTACGGGGTTAAAACAGAGATAAAGTTAATCAAAATACAGGGATAAGGAGAGCACTGAACCTGCAAAAGCAGGAGGAGTAGATGGTGTACTTAGGAAAAGGGGACACATGGGGACAACGATGTCAAATTAACTTTTAGAACTTTTTGATTTAAAGGGAAGCAGAATGGATGGAGGAAGTGACTGTATGAAAAAGCAAACCTGATATGTATTCTACAATGAAACAGTAAATGGAGGGTAAGATATGGATGGAATCTTAGATTTACAAATCTCTCTCAATAATTTCTCATCTGAATGAAAAGGCTACTGTTTGTTTTCTTTCTATAGATGCTTTTATAATATATCCCAGAAGAGCTTTCATTGTAGGACACAGAAATTTAAATAAAAACAGTGTACAGTGTAGCAATTCGTTGTCTTGTTACAGAAAGGCAGTTTTAAAATAAGGACTCACTGGGTTTTTTTCCTTGATTGTAGTCACAGTTATCTGAATTTCTTTTGTACAACATTAATATTCATATCCTCTCAGAAACTGAGCAAAGAAACAAGTTCTGAACAGAACAAATTGAGGCAATATATCACATCAGAGATGTGTCATCTTTCCTTTGAAACATACTTGTTCACTCTATCTAATACTTAATTTTTCTATAGATATGAAGACAGGCATTTGAACACTTGTCAAGAAGAACAATAAGTAATAAATATTAAAGGCCAGTTTCTATTTTAAGCAAATTGCTGATTGCCAGTTAGTTCTATGAACTCTGGATCCCAACAGAGAATGGAATTTGAGAACGAAAAACACAGCAAGAAAATAAATGCTGACCACCACACAGCCTGAGCGTCTGGATGCCACGGACACTATGAAACAGATATTTTGAGATCTTCTATGGTATATTAAACAGAGGTCCTCCAAAAGAACTTAATTACTTTAAATCATCCTAACCTGTGTGGACTAAGGAGATGGAAACAAAAAGAATTTCTACCAGTGTTTTGCAAACCTGGTGCTGCTTTTTCCTTTGCTGAAAATTTGCATGTTTTCTCAGAGCCTGTTTCTTCCTCACAATAAACAATGCAAAGCCCTCCTGCCAAAAAAATGTCCGAATGCTAAACAGTTGCTATTATAGTCATTATTATAGCAGCAACTTTGAGCTGTGTGCTTTTAAATTAAAATTATTTTTACAAAAGATTTTGTGTGTCTTGATCGCAGTAATTATGATTCTGTAGCAGTAAATGTCTATATAAAGAGTCATGTTAGCTTACTGCTCCAAATAAATTAGTTTCCTTAATTGAACTTCATAAAAATGAGTGGCTTTCTTTGTATTTATTTCACTTGCTATGCTAACAACAAACTAGGATGTATTAAAGAGCTGATAAACCATTGTTTTATTATAAAATTAACTATGGACAAAGATGTCAAATGAAAGCAATTATTTTATGAAATGTATGTCATGCAGATAATATCATATTCTAATTCAGAAGTGTGCATTTCTCTTTAGTCTTGTTTCTCACCCATCTGCCTTTGCTTTGTGCAAGGAGATTGTGTCAAGGAAAAAAAAAAGCAATGACAAAGGTAAAAATAATCTGAGACCATATCTGTGCAGACCAGCACATGTACTACTGTTAAGCCTGCACAAACCTGTACACTGTTTAAAGAACAGCCAGTATAAACAACAACAAAAGATCCAAGAAACAGGCTTCTTCAACAAGCAGTCTGGGAATTAAGACAGAAAACAGTTCAGCCAGTGGAACACCCACAACTGGTGCTATTATCCCAGAGCAGGACCTATGTGGGATCCCTGCTCTGTTGCCACCGTGACAGGCGGGGACTGGAGGTCAGGATTTAAAGTACCCATGACAGTGTGTACTCTCAGCCAGAGCTTCCCCGGGAAACTCTCAGCAGCTCTGTCAATTCACAGGCTACTGAAGTTTAGCAGCTGATGCAAGAAAAGGTTTTTAAAAAACAAGGAAGAAATCAGGAAGGGGAAACCCAGAGGGACCTGAGCAAGAGGGTAGCAAATTTCTGGCTTCAATGCCGTGCTGTTTTATGACTGGCCACAATGCTGCATTAACTTTTCAAATGAACCTGTCTCTCCCTCGGCGCCCATTTCAGTGGTTGTCACTGGCTGTGGGAAAGCCAGTGAAGCCATACTATGGAGCCGTTTGCATCCGAAATGCTATCGGCTACCCACAGGATCCCACTGGATTTCTCACAATGGCACAGTCCCATCCTATCCCCCATCCTTCCTAGACAACCTTGCCTATTCTTCGGTGAGAATCACCCCATTGTACGTACAGACATTCACATCCTTGATAAGACAGTTAGGGGAAAAGTTCACGAGCCACATCCTCTGCTAGCGTAACTTCATTTCCCTTCCCCCTTCTCCCAAGAGTGAGTGGTGATCTGACTCCCTGCGCTGAAAGGAAACAAGGTTGTCTATTCAGCTGCAGTCAGACACACACTGTGTGTTAAGGCCCAGACAGCCCATGATGCTGAGTGGAGATACCAGAGGTTCGTGTTTCTCTGCTGGGAATTTTCACAGAGCAGAAAAGGAATGCCGCGTTTTTGTGTGCAACTTCCGACTGCCAACTGACAGAGTTCAAAAGCATAAAATCACATTTATTCTCACAGCTCAAGGCCTCGAAATGTAGGAATAAAAATGACTGAGGGGATTTGTTGGCTGACTTGAGTGAGCAGTGTTAAGATTGTAACATTACAAAGAGCATTAAGACTGGACATTACATAGAAACAGATCACTGAAGATCTAAATGCCACTGATTAGATTGGCCAATAGTACTCGTCATTCAGAACTAATCTTAGGCAAATCACTTGGCTTTTGAAATGCTCTTTGAATGGAATCGTATTGTTTTCTACAAACATTTAAACTTTACTATCAACAGAACAATTTATTACTTTTTTTTAAAATTTTTAATAAATGATCTTAACCAATTATTTGCAACCTATTAAAGATAAAGTATGTTCAGTGTAACCAGTAGAGAAAGCTTCCTCCTGAGAGTGACCATGAGCAACATGCTCTGATTAAACTCATGGAGTGGTCTGAGAATGTGTGAACTGGATTCCTTCAGGAGAAACAAAACCAGGTCTTACAGTCTAAGCACTAAAATGTGTTTAGGCCACAAAACAAGGTTAGAAGCCCAATGTAACATTGCTGCAGTGCGTGTTCTGCAGATGTTGTGTAGTCAGAATCAACTATGGATCGGCAGGTCTCTTCCTACAGCTCTTCATATTTGCTAACAGAGCACAGCCTATGTCTTTTTTGATATGCGTAGTGCACACGCAGCTATATAAATTACAGCACACTTACCTCCTCACACGGTCTTCAATAAAGCAATATAGTAACTTTCTCTACATCAAATCTTAATAAAAAATAAGGTATATTTTTCACATTCAGATGGCCAAAATGGAGGTATTCATCAAATCCCCCGCCGATAAACATATCGGAAAAGAAACAGAAAACAAACCTCAATCTCTCATACTCATTTTAGCATGCTCAAAAGAACAAGAGCCAATCAAGTATCTCAGAAAAAAACCATGCTGTGTTCCTGTGGAAATACCCAGGAGCCTAAAGGTGAGTCTTAGGTCTGCCAAATATTTGCTAACTTTTGTGGATGAAATTTGACCTCCTAGAGATTCAGTTTCTTCACTGATACAACAGTGTCTAATGGTAATAAATAATTCTAAGCTGGATTGGAACTTGCAAGAGAATCATATATTTTCTTATTTTGTCCAACTACATTGAAGTCTGGGGACACACTGACTCACAATTTACCATGAATAAACATATTCTTTCACAAGAATTTTATTCCAGTTTTGCCAGTGTGGTATCAACAGTACTTCACTGAGCTCCTGCCTAAAACTCCAAAACTTCAAACAATCAGGCAGTATTGATTTATAGTGCTGATTTATTGATGTGAGGCCTTGGTGTTATAAATGTTAAATGTTAATGTTATAAAACTTATTTCAGCTGGGATCCGTGCTCTCTCATACAGTATTTATTGCTATCTGGGAAATGAATTGTTGTACAATTTGTTGCTTCATTTCCACTTCTTGCATTTGCTACAACTGACTTCCCTGGGTTTTTGTTTGATAGCTCTTGTCAGCTGAAAATAACAATACTTTATGTTTGAACAGCAGCTTCCACTCTAATACCTTTACTTGTTTTACAAAGGCGCTCAGATACTGTGCCGACATGCAAAGTACATTTACTGATGGACTTTGTCAGCCACAACCAAACAAGGCTTGGGTTTGCCACAGCACATGATTTTAGCTGGCTGAACCCACACTGCCTTGGAGGATGAGGACCAGGTTAGTGCCAGCCTCTGTTACCTGCATTTCCCTGCTTTGCAAGCGACTTGGTGCATTGTCAAAGAAGGGCTGAAGCTGGAATCCAAAGCACAATTTAGTGTGCTGAGCTAGTATGACAACATAGACAGGCTCATCCAGGTCTTAGGTAATTCAATTTTTATGAAAAGGAAAACAAAATCCCAAACTAAACCAAAATAAAAAATACCCACCCTGAAGCATGCAGAAGTTATTTTAGCTATGTGAAATCGGTGGTTGTACTGATGAGTGCTGCTCAGTGTCACATACAAAACTACCCATGTTTTTGTGTACTTTTAGCATTGGCTGATCCAGTCTAAAGTCTGCAAACTGTCTAGTATCTTTTAGGTTGCTCTTCCTAGAAATCAGTAATACTGAAAATACTACAGATAGAAGCACCAATAACGTTTTAAATTTGTCTTAGTCCTTAGTATTAAATGCTGCATACCAAATCTGTTAAATCTATTGTATATGTAAAAGGAAACATTTTAATTATGTGTGTTGCAGGCTGACACTGTACTATGAACTAATTTGACTGATTTGCTGTCCAGGAATATCTAAAATACATGAGGGTTTTCAATACAAAGGATAATAGTCTTGATACAATATAATTTCCCTATATCATCATTAAAGTTATAATCAATAAATGAAATTAATGTCGGGAGATGAAGGAGAGAGAAAAAAACATTAAAAAACAGAAAAATTTTAATTTATTGCCATAAAAGGTCTTAATATTCCATTTTTCTAAGGACTGCATAATAATATCTGTTGTTCACTGAGAGCTAATAAAAGTATCACTACTGAAGTTAAGATGCGCTATACAACTGATTATTGTCTATTTTCATTTTGCCTCACTGAATAGCTAATCCTCTCACAGGATTAACTTAATTTCTCATAGACTCCATTATTAATGAGAGTATGAAATGATGACATGCTTTTGGATCATCTCATTTGGGGCCTGACCCCTGTATCATTATGGCAAGTGGATCATTACCATTCATATTAGCAGAGGGCAGAACTTATCTGGGGGGATTTACAGAAAGTATGCCATACTCCAAAAAGAAAGATCAAACGAGCAGATCACTAAAGGCTAAAGGTTAGTTAAAAGGTCAGTTCTCATCTACAGACAAAATGGCAAAAAAAATTAAAAAGTGCAAAAACCCCCCCCCCCCAAAAAAAAACCCCCAAACCAAAACAAAACAACCAACACCCAAAAAAAAAAGATAGACACTTAAGCTGCCAGCTGCAAGAAAATATAACATGTGTTTGCAACACAAGGTGTCAACATATTTACTTGTTTGTTTTCTTGTAAGTCAATAAGTTAATTTAGGCCCTTGCTTTCTTTCTTACATTAGACACCAAAGATCAAGATTCCATGATACACGATTAAATCTCAAACCTACGTTAATCATGAACAAGTTTGGAATAATTGAAAGATTATTTTTCTCTACATCATTATTTGAATCACATTCAAATTAGAAAACACTTTAGCAAAACCATTACT
>VWZG01003406.1:0-21526 GCA_013396735.1 Grallaria varia | reverse complement strand
CTTACAACATGGAATTTTGTTTAAAACATGCGGGTTGAAACTCCTGTGTATTTATATTCTAAGTTGTTACTGAAAAAAAAAAAAAAAACAACAAACAAAACCATTTTAAAAAGGTATTTAGGCACTTGATTTATTAAAAGTAAAATGTTAGACTTGAACTGCTTGTAAATGGAGAGAGATTTCAGAAGAAGCACCTAGCTCTATCCATTTATTATTTTCTAATTTCTTCATAAAAAGATGCCAGTGTTTTAACTAAAACTTCAGAAAATGGTATTCTTGGTGTGGAAAATGTCTTCGAGCATGCTCCATTATTAAACAAATTCGTACCCACCAACCACCCACAATTTAAAATAAAAAATGTCTTAATGAAAAACTTTTAGTACTATAACTTTTAACAGTTGATTCTCTGTGTGATTTCTTCAAATCAGACATGGTGTGATTCTTGGGTTGTCCTGCACAGGGCCAGGATTTGGATTCACTAATCCTGATGGGTCCCTTCCAGCTTAGTATAATCTCTGATTCTGTGATATATGCCCGTAATTGCTATCAGGCCAAGCTAAGCATTACTCTGCAATGTGAGTTTAAAGAGACAAGTTAAGTGGGATATTACTTCTGATGTTTTACATATGTGCTCGTGGTAGTTTATACAGTTAAAAGATGAATGTTATTAACATAAAAACGTCAAAGTTGTATCTTCTAAATAGTGGTTGAGAGATAAATAAACTATTCCTGCTGCTTTTTGCCATGTGAAAGGCAGGAACTGAGCCAATGCATCCAACCATTTAAAAACATCTGAAATGCAGAACATTTTAAATGTACTAGTTTCAGCAAAATATTTCTCTCCAATAGTTAATGTGAAGGTGAGCTAGATTTTTTTCAAATAATAAGGGCCCGATAAACATTTTAAAAGTAAGTCTGAAAGATAGTTTTAAACATTATAACACTTTAGGTTTCTATGATTTGTACTGATTATAAATTAGCACATCACCAGCAAATGCTAAGAAAAAGAAGTTACTCCAGGTTAATTTCTGAAGACATGGGACATGTATCTGATTGTATCAAACACTGAAATTATCAGCTTAGCTATTACAAACAACACAAGTTTTACTGAAACCTGAAGAATATTTACTTCCATGCAAACATAAGGCTAATCATTCCTCTAAACTCTTACAGCAATGCTTGGTATTTCTTGTCTTGCAGGTTTCTCCAGTACCTCCCACTTCAAAGAGTTTTCCACTTTTCTGAAAGGATATTGACAGAAGTTAATTATAAAAGAAAACTTTCTGCGAGATAGATGACTAAAGGTAACGGAGAAGATCCAAAACCTGGAAGTAGGATGGAACGCATTCAACAAGGAGTCCGGAAACGTACACTTTTGGCAAAAAAAAAAGTGCAGAGCATAACAAAGGATGATGTTAAAAGTTATTTAATGAGGAATGCCTTTGTGCTCTTCACCGTTGTTGCTGTGATTCTTGGTGAGTCACTTGTTCAATAGGAATATTCTGTTCTCCAATGCGTTTGACAATGTGATGTGCCTGGGTGATTTGCATTACAAATGTGTTCCCAAATTCTTCTGCACTGATAAGAATGTTCTGTCTTGGAGAGTTTTGGCTTTGACAGCTGCATGTTGAAGTTTAAGGAAGAGCCATTTAATTATTCTAGTTATTACTAGAAAGAATTTTGGTGAAAAAACTAAAAAACAGCTTTTTTTATGGATTTTTCTCTTAAAGAATAGATACAATATCTGAATCGAATGTTTTCAATTGTATCTTTTTCTACCAATGCCATTTGCAGCAAAATGCTCAGGATGTAACTTTATTTACCTAACCTATCAAAGAGTTAACATCTTGCAATCCAAATAAAAATTCTCAATGAATGAAATGAAGAGACGTTTCTAAGCAAAGGCATATGATAGAGCCTCAGTCTTCTCAGTCTTCCATTGATAAATGCGAACCAAAGTACTAAATGCAAAGCAATCAAACCCAAGAACAAGTTTATTCTCTCTTAGCCACTCACAATCTCACACATGTATCTTTCAGATGTAATTGAGGCAACAATGACAATGTTACTTGTTCAAAGGAGTGAAAGACAGCACCTGATTAAATCCCTTTTAAGAGTATGTGGAAAGGAATCCAGAACATCAAACAGCTATTACGTTTGGAATGCACCAAAATGTAAATTTAAAGTATTGCTGTGTATTTTCAAATTAACATTAGAAAGAGAATCTTCTGAGAATAATGTGCAATTTTAAAAATTAATTTTCCTTTCTATGACTACATGATCACTTTGGTAATTTTTCTGTAACTACAGATTTTCTAAATCTTTACAGAGTAAGCAAGATCTCTATGGCTTTACTGTACTACTCCCACTTTTATTTTATTATTAGTTTAAAATATAAAATTGTGAATGTGCTCCCAACAAGAAAAAGGCAAAAGTTAGCAACTGAATATAAGGGTATATATCCTATGCCTAGGCAGGCCCCAGGGTCCTTCATACTGCTGTTCTATATAAATCTTCTTGCTATGTTTTTACAACTCTTTTAGGAGTTGAAATTCTGGGGCTTTACCATTATTGGTGTTAGATGCCACATTTGCAGTGTCATTTTAATTTCAGGCATGATGATCTTTTTGTTAGTTAGTTTTTTAGTTTGTTAGTTGATTAGTTTGTGTATTTGTTGCTGTAACAGTAATGTCAGCCTCTCATCAACTGTATTTGATCATAAGTGTTTTTAATTCCTAGCTAAGAATTTTCTCAGTGTAAAAGCCCCCATTAATATCAGGGCTTAAAACAGTAGATGTTTAATCTACAGTGGTCAGGAAAGGCAGAACAAATTAAGCATATTTTGAAACACTGTCCAACCTCAAAGATCACAGTTCTTTGATTGTCGCCTTTCTGTACTGCATATGACCAAGGTGCTTTTGCAATTTTTTCACTATTCTCTACCACTGGTGTGGCACCCATGGATTTGTCAATTTGTGAAATGAAATGTAGGCTGGATAAGTGGTTTTGCTGTTATTACATGTTCCAGTTAGTTTTAGATGACTAGTGACAGTCTGTCCACAGCTCCACTACCACCCACAGCAATGGCTAAGTATCAACAGGGCTGGAACACTAGTTGGAGAACTAATGAAAATGTGCAGCGTAGCATGAGCTGGCTGCTCCAGTTCTGCTCATTAACCTGTAGACATATCTAGCATAACACAAGAAAAAGAAGTCTTCTCATTACTGTGATGGAATGCTCACATTTTTTCTCACATTTGTTGTTTGTGGTATAGTTTTGCGGTACTGATATGTAATTACAACAGTAATATCATGGTTAGTAGCTCATAAAAAGATAAGATTTGGGGCTTTTGAGAGTTTTTTGCTATTGTGGAATTATTCAGAAGGACGGAACAGTTGGCTAAAGAGTTTGGAAAACACTCAGTGGTGGAACTCCATCTGTCTAGTTTGGCAAGGACTAAGTTATTATCATCACTTGGTTGTTTGGTGGTCTGTGGAAAATCAGATGGTGGGCTTGATCCTTTCCTAGCAGACAGTAATCAACATTGCAGAATTAACCCCCCAATTAGCACTACTGGCTGTCTCATTAGAGATACTTGGACGTGAGTCTAGGTGGAAACAGAACTGTAGTCAGGCCTCGGTTGAATCATTTACAAGAAATTATGCTTAGTGCTGCATAATCTAAACAGATAGTGGACAAGTTTCTAGGGCTGTCAGTCCATCAGTTTTCATAGAGACCAGTCTCAGGAAAAGCAAAGTTCTAGTTTAGAGAGAGCAACATTTCTTCTGAGACATTTCTTTCACATCTCTTTTATCAAGGGATTGACATGAAAAAGCTTCTTTTAATGGAGCATTTCCTATTTCTTTGGTGACCAGGATTGATGCTGGTAGAGGTTAAGTGCATAGGGTCTCAGCTCATTTTCAGGACTGTAGATTACAATGGGCACTTCAGTTTGTGTCTGTGGAAACTTGCACTTTGTTATGAGGGGGGTAGCTACAACATGCAAATTCTTTGTGTTGCATACAGATATTTTGCAAACAGAGTAGAGTGTTTCTGGCATTCACATAATAAGATGAAATACAGCCATTTGCACTAATTTCTGCTGTTACTCTGATTCTAAACTGAATTCTAAACCGAATTCATTAGCTGCTACAATACCAAGTCAATTAATCATCTGAAAACCTATTGATGAAGATGTAAGAAGTTATAATTCATGTTGAGAGTTACTTAGCACTATTCTCTGTTTCCCAAAAACCTCATGCATGGCCCTTTTGCATAAGCTGGGTCTGTGTAGCACATTGTTATAATCACTGTTACTATTTCTAGTGAAATTTCAACGTCTTTCAAGCCCTTTGAGAAAGTTTGAGAAAAGCACGGTCAATAAGTGAGTTATGATGCAATTTTTCAGAATTCTTCTGGTACACTTCAGATATTGAATTAATTTTCTGCAGTCAATCTTGTCAAGACCCAGTAGATGAGAACAATTCTGTGAGTCTTATTTGGGAAACTGGCCACTGGTAAATTCAGAACATCACGATGTTCAGGAGCAATTTAAGGTAGGCTAGGGAACATGGTGGCTCATGGAAAATCTGCAGGAAGTCTTTGAAGTGCTAGCCAAATTACTAGCAAAATCTCAGGCAGTGCCCTCTCTCCCACGCTCCTTAGAATCATCATCCTGTCCCCAAAATGCCTTCCTTTCAGATACCCTTCCTTTATCAGGCTGTCTTGATTCTCTGCTACTTACCTCCCATTTTCTGAAAAATGCCACTGGAGTCCAGACTTTACTCTGGCAGGACTCCTAAATGCCAAAGAATCTCCTATGGATTCTGAACATGTACTGAAGGAAAGACCAAGACACAGAGAGCTGTTGAGCAAAGATCTTCCGAAGCTGTTAACAGAAAAATACTGTTTTAATTGAGGGGCTCAGTGAAGTCGAGAGAGGTTGTGAAGCAAGTACTATAAAAAGCAGTTTCTGCATAGTTACTAAGGCATTATAGCTCCAGTTTATTAGCTCAAATCCTCTACACTGTCACAGTTATACACTGCATTCGCCTGTTGGGACATTAAGGGGGGACAGAGGTGGCTCCAGTTCTGTTTTCTGGCTACCTGTCCACTGAAGGGAATGCAGGACTGTCTGTGTCACTGAAATAAGGCTTCTGTAGTTGCCAGCAATCTCACAATAGACCTGAAATGTGGATAGGCCCATACAACATCTGTTCTGCAACAGCATGAACCATATGGAAGATTCCAAAGCTTTCCAATGTCTTTATAAAAAAATCTAGTTGAAAGTCAGGAGAGATTAAGGCATTGTCAATGCTCCTTGTCCCTGAAAGAAAGCAAGCTTTTAATAAAGCTTGCAAGTGATCCTTCATGATTCACAAAACCTTTACAATATCTGCAGAGCAGAGATTCTCCTATCTCTGCAACACTGCAGTCTGAAACAATAGGTTAAAATGAGACCTAAGAGTTGGAAGTCTGTAATACACAGGTGGACAAAATCCTGGATACTGCCTACAGAAAGGACAGTGTCCTGTGTGTGGAAGCAACACCTTTTCTGCTTTAGACAGATCCTCTGCATCCGCTTAAGGCTGAAGCTGACATGTCCAGGGAAGGGTATTTGACCCCATTATACACTGACATTGAACAGTGAGACAATGCCCAAGGCAGCCTTGGTAAAATTTGCGTGAGAACAAAGCAAAAATCCATCACTAAAGGAGAAACAGCTGTGGGACTCGAGTTTTAGGTGAGAGAGTATGTTAAAACATGAAGAGAGAAATGTGTTACCAAAAAAAAGAATAAGTTATATGCAAGAAAATCAAGATAGTTTGGGTATGGCTATGGAGAAATTAATTCTTTTCACACTGAACTCAGGGGCTGACTCTGTCCCAGTCCTCTCCTAAAGAACCTGCCTAGCACAATTGATTTCTCACTGAGTGACAAAACCTTCCGAAGTAATAGTCTGAAAAATTTGTTAATCAAAACCTTATTCATTTTCAAAGTGTAAAATAGTTATTATTTTGCGAAAAAACCCTCCATAAACAGACACCATAAAACTCAGAGTGACACTTAAAACTTCAAAAGAGATGATTCTTTTCAGAAGGGAGAAAAAACACATAGAAATACAGAACTTTAATTCAGCTATTGAGAAGCCAGTCCTAAAAGATTGGCTGTGAAATATGAGCAGTAGTCTACTTTAACAGTTAATTGCAAAATAAAATTATGTTGATGTATTATCACAATCCACATTTCTTACCATTCACTCTAGTGTTAGTGAAACAAAACAGCACTGATTGTTGGACTGCCATACATGGCACAGAGTAGCAACAGTAAACTTGGCTACTTTGTGAATCACAATTAAGCATCCTGGAGAGAGCGGCTGTGCATATATGGAGTAAAGATGCAAAGCGTGCTAAATGTAGACTTACTTCTATCATATTTGCTCTAAATTGTCAAATTGCAAAGTGGTGGTTGCAAGGAATATGTCTGAGTGGTCATAGAACAGTCCAGAGAAACATCCACTCACTGCTCTCTTCATACAGGTTGTGAAGAGGCAGTTGAGATTCTTAAAAGTCTCTCTAGAATTTATTTATCTAATATTGCTTCTAGCTAATTGTATTTGAAGGCCATCCTGGGTGAAATGCAGGGCAGTAACTGCTTAGGACCTGGTTTCTCAGAGATTTTACAAGAAAATTCTCTGAATGCCAGTGTTGTGTGACCATCCTGCTGTCAGAAAATATGTTACAGCTGAAACAGTGGTCATCTCAAACGCCCAAAAAACTTTGGTATTGAACACTGAAGGGGACTGCAAAAACATTTCATCGCAAAACAAACCAGTATTAGGGGCTTGTCAGTCCTTTCCATCTTTCAGGAGACATGGACTGTAATTGCTACGGTGACTGCAAAGCAGCACAAAATCTTAAGCAAGGTGCCAATGGTTTATTCTGAGTGAATGTTAAACGTTGTTAGATCCTCACCAGCAGTCCAGCTGTTGTAAAGCTGAAATGAGCTGTCATTGGCACTGATATGCTTCTGGGTTGGCCACAATGAAGGTGTGGCTGAAGATTGCATGTTCGGTTTTTTATGAATTCCTGCAACTTTCATTCATTTGGCTTAAACTTCTCACACAGTTCTTTGAAATAAGCAGGTGTCTAAAAGGTTCCAGGGATTATGATATCAAATTAAAAAATCATTTCACATGAATCAAAATAAAGTGCATTTGAAAAACTATACAAAGAAATCCAAAATAAAAGAGAAGTAAACAAATGCCATAGATCGTCTAGATGTTAATAAGGCTGCTAAAAAAAGTAAGATAAAAATGCAAGGATTATGATAATCTGTATTGCAACATAGACTTCTAGATCAGTAGCAGAGAGATACTGACTTTTTTTTCCTGCCTCGTTAAAAGAAAATCAGATGCTTTTTAACTACCAGCTTTATAAAATAATCCATATAGTCACATTAGTTGATGTATATGCTCTGTCCATCCTACCAGGTTTTTTGATTTACTGTGCATTTACTTCAGATTTTGTATTTAATTCCATTTTAGATTGCAATTCAGTAATCTTACAGTAAGAAAACTTACCACATACCAGAAATTGAGGTGCTGGAGCATATCCAGAGACAGGCAATGAATGTGGGAAGGGTCTAGAGCACAAATCTGATGAGGCACAGCTGAGAGAGCTGGGGGTGTTCAGTCTGGAGAAAAGGAGGGTCAGGGGAGACTTTATCACTCTCTAGAGCCACCTGAAGGGAGGGTGTAGACAGGTGGGGATGGGCCTCTTCTCCGGGTAACCAGTGATAGAACAAGAAGAAAAGGCCTGAAGTTGTACCAGTGAAGGTTTAGATTGGGTAATAGGAAAAATTGCATCACTGAAGGGATTGTCAAGGACTGGAACAACATACCCAGGAGGGTGATGGAGTCACCATCCCTGGAGGTATATGTAAAAGACGTATAGATGTGACACTTGGAGACATGGTTTAGTGGTGGACTTGGCAGTGTCAGGTTAATGGCTGATGATCTTAGAGGTCTTTTCCAACCTTAATGTTTTTATGAGTCTTTGGGATTTAGCATATTTTATAATATATTTGTCTCACAGCATATTACAATTCGGTTTAATTTGGATCTTTGGAGCAATAAGGTAATTCAAGTGATGATAAAAAAATTAATAAGAGGCTAAGAAATTTTTTCCTTCCAAACCAATTTCTTCAACTGCGTTGCTCAAAGACTATGCTGTGGCGTCTAGAAGGTGTATTAACAACTAGGCTGCTCACCAAGGAGTTTTAAATTATTCATGGATACCACAAAAATATACAGAATGAAGTAGGGAAGAAACTATGGAAAATAGTTAAAGAATAAATGGAAATTATTCCAGAGAAATTTTACTAAGAGCTGGATTGTTCCATTTACCAACCCATCAGCCTTGAAGCTGTACAGATACTGTTTGTACTTTCAGTCAACATGATGAAACCATAGGGTGTGTAACCTTTTAAAATCATACAAGAGAAATTTATTTTGATGATAGGTTTTATAAGACCTTTATAAATAAAAGAGTAAAATAATAGGTCTGATCAACTACAACAGGAAAAATAATTAAAAACCATAAAAGAGGCAAAGAAAATCAGAAGGATAACAGGAAAATCAGGGCAGTAAAAAAATGTTAGTGCTATCCATATTTTGTGGTTGTTCTCTTATATCCTTTCTTTTAGCACCAGTTATATTCACCTTTTAAATTCTCATTCAGTTCCTTACATTGAAAAAATACATTATTTTGCTTGAAATTTGACATGTATATGTATTTTTTATTGGCATGGATAACTCATAAATGGAAACCAGCTTGACAGTTACCAAGTGCGTGCTTGTCTTCCACCACTTATTGTAACTCGGTATAACTGAAAATTGATTTATTTTTTTAAAAACTCTATAAAAGGTTGGGCTCAGATGTTAAGCATTGTTTACACTGAAGCATAATCTGGTCCCTCAGACTGGCTCTAGTAAATGCTTGGTATTACCATGCACAAGGGCTAAAAGTAAAAAGAAAAGTAGAATTGCCTTTGTATTGCAGGGCCATTACTCAGGAATTCCTGGGAGTGCTAACCAAAGGTAGTTGATAAATAAGGCTACTGCATATAGTTTGATGTCTTTTACAATAATTTTGACTTGGGAATACATACATTGAGCAGACACAGGTGTGCAATCTAGTCCTTCAAAGTGTAAAATGTACGCAAAGGAAACTGCATATGGGATCCAAATCTCAGAGCTGTGAGTCTTTTTACTCCATGATCTACAGCCAGGAGACTTAAAGGGTAACCCCACCAGTCCACAGCCTAAGCATGCAACTGCCTAAAACTTGCAGGAGAAAAAAAACCAGACAGACAGACAAACAAACAGGTTTGCATTCCTACTCCCACTCCTTTGAGTGAATCAGGACCATGCCAGACATTTTCACCCATTGAAGATCCAGAAGCATGAGAGCCCTCACCTTGGCAATGGTGTCAGCACCACTTGAGCAGCTGGGTTATTCTTTTCCTGTCAAAAAGCAAGTTACGGGAGGATGCAATTCTACCATTTCTTTTCTTGTGTTAACGGGTAGGAGGGAATGCAAGAAGTTTAAAGACAAGTACCTATGCCAAGAGAGCAAAAGGCAGCACCAAGTTGTAACTTAGTGGCTAAAACATTCGCCTATGACAGAAAATCCCAGGCTGCAAAGTGAACCTTTTAGCAAGATCAGGAACACAGGGCATCCCAAGGCCAGATGATTCTATGTGTTCTGTGTGTGTCAGTTGTGATTGGTCTCTAGTCCCTCAGGACTTAGGTTGGAATTAGGCAATAGATGTTTAGGTCATGGCAATTCTGAGAAAAAAACAAGCAGAATGGTGAGAAGTGAAGAGTCTTCCAAACCAAATGGAGACGTGCCTGTTAACTTTACAGATTTTCAGAACTAAGTTTTTTATCTGAAGGAACTTTAAAGGTCATCTTGGACTCAGGTACTTACTGAGTAATTAAGTATTGTTCCAGGTGCACGTTTCCCTTTGCCATTTTTGTGACCTTTAAGATAAGGAAATTCTGCCATTCTGAATAACACCTTACAGTGAGAAGAGAGGTGTCATGACCTGCACGGAGGCTTCATCTAAATTAATCATCATGAGTTAACTAACAAGAAGTTAGGCATGGTACCTCTTTTTAATTGAATCAAATTAAACACTTCTGGAAATTCCTGTGTTGGAACAGGTTGTGGTCTAACAAACTAAATAGTTGGAAGGTTGAAACTATGAATAGTTTCACTGCCATACTGAGGTTTTTAGGGATGAAGTGGCTCAAGTAACAAAATCAAACAGCTAGGGGCTGAAAGCATCCTAGCCATCCTTTTTATGGAGATGGTAACATGATTCCAGGAATTTCAGCCATGAAATTTCCTTATGGAAAGAATTCACTGAATGACAAATGAAATGTAAATAAAGGGTTTTGATAATGTTTTCACCTGACATGGCAAAAGTCTTGTATTCTGCAACAGGAATTGCTTCTTCTCAGTCTATCCAGGTTGCTGTCATGTCTCAGCAAAATACTGGAAAAAAGATTCTTTAAAATCTTTTAACAAAATCTGCCACGCGTTATGTTCTGTGATCCAAACAGTTCTGGCAAAGGCATATCTTGATGCAACAAATCACTTAATCCTCAGTGGCAAACATGTCAGTTACAGATTTAGAACATCAGCACAAAGTTAAATTAACATGTGGTTTCGTAGGAATTAAAAGTTGGGCTAGCTACATAGAGATATGAATGTATAATTTGAACGTCCTGCTAATAATGGTGTGAAACCATGTATCAAGACAGCCCAACCTACAATGAACTGTTTGTAGTGTATGTCTAAGCTGGAATTAAAAAAACAAAGCCAAATCTCAATGTCTGCATTCAGGCTCCCTGTTACTGTACAGTAGAAGTTCCTCAGAGTAGAGCTCTGTTTTCTCTGCATGTTTGCACAAAGTTCTTGGCCCTGAGGGATCTCAGGCTCATTGACTGCAAATCCTTAGTGCTACTATACCATAAAAAAAGACAAAATAATGTGGATGTGCAGCTGCAACTATAGTAGGGAAAAACACAATTCAGTGCTGTTAAGGAATATGTCAGTTTCCAGTTGAGGAAAAACAGGAACAAGAGAAATGTAAAGGCAGGAAAGGAACTGTGTAAACTTTCAAAGGGCAACTCTCTTATCTGTTGGGATCTATATTTTATGGGAGTAAATACATTAACACTAGTCAAGAATGTGAAGCAGCAAAGTAAAGCCAGGCAAGAAAGAAAGAGTTATTACAGTAACTTTGTAAAGCACCATAATTCTAAATAATACTTCATAAAATATAATCTGACATATATTGTGAATGCCTGATCTTTTTAATATGCATAGTGAGACATTATTCCTATATTTTCATGGAATTATTTGCTATTTTTTTGCATCAAAAGTATTTTTTTCTACCACTCAGAGACTAACAAGAGTACATAAACTAGACATAGTTTGTGTTTCAATGAAGTCTCTTGTCTGAGGATGAAATGGGGAATAATGTCCCTATTCCATTAAGAACAGTCTGCTTCAGTGCCAGCAGTGAAAACTCTTCTTCGTTCCAAATCCTCTACAAATGTCCTGCAGTTGCTTGTCTTAAAAGAAGTATAAATAAAATTGGAGAGAGAGAGAGAGAAATCAAAGGCGAGAATTAGAAATAAATGGAGAAACAGTTTGAAGAAAACAAGGGGAAAAGAAGAAAAAAAATGAAGGCAAACAGAGAAGAAGAAGTTGTATAAAAAGGGAACAATCTTTTGGACATGTTCTCAAAGGAAGAAAATTACCTCCTAATTGGGGAAGAAGGGTGACTGAGCCAAACAACTAGATACAGAAGGGAAAAAGTGTCTAACACTGGAGCAAAGAAGGAGCAAAGGACAGATTTCAGTGTTTTCTTAAAAAAAATTTTAGCAGCATTCAGATGCTTTTATATTCTCAGATTTGGTCTAAGAAGAAGAGTTCCATTTAGGCAGAGCCTAATAAAACAGTAATTTTCCTAATTTCTTAGTTATGTCAGTTCTTTCTTACAGCGTCAGACTCCCCATTGCAATTGTGTGCCTTCCACCCACAAAATGCAAGGAGGAACTGCTGTGTCTGCAAGTCAAGGCAATATGCAAGTGACCAGTCATAGCTATGAAGGTGTTTCAGGAATTCAGGCCCCTCCAGAGTTAGGCAGAGGATTACAGGCAGTGGGTTGAGTGTCTTAATTTTGAACTGTGAAAGAAGTGTCTCTGTATCAGAGTTAATCTAGCTCTAAATGCCTGTAAAACACAAATATTACAAAACACCTATGGCTTCTCTGCCAATTGTAATGGAATAGTGATGTTAAAAGTCTGGTGTGGGGTTTTTTTTGGAAGGCAGTATCTCTGACAGGAGAAAACAACTCTTCAGGGTCAGGTTCAGGGGGCAGGTGCTCCTGGTGGACTGTGCCTGCAGGACTGTGGCTCTGTATCTCCTCAACGTGGCTGTGAGCACCGTGGCACTCCTGTGACCCTGGAGCAAAGGTGACCCATTGACTTCTCCTGATGCAGCGAACAACTCCCTGCATTAATGTGACTCTTAACTTCAGTATACATTTCCTTTCCTCTGCACAAGTTTTTTTTTCCAGGTCACAGATCTTTTCTGTGTCCCAGTCATGTGCTGGGTATCCAGTTCCTTGGCACTCCTCCCATGACTCCCCTTGCAGTGTCTCTCAGGCAAAGGAGATGCTTATGTCCAAACTAACCCATATTCCACTTGAATACAGACATCTGACAGGGCAACTTGAAGCACAGCTCCTTAAACTCTCTGCTGCAATTACATCGTGCAGTTAAAATCTGGTATTTAGATTCAACAAAACCTACATAAGGAAAACCAGAAAGCAAGAGAGGAATAGGTGATATACCTGGGTGTGAGAATTCAATATAAAATAATGGAACGAAAATTATGAAAATCAAAATTATGCAAGTGAATTGTGTTATTCTTGTGGCAAGCGAAAAAAAAATAAGAGAAGAAGATTAAGAAAGATTGGACTTTTGTGGGCAACTTAGAGTATTTCTTATCAGTAGAGAAGTCATTTACCTTTTTGTCTCAAATAAATGTAATTGTGGATTTATCTGAAATTGATTGCTAGAAGAAAAGGTGTCAGAACAAAATGGTAAATTAAGCAGAAAAAATGACCCAAAGAACAAACACAGTCATTACAGAGCTCTGCAGGAACGTAGGAATGAAATGTCTGTGCAGCTAACAAAAATATACAATGTCCCATTAAACTGGTAGAAGCCTGATTCTGTTGATGGCTCTATGCCAACTTCTGTTATAGAACAAAATGTTATTTGCTTGCTGGTTATAAGGTTTTCTGGAACTGGAATGTTAACAGCTGTTACTTTAGTGCACTGTTCTACCTAGTTTAAGGTATTCTTTTCCAGTAATTTTTGAAATTACTGCTGGAAAAGAAAANGACTTCATTTAACAGTGTTTTGAGATCTACAGCAAAAAGCAGAAGTGTGTATAACTCTCAGGGGTGTGTTCTGGTTGAACTGGCAAGCGCTGATAGAGAGAGAGCAATTCTTGCATAGTCATTGATATCACACCTAGTAATTTCCTCTTAAAATATGCGCCAGTGACGTTTCACCAATTAACAAGTAAAACTACAAGACTTTTCTACTTTCTGCATGAAAATACAGCAGAGAGTGTGGACATTGTAAAAAATATTAGCTCCAAATAATTGTGTGGTCTTAATTCCTGTGTGATTCTGAAATAAGATAGAGACTAGAAGCTCATAAGAATTCATTTCAACAACTTAGACTTAAAGTTATGAATTACTTGATGCAATGAAAAAAAAGCAATCATCTCTCCTTATTAAATTTTTATATCTAAATATTTTGAGTGGGCCAAGGAGGAGGATAGACGTAAGCTTCCCTAAAGTTCTTGAATGAGCATTTAGATGTGGGTAATGCTCCTTCCGTCATCTCGTAAGAGCTATGGTTTGGGGTTTTTTTTTAATTGATGTGGTGTTTTAAACTTGTGTGTAGGTGTGGCACTCATTTCATCTATGCAACGGAAAGAATCATGTGAAACAGCTCTCAACTATGGGGCAACTAAGGCATTTTTTTAGCACAATTAAGAACTTAATTTTATCCATGGAGGATTTTGAAATTCATTTTCATATTCAGTTTACGAAATTATGTGATTTTAAGAAAAAAACAACAACCATCTCCATAACACGTGACCCTAAAAATGCAGCATTACAAAAGTATTTTTGTCTTGTTACGTCAAGCCCTGATTTTATTGCTAACTTCATCACATTTTGATGTTAATCCATGTAAGAAACCTTTTATAGCCTTTACAGATATATCCATACTTTTTAAAGTCTAACATGAAGACTTTTTTGTTTCCTTTCTGGTATCCAACGTCTAGAAGTGAAGACCCTAGGCCATTCATCAGAGTTTTTCTACTTTTGGAATAAGGAATTCCAAATTATATCTACCTCTTTTTCTTTTTCATACCTTTACCATCACTGCTAGAATTATTTTGTTGACCTGCTGCTTTCAGATTTTAAATCCACTCTTCACTGTTTTCATATGGATTGGATTTTATTTTGAATATCTACATGGGTATAAAAATGCAATAAAATTATTTAGTTCAAGGATTGTTCTGATTGTCATCTACAAATAAATTTTTCTATAAACCTGACTATATCACTGACAAGAACACCTCAAAAATCTTTTTATAACTCTAATCTTATTTGCTTCGCAATCATGAACTGTGTGAATTATTTAGCAATGCAGTTCTGTTAAAAAACTACACACATGTATAGAATTCAGCTTCACTTAAACAAGCACTACTGATTTTTGTCCAAAAAAAGCCTGACAAATTCTGTTGAGAAATCTACTCTTTCCTGCAGTGCAGAAATGGTACACCATTCATCATTTGAGAAGTCAGGCTCTGATAGCGTTGATTAGTTGTTCTTTTCTGTTACAAAGGGTAGACAGAAACCTGCACAACAAGTTGTGGAATCTTGTTTCACGCAAGTGTTTGTTACATTACAATTTTCAGAATTAACCTGAAACTTGAAACTTTTACTGAGAAAGGTCAGGTCCAATATTTAATCTTCCCAGTCTTGATCGTGGACAGTGCTAAGCACTCAAAGTCTTACTGGGCACAGAGTAATGGACGGTTGTCAGAATACTGCATGCCTTCCAAAGCTTTGGTACCTCCTACCAGGTCTGGTTTCAAGACTTTATTCTCGTGCTTTGTCTTTGTGTCTATCTTCAAATCATTATTGTATGCTACTATCTCACTAGTTTAAGCCTGTGAATGTTTGTTCTAAGAAGTCATATCAAAGAAAACAAAGCTACCTGGCTGAGTTTGACTTTTCTATTTCAAGAACAGGGTTTTTGTTAAGGAAACTTTGTCAGACAGGATGTAATATCCAGTATCTAGGTATTTAAAATCAGAACAGAAAAGAAAGTTCCATCTTCATTTAATCTAAAATCAAGAGAGACTGGTAAAATCATGCTGCTTTGTTTTTGGTGCCACACGCTACAACAAGGAAATAATGTGCTTAAATTTCTTCTTGAGCTGCTAAGATCACTGTGTGAGCAAAATTAATTTTCAGAAATATCTACAAAGCAACAACTGCTGTATCTATTTTAGAAGCAGGAAAACTGAGTCAGGGAAAGCTTTCCATGTCTTAGGCATGACTGAATATAAATTAATAGCAGTGCTAAGATTAAGGTTGAAGAATTGGTAACTGTTGGGTCTTGATCCATTGCAACAGAATACATTACCAGGGCACTTTTTTTTTCACATTGCAGAAATTCCTTCTGTAAACTGCAGTGCTGGGCAACCCTATAATTATGCACAGAGCACTTGAGGACAAAAAAACCAAATAATTTTTGGCTCAACAGGTTTTCAGAGAAAGTTCAGAAACTTACTCTCTCTACCAATAATATTCATTCAAACAACCATCTGGTTCTCTCTTAGGTCATTTTGTACTGCTCGGACAGGAGTGGAACAGATAATCGAGCCCTTATAGCGCAACATAAGGACTAGTTCTTATAGCAGCCTCAGAAACCCTCACCAACCTCAGCGAGGCTTTGTACTAGTGCAGAGGTTAATTCATGTGGAACTAATTGCAGAACTGTGGCCTAAGTAAGAAACCGGTCTAGCTCTATTTGCTTGTTATCCAGTTGTCAAAATGTAGTGCTCATTAAGTGCAGAAACAAAGGGTCCAGATGGATTCTTTATATCTGAAAAATGTGTTTCCCATATAAAAAGAAAATAATGAGTAACACTGCAGTGGAATTGAAAACCTTATTGAAAAGAAGGGAAACTCTTAGGCAGGTTTTTTAAACAAGAACAATTCAGGAGCCTTTTCTCTGTGCATTTCATGACGTAATTTTGTCCAAAAAAACCACATTTATGCAAAATGCACTTTGGCTACCTGAGTCTATAGAACATAAATGAGACTAAACCAAATGCCTTCTAGTCCTGCTGCTCTCTTCTGTAGCATGAACTCCATGCTTGGTGCCACTGGCACTAATCACTTTTCTCCCATGCTGTAATGTGGAGATTTTCTGTTTTACGCAAGACATTTCTGGATTCCTCTACCTTCACTAACCTGCTGAAGTCCCTAAATTGTGATCATATAGAAAAAAGTCACTAAATTGAGATTTACAGCAGTTTCCTTACATCAACAGATGTCAATAAGCTAGTGAAGGAGACATAACAGCAGACTTTAACCAGCAAAATTGGGCATGAAGTTGTTATCTGCTTTATGCATTACCAATCAAAAATCTGGCTTTAAACAAAAGCAAAACTGCAAAGTGATTAAGGATTGGAACTAGCAGTTTCCATAAGTGTGAAATGGTACAGCATTTTCAGGATGTGCTCAGGTTCTAACTGGATCTAGAAGGGAGCTTGAATACTCTGCTGCCTAACATCACTCAGGAGGCAGTGTCATGGAATGTTTTAGGAAACCCAAGTCTCCCTATCTGCCTAAAAGGGCAATCCCACTTTTCTGCAAAGCACATTTGAATCTCTAAAGGTACCAACAGTTGTGTAACCATACAAAAAGGTGCCTCAGGGAATCCACCTGACTGAAAATTAACTCAGTAAAATAAATTCTTTTTGCAGCAGATCAGTCCTCTGACCCAGCTTTCCATACAGTCACAGTTAACCCACACACCAGTTCTGGACAGTGGGGAAGAACAGAGTCGTGATGGAATGGATAATTGAGTTTCACCATCTGTGTAGTTAGTGTGTTACAGATAAAGCCATGTGTTGTTTGGCTGGATGCAGAAGACCTGCATCAGGTAGGCACCAAACCATTTAACAATTGCAAATTTGCTATGTCAATTAGCAAATAACTAACTAAATACTCAAATAAACCAGATGGTGCCAAGTATAGGACAAAATCTACAAAGTTGTAGGTGAGAAGTTTATGTTGCCACACATCAGACCATCTTTGGCTTCCATTTGGAAATGTATCTCAAGCACCATTTATCAGTTCCCAGCAAGATGAATGGATCCAGACATTCCCTTACTCCTGTCCCTCATGCAATGACATCCACCACTTAATCCTCTAGCAAGACTTTCTAACCTTGATTAGCTGCTTCTTTGCAAGTGCCAGTGTTTCTGAAGGCAGGCATGTGTAAAACTACTTACCTCCTGCTGCTGTTTGACTATGAAAACAGTAAACCACAAGGGGATTCTCAAATACGTCTGTCCTGGTTATCTCCTCCAATCTGGAGAACATCTGCAGGATCAGGCTCCACAGAGTAAACAGGCATGGACAAGACTTCTGAGGACTGGTAGCTAGTTTGTATATGCATTGCATATGTGATAATGCTCAAAATCCCAGAATTCAAAACACTTGGATGCAGGGATGATTTCCTTTTCATTAATGCTCAAGATGTACCTTTTGACAGTAATCCAGATTTTCAAAAATAGCAGCACAAATAACCTTCTGAATAACTGTCTTCATTCTGGCCAGGACAGGGTCCGTTTTTGCAGTAGCCAGGAGAGAGCATGGCCATCCTACACCACCTCACATCTGCTGTGGACAGGGGAAGGGGTCCCTGCCAGGTCACAGCATGGTGGGTGTTGTTGGGGGTTTCTGGGTGGGGAGCAATCATGTATGAATCACTCACCTCTTGTCCACTATTTATTAAAACTGTTGTTTGCTGTTGTTGTTCATTTTCTTAGTTCATTGCTGTCTCCAGTAAATAGTTCTTATCTCAACCCATGATCTTTACCTTTTGTGCCTCCGATTCTCCTCTGTATCCTGCCACAGAGGAGAAAGAGGAAGGGAACAGGGGAGCAAGTGAGTAGCACGTTGTTTGAGTATTTTGCTGGACACACCAAATAAGCCACAATAACTTCATGGCTTCTGTGGGACTACTCACAGTAGTAGTTGATATTGGTGAAAGTACATCAGGACTGCAATCTGGGGCCAAACAAAAACAGCATGTTACAATCAGATATGTTGAGTAAGTACTTTACAGATATTAATGTTGAGATGCTATACTACTTTAAAAGAGTAAATAGTCGTATCTTTTCCCTCTCCTCAGGTGTAATCCTTGGATTTTCTCTCCGATCATATAAGTTGAGCTATCGGGAAGTGAAGTACTTTTCGTTTCCAGGAGAGCTACTCATGAGAATGCTGCAAATGCTGGTCCTGCCACTAATTGTTTCCAGTTTAGTCACAGGTAAACAAAAAACCCAACAAAAAAAAGACCCTGCACTGTTTCTGTCCTTTTAAATATTTTGATAAACATGCGCACACTGAAACACACAAAAAATGAACATTCCATGTCCTAGGAGTGTTAGATAGAGATATCATTGCCATTGCTGCTTTAGAAATAACGTAATAACAGGTTTGAATTAATATAAGGGAAACTGAAAGACCCTTTTCCCAAAAGATAGTCTAACTGTACGAACTATTCTGTGCGACTGATACGAAGCTGAGTGTGCTCTACTCTCCTCGCTTGCTGAAAAGGTATTTTCTCCTCAATTTTCTACTGTTATTAAAGATAATATATCTCCAAAAATTAGTTCCAAAACCCAAGAAAGTTGAAGCTATTGATCACAGGCAATAACATACGACTGTAACCACCAATATGTAAAACATCTGTCTAACTTCTATTCTTTTGGCAACAGATGGGAAAAATGAGAATCATATCACAGAATGGTTTGGGTTGGAAGGGACCTTGAAGGGCATCTCATTCCAACCCTCCTGGCATGGACAGGGACACCTTTCACTAGAAGTTGCTCAGGTTGTTCAGAGCCCCTGTCTGGCCTTGCACACTTCCACAAATGGGGCATCCACAATTTCTCTGGCAGCTTCCTCCAGTGCCTCACCACCCTCACAGTAAAGAATTTCTTCCTAATATCTAAACTAAACCGACCTTTATTTAGTTTAAGCCATTCTCACTTCCCCATCACTACAAGCTCTTGTAAAAAGTCAATGTATAGCTTTCTTGTAGGCCCTTTAGGTACTGAAAAGTGCTCTAAGGTTTCCCTTCTCTTCTCCATGCTGAACAATCCCAGTGTTCTCTGTCTGCCCTCATAAGAAAGGTTCTCCTGCCCACCAATCATTTACATGGCCTCCTGTGGACTTGTTCCAATAGATCTGTGTCCATAGGTGATAGATGGAATAGATTGGATAGTTTGGAAGAAACTTTATTCCATCAGTTCTGTTTTCTTGTCTTCTAGTTAACAACTCTATTAAACTTCTAACACTCCTTTCCAAGTTGTTCCTTTACCTAGTGATAAAATATTTAATTTCTTATGATGATGTGTGCCTTGGCATTCCTCGTAAGTTCCATGAAAGACCTCTCAAATTTTTAGTAATGTTCAGGATGTACCTGTGATGTACTTATTCTATCAATTATCTGAAGAAAAGAAAGCATGGACTTCAGTCTGTCAACAAATAGTGGTGCAGCTTGGAGAACTTAATCAAAATGACCCACTGTACAGTCCCAGGCTCTAAAACACCTAATACCCTACCTGGGTGTCAGAGGATCCAGAGACTATAAGTTGTTCTCTATTTCACTGATTTTCAAATATATTAATATTAAGATCCCCTATTACAAACACAAATGCTCACAGACTCACATCTTCACCAAAAAAAGGAAACCAAAGACGGTATGTATTCACAGTGACAAAATCATTTGCCTTCTCATATTTCAAGGAGAAAATGAAACTTGTTTCTATACACATGTATTATATTGATACTGAGAGTTAAAGGAATACTGAAATTAGGGAGTAATTTATAAATTTTGTAGAGGAAATGATGGTAGGTTTTATTCCCAATCAGTGTATTATTCTGTTACGTGTCCTATCTTCTTGGCCCTTTCACATGCAGAGCTCCACAGTTTGGCTGGACACTGATACAAGAACCAATAAAAGCAGAAAAGAATTTAACTTTTACCCCTTTTCAGTGTCAAGTGAATCTGGCACTGCTGCTCCATTTTGCAGGATGAGTTATTGGAGGAGAATTTATCTGATCAATTCTCAGTTCCTCCTAACTCTGCATTCATATTGGCTCTCTGAGAGAGCTCAGAGTAAATCATCCTATACAAGGATTTGAACCAGTTTTCAATAATCTAAATGGAAACACTTTGTGTAGGTAAAAATCAGAGTCACAAGCATTACAGGGAGCTGGCCTTTTGATAAAACAAAAACTGCTGTCCCACCAGATCTCAGTAGAGATTTTGTGAAATATTAGAGCACTGAATTTCCAACTAATCCTATTCTGAAAAGAATTTAATTCTCTGGATTCAAACAATACTCTTGTTTTTGATGATTCCTTTTCCCCTTTAGAGTCTCTGGAGGGCGTTATCCTTTTTATGTCCTTTTTTCTTAACAACAATCTCCTTTATTATGGAAAGGCATTTGGCAGAGAGAAATCTTATCTCTTGGTAAGATTTGTCCTGTTATCTTGTAATTGCCCTGCAATATTAAATGGGTTATTCTTAGAGCTTCCCTTTGAAGTAGAGGTATCAATTTTCAAGGTGAATAATAATGTTTTAAAATTTTTTGGTTGACCAGGAAGCAATCAGAGAAAACACAATTCACAAATGATAGATTTAATTATTTTTAAAAATCATTCAATACAGCAGGACTTCATCATTTTTTCATGGAAAGAAAAAGATATTTCCCGTTTATTGCCAAATAAAAAAACCCTGTTTTCTACACTGCCAATACCACCTTTAGAGTATAAATTGTGGGGTGTTTTTTTTAAAAGATGCTTTTACATGTTTATTGCAGAATGCTCATACACAAGTAAACACACGAGTGTTAGTGGATATCTAAATAATAATGAACTATAATCTTCACAAGTGTACTGCTGTGCAATTTTATGTCCACTTGGATTCTTGTTTTACATGTTATAGGATAATTCTTTGGATAAAAGTCTTATGCTTCTCAAGTCAGGCTTAAGAGCACTCAGTATCCATGATTCAGATTTCTTATTTCCTGTATTTTGTTT
>VWZG01003404.1:25764-56442 GCA_013396735.1 Grallaria varia | reverse complement strand
GTGGTCTTGTTTCGGGCAACAACAGCTCCCTCAGTCTTATACATCACTTACCCAGTCCCTTCACAATCTTCATGACAATCAAGTGTTGTAATGAACAACATGGCTTCATTTTTCTATCCATGGCTAGGAAACAAGTCTGACACACCTGTCCAAGGAAGCAACTGGGCTGCTGCAATACCCGCAACTCTAATGTTACAATGGATCTTTGATAGGGCTCTGGCACTTACTCCTTAGCACTATTTTCATCTATTTCTAGGCAGGATTTTGATCTGGGACAGTACTGTCCTGCTCCAGCAATGGTTATAAAAGCTACCAACACTGTCATCTTCACCTCAAAAATACACAACTGACACTTACGCATGTTAGTGGTTATGATCAGAAATGTGAGTAACATCTCATCACCTGCTATTTCTACTGCCGTTGAAAACGTAGAATGGCTAAGGCTTTTGTTATTTTTCTGAGCCTTAGAAAAACCCACTAGCATTCAAATTCCCTCTAAAAGAAGGAAGCCCCATGTCGCCAATACCTCACTTCTCCCATGTTTCCTTTGCTTTGTCCTTTTAGAAAAGGTTTTAGAGGTTTTAGCCAAAATGCAGCAGAATCCAAATGAAAACAAACCACAGACTGACTCAATTGTAACATTTTCTCAAGATTCTTAATTTTGTTTCTGACACTCCTTATTAGCAAAATGTAGAGTTAATGACTCTTCAGTAACAACAATGTGGCTGAGATTGCAGTGGAAGGAACACAGTGTTTTTGCCTGATGAGATGTGAAACTGAAGGTGCACAACTCGAAGTGTAGATAAGGGTGCTGCATAATCTTTTTTCCAGTCCTCCTGTCGTTTTATTTTCTGACTCTTCATGCACATCATTAGTTACTTTTCCTCTTAATAGAGACAGCCGTGGGAATTTTTAAAAGGGAAAGGAATTCAGCTGAGGGAAGAGGAAAGGCAGTGCAGGCATTCACATTGCAGGTGACCAGAATGAGGATGGAGCTTCATCTGCAGCAGCTGCCCTCTTACGGCTCAGCAGCTGCAGCATCAGGCCTGGTTTTAGTGGCACACAGCTAAAAACAGCATTTACAATTAAAGCACAAATTCTGCAGAAATTCATTCTACCGCTCATTCTCACTTGGCAAGTCTTAAGATTCATGTGCAGTTAGTAGCTGCCTGGGGTTCAGCAGCCATCTAGAAAGCAATAACAAAGGGAAAAAAACAATGCTTCTCACTGAAACTTATTTAGAATTGACAAATAAAAAAAGCAGTCTTGAAAAAGAACATTATTACAGAGTGAAGACCTTTTCAGTTCTTCCTGGTTTGTGGTGATTTAAACAGAAGGCAAAAGAGGGATTTTCCAGTCATACTTATGACAAGTATGACTGTGTTACAGGAATAAAGTTGTTTGGTTGCATTTGTATGCTAACAAAAATAATATAAAGACAAAAAACTTCAGTATTTTTATTGGTTTTTTCATACCACACTCTGAAAATCTTCTCAGGGCTGCACATCTACAAACAAGCTACCCAAGTGGGCTTCCTGGTACTGTTGATAGACAATTATACTTACAAATTCAGGGTTCAAAGTTGCCAGAAATTGATTTTGATTTTCCCACAAACTCTGTAGAGTTCCTCCCTTTGACGTGTTTTAAGAGAAATAATATTATAGGGCAAAGCATATTTTATGTACCTTTCCACATGGAAGTAAATTAGAGGGTAAGACTGAAATACCCATGAATGCAGAGTGAAGAGTTAAGAGAAGCCACCTGTGCAGGTTAGATGCCAATCTGCAGATAACTAATAAAAAGTGTGTTACTCTCACACTGCACTCATGTCTTGTAGCCGTATCACTTTCACAAGCGATAAATTTTTAAGATTGAATTAATAGCTTTAATAGAATTAAGTGAAGGTTGCAGGAAAACTATGGAGAAATGCCATGTTGTGCAAGTGGAATAGCTTCTGAGAGAACCTCCTTGCCCACAGTGGCAGTAGAGAACCTCCCTTCCCCTATCAACTACTGAAAATGCTGTCTCCTTTCCTGATGGAGTTTGTAGCTCTTAATACCATTTCTGTACATTGTTTCCTGGTATATTCTTACAGCAACTCTGTAATTATAGTTAGCATTCTTTGGATAAGATTCCTAGTCTTGAACACTGCATCTCTTTTTTCCTTTTAGTAACCCATTTCAATTTTTAAATGAAGGTAGATTAGCATTATTCCAGCACCAGCCAGACAAAAGGTGAATATCACCTCTCTAATGATTCTGCATATTCTCCTTTCAAGTAAGGCATAGAGTTGACATTGTTCCTTCATAACAGCAGTTACTGTTCTTTACTGATAATTTTGTCCTTTAAAATGTCTTCAGAATCATAAATTTCTAGCACATACTCCTTTTTTTTTCTTTATATGTGACCTGCAGTCTGTGTTCCTCTCTCTACAGTCTCCATGTTCTGAAGTACCTTTTAATAATAAAATAAATAAAAAAATAGCCAAATAAGTTCATGCCTATGCTGTCTTGCCACTGGTAGCTTTTTAAAATCTGAGCCAGCACACCACTTGATAGATGCTTATTTGCTTTTTAGTGTGATTAATTTTGTTATCTGAACATGCATGTAAGTTGCAGTTATTTTTATGAACCAAATTGGATTCTAATGTAAAAACTGATTTATAGTTGTTAGATAAACCCTAATTCCCTTAAAAATACTAAGTGATAGTTGGGCTTTGAATAAACTTATCCCTCTATTTACTGTCAGGGGTTAAAACAAACAGCTCTCTCTGAGAGCCAGCAAATACCAGCAATCAGATTCTTGGACAATTGTCGTCCCAACAATTGCAGTTACCTCTCAGTCAAGTATAACTTCTGAAAAGAAAGTTGCCCACAATACTTGCACTCTGTGCTTTAATTTGTTAGATTAATCCTCTGCCAGTCTTAAAGCTCTTTTGCTGACCTGTGGCAACCTGTCTAGATTGTGCCTGCACAGATCCCCTCATCTAGTCCTTTTGTTAATGCATTAGCACAGCATCCCTTCTGCTTGGTGTTTTGATCATAGAATAAATTCTTTTCAGCTATCATATTACACCCTAATTTATGCAGCATCTTTTCTGGTTCCTGGAACGGCTGCTGTTTTAGTGAGGTGGAAAGGAATAAATAAGCCCTCCAAGACTTCCAGTTCTATCTTGTAAGCCAAGCAATGAAAGAGGGACAGGCAGGCTTAATTCCAATAGATTCCTGGCATTGTTTTTTAAATACTGTGTTGGATATGAAGCAGCTTTATTCCCATGAAACTTCTCAGCGTACAGATTATGGTTCTGTCATACTGGAACAAAATAATCTGCAGTGACTGCCAAGCCCAGCATTAGTAAGTAACAACACAGAAATGTGCTCCATGTCACCGAGATTTGCTAAGATGCAGCATGTAGTTCAAAGCCTTATCAGAAAGTCACATTCACCCTCTGTAACTGATAAGCCATGTCCCCTGGTGGAAATCATGAGTATGCCTAACTGCCCAAAGCAAGAGTTCTTCCACGTTACGCTTACTTTATTTTGCAGTCTGAAAAACAGGTAAACCTAATTTGCTTGTACTGCGTGGATTCTGCTGTGCTGTGCAAAAGAGCACTTCTGCAGTGGAAGCAGTTTTGTCTGGGAGGGGTGCAACCCTATTTAAAGGGAAGGAAGAACCCCAAGTTCAAGGGTGCCTTCAGACATCAGGCTCGCAAGTTCTGACAGACCCTTGCACTGAAATTCAACCGTCTCTAAAGTTGCCTATAAGGAACTGGCTGCTACTAGGCTGGAGGAAAGGAAATCTTTCAGTGGAAGTATCCCCAGGCTTCCTGGCAAGAGCAGCTTTCTCTGAAGTTCTTCTGTTCTCTTTTCACAGACTCATGTTCTTCCCTAGACAGGGATGACATGCAAAGCATATTAATATTGGTATGCCTTTACAGGTATTGACATAGAAGTTTAGATTATCATAGGCTTTACTTGTCCTACTACCGTACTCCGTCTGTGTTCTCCCTCTGGTATCTCAAGTCATAGCTCAGGTGGGCCTGGGAGTGGTGCATTCTCTCCTGCAGGAGATAAATGGCCATGTGCTCAGACAGGTGGAGACCACAAAGGCAGGCCATAAAAATAATTCCTCATTCCCTTAGATGTGAGAGAGATCATAGTCAGATATTCATTCTCTGGTCTTAGGGATCTTGGAGCAGTGTGTGAAGCTTCAATCTATCCTAGAATTTGTAGTATTTTCCTTCCTGCTGGCTCCTCCTTAGCAGAGGAGGATACATGCAGCAAGGATTTCTGACAGAAATGTGTTTGCTCACAGAAGATTCACAATCACGTGTTCACCGCTGAAGGGAGGATCTTGATCCAACTGGGGCTGTACCTCTCGAGAAACAGTGTCATTGAACTACCATACAACTCACCGTAACAAATTATTACACTACTTTCTATGAAGCATTGTTTGCTGTGAGTGACAATTCCTTTTATTAGATAAACCAAGATAAACTAATGTAAGCAGACAGGAAAACTAATGTGCATACAGTCCTTCTTCTGGTCTGAAGGAGAACCTACATCCTCCAAGCCAAGTACAATTTGAATGAGATTTTAACTTGATATATATTAATCTATTAAGTGGTTTGAAAGAAAAGGTGGCTGAAACCTGTAAAGTAGAAGTGGATACTAGAAAGACATATGGCTGTAAAGTTTGTAGCTCCAAAAAAGAGAAAGAAGTAGTTTATTCCTTACAGAATAGATCTGTGAGGGGTAAACCAAGGGTGGAAAGTAGACAGAAGCAGTATATGCTACAAAACTAACTTTAGTCTGTGGTTTTCAGTACACAGTACAGTTATGAACTATGCTTGCCAGACTCATCTGGTTGAAGTAAATCCCTTGAGGGCCATGAGAGAGGTGAAAGGAGCATTTCTCTGAAAATGCTGACAGTATGACTGTAAGGAGGTGTTTGTTCTGTGCTGATTGCACAGTGGCACTTTGGTTACTTCAGAACTCATAGACCAACACACCCGCTTCTACAAAAGCAGCGACAGTCCAACATAACTCATACAGATACTGAACAGTCGTTGTAATGACAACATTAATTTAAGAAGGGTGTTCCTTCTTAAAAGATTGTGGTTTTGGGAAGCCCCTTAAATAGAGCTTATTATATTACAGAAACGTACCCTGTTTATGATACCTGCGCAGTTGTCACAATGCACCAGCACTGGTGGATGTATAGAAGAAATACACAATCAAGAGTGACCCACCATCCATAGTGAAAGAGAAGATCCTTGGTGGGAAGGAATTGCCTCCTTCCTTCTAAATGGTCAGCAGAGACTCCTAAAATTTTAAGTTTCCATTTCTGCTAGGCACTTTAAACACAAATTATCAATTTAGAACTCATCTCGCATTTAATCTCCAATGAAGATTTTACTCTTTAATGAGTTTGCCATTTTAAAAAGTTAATTTTGGGTCCTCAATTGGTAAAAAACCACAGCTCACTGAAATCTGCAACATACTGGCATTTAGCCATCTTCAGCTTTGAAAAGTTTCCTTTGATTAAGCAAGATATTCTTCCACTGTGATCAAGCTTTTTTAGCCTCTGATCTTTGTAAGTCATATTTCTTCAAAGAAATCTTTCTACTTCGTCTAGGATAGGGCTCAGAAATAGCTATTAATATTTAACTACGTACTGTTTGAATGGCGAAGTACTTTTGATTTGAAGGCTTCAAGACTTTTGGCCAACTTCAAATCTAACTTTTGCCTTCAACAGAGTTTTTAAGCTGTCTGCTGTGTCACAGAGAGGCCATGCGCTGTTCTGTCTTCTGCATGATGATTCTTACAGTGCTCCAGAGACTAAATAACCTCAGCAGGTGGAGAGCATGGAGACCAAGGATGAACAATACAGGAATCCCTCTGGCCAGCGGAAGGACATGAGGTCAGAACTTTTCACCAGCAACTAAGTGAGGTATTCATTCCTGCTCCTTTGAATGGGGCTGACCCCATCACAGAAGGCTTGCTAGCAAATAGAAAAGGCTGAACTTGCTAACATGCAGGCCTTTCTTCCCTGAGAGTCTGCCACTTGAAGCATCTAACAGTTCAAAGATTATTTCACAGTATGGAAAAGTTTTTCTCTACAGCATTGAAAACCTTGATAGGCAGCATGTAGCCTTGTTTCAGTGAAAGTCTCTTGTGTCAGAGGCTATACAAGTATGGAATTTATAAGTCTGTACTCAATAAGGGGGTTTTGTGTCTACCTAAAATCTTTCTTCGGTAGGGGGAAAAAACCTCTTTTCAGCTTACTTAGGTAAAAAACTCAGTCCAGTGACTCTGCCAGGCCTAATACAAGCCACACTGTGTCTCCAAGTCAGCACTGTTCCTGAGATTCCCATTGGCAACTTGTTCCTAAGTGGAACTTAGCAGGACAGGAAAGAGGACAGGGATGAGTGCCATGAGGTTCAAGCACCATTCAGCCCTCTGTGTACTCTGGACAAACACATGCACGACTATTCCCAGGAAAGAGTGAAACAAACCCCACTGCTACAAGAACATGCTACAGTTAAGCTTGAAGTTTGGTAATCTAAGCTAAAATGAGAACACTATGCATGTTTAAAACATCAAATATGAAAAAGCCCTTCAGTGACAATATGCTAATTCTCTTGCTACGCTGGTGTTTGAGAAGAGAGTGAAGTTCAAACAGCTTCAGTAATATAAATAATAGACAGTTTTATGGAGTCATACTATACACCTCATAATGGAGCTAACTGGCCTTATCTGCATAGATCAAAACAAAAGGACACAACAAAATGAGATTTTAGTATTTAAAAAGAACATAACAGGCATAAATTGGCATCAGACTGATACAGATATAACTGAAACAATTCACAGTACTGTTTTTATGATCAGTGTGGGTGGAAGGGATATTCCTGAAATCTCCTCAGAAGAGACACAATTAATGCTGAGGTGCTTCTCTCCAGCAAGAGGTGGTTATTAACTTGTCACTTTTGCATAGCTTCAAGAACAATAGGTTTCTGATTACATGGGAGGGAATGAAAATAAAGCTGATAATATTCCTAAATGTTTCTTATAACTCAAGTTCCTGGCAAGCAAGTTGTCATATTTTAATAAGTCCATTATGATAATGCAAAATGACCGATGTTCTCTGAGCCTGTAGGAGCCCTTATATCTAATTCAGTTGTTTTTTACAATGAGGGTGGTAAAACCCTGTAAACTTTCAATGTCAGGCTGGACAGGGCTCTGAGCAACCTGATCTAGTTGAAGACATCCCTGTTCACTGCAGATGATGTAAAAAAGGAGATTTGAGAAGCCCAAAGCCGAAAAATATTGTTACATTTTGTGTCCAGGAAAGATGTTCCAGATATCACTACAAAGGGGGAAATATGAGAATACACTAGAAAGCCTGTTCCCAATTCTTATCTCGTGACTATGATTAAATCCTCCATCATGAGCAGTGAGAAAGTAAACTCTGGTGGATTGCTGATTTCCTGTCGCTGTGCTACATTGGTTGGTTTCAAATATTTCTGTGACTTTCCAGGAGAAAAAAGTAAACAAACAAGCAAAACAAGACAAATATAGGAATAAAATAAGATTAAATTTCATTTTCTTACCATCTTTACAGAAGAAACAAGGGCCCAAAATTAAGATATGTTGGGAGAGCATGAGGCTGGAGATACCAGTACAACCTCATGGTTAGGAATACCTCTCTCAGACTTTGAGGACAGACAGGCTATCCTTACAGACAGGCCATCCTTTCTGTTATCTAAATGATGACACACAAAACTGCAAGCCAAGCCTGATGGCTGAGGAGGCCTGCCTATCTCAAACCTTAGATCATTGACCTTTAAGCTCCAAGTCTGAAGCATAGCCGCAAGCTCACTTTAGAGTCTCTTTGGCCAGTGAAAGCTTTGTCTAGCCAGTCAAATACTCTCTAGAAATTTCACTGCCAATATGTTGTGGGTCAGTCCTGATAGGCAGCCGAGTCCCACAAAGCCACTCACTCACTCTCCCTCAATGGGATCGGGAAGAGAATGGAAAAGGTGTAACTGAGAAAATCCATGGGTTGAGATAAAGACAGTGTAATGGGGAAAGCAAAAGTTGCCAACACAAGTGAGGCAAAATAAAAAATTCATTCTTTACTTCCATGGGCAGGCAGATGTTCAGTTATCCCTAGGCATGCAGGATTGCATTACACACAAAGGTTGCTTGGGAAAACAAACATTTCCCCCTTCTTCCTCCAGCTTCATAAGCTGAGCATGATGCCATATGCCTAGGAATGTCCCTTTGTTCAGTTAGGGTCACCTGTCCTGGCTGCGTCCCCTCCCAGCTTTCTGTGCACCCCCTAAGTCCACCAGAAGTTGTTTGGCCATGACAGTATTATCAGAGAGCACGAGCCAGTACCTCCTGGAAACTGCATAGATAAAGCTTGAGGTGAGCAGTTCTCACGCACAGTCTGCAGGGTAGTGTATCTTTCAGTAAGAAGATATACATGAAGCTCCATCTGTTGGATTGCAATAGCAGACTTTTCACAGTTCTGAAGATGCCTCCAGATGATGTTTGTATTCAGCAAGGATTCAGACGGAATCCACTAAAATGATCTTGCAACAAGAACTGATTTGAACTTACTCTTATTTTACTTCCTTGCATCTTTTGAGATACATATATATTTTGGGGAACAATCTTTTCAGAGGTTGCATTTGGTATCAGAAAACAAACAAATGTGGTGTCTGATCTAGTCATGACACTGCTAGCTAGTACTAAAAATTGTCGGACTGGTGGCACAAAGTCTGCTCCTTTGCTGAGAAGCTGACTCAAAAGTTTCCAATGTTCATGGATAACACTAGGAAGAATCTATGTCATGAAAACCACTCATAAGCAAAATACTGGACAACAGCCAAGAAAGATGAAGAAAAGATTGCTAAAGCTGGGAAATACAATGTGTACCAAGTATTACATAGTAGGAGAGTGAAGGAAGCTAGTGAGTCAGACAATAAACAAGTGATAAGCGGAGCCCTAAATTAACTTAATCAGTCAGTAAAAATCATAATAAAATTTTGAAGAAGAGTGAAAGGAAAATTTCAAGAGGCTGAGAACGAAATGATGGTGCAGAGAAAGAGCAATAAAATTGCCTTAATTTAGAAAGGGAGGAAAATGTATCATTTAACTGGGGAAAAGAAACAAAGAGCTCTCTGTCCTCTTTCATTCAGGTTCAATTTGGGCTAGTCAGCTTCAAAGCGCGAGAGAAAATCATTTGTAGCCACAGCATGCATGGTTATTTAAGCCTGATAGTAAGCTTTTCTGTGACACTGTCCCACTGCCGCAGCACTGGAGCAGATGGTATGGAGCCAAGGCACAGGTTTGAAGGGTCTTGCCCCAGCAGTCCATTGCTAAGCCAGGAACTGAAACCAGATGGTACTTGAAAAACTGTGAGCGAAAACCAGCTGGTACTTGAGACCATTCTTTCTTGCTCGTGTGCCCAGATTCTCATGCTTGTTTATCTTCAAAAGCTCTATGATTTTCATTGAAGACAACTGCTTAGTGTATTCACTGGTAGGATCCATCCTGTAAGAGCTGATTGGCTTCAGTGGCTTCAGAGACCTGCTGCATACATGCTAATGATTGATTATTCCATCCAATGCCGCAGAGGACATACACTGTTACATCTGGAATGACTTACCTTTGGGAGATGAAAACATTGCAATTGTGCTAGTGTGGCTCTGTGTTAGAAGTGATAAGCCTTAGTAAGAGACATAGCTAACAAGTCATCTTCAGGGACATGCGGACAGTTTTGGGGGTGTACAGTAGTGCTCTGGTGCTGGCTGAAGTATGCTTAATATGGGCAGAAAAGACAGTGATGGAGGACTTGTAACTTGGGACATTATTAGCTTCTTTGTTTTTTCTAATTGTTTCCATTCTTGTAGAGGTGTGTACAACCATGGCTTCAGGAACTCGTACAGCTGGATTGGAAGTGGAAACTGTCTTCTCAATGCAGTTGTGTTGTGAGTTAATCCTGGTAGGCAACTGACCTCCACACAGTTGTTCACTCTCTTCCACCTCCCACTTCCAATGTAACAGGGGAAGAGGAAAGGAAGAGTAAATGCAAGACAAAACTTGTTCTGTAAGCAAAGGAGAAGTGGATGAAGAGAGAAAGAAAACAAACCAAAAGGAAACAATCACTCACCGCCTCCCACAGGTGGACTGATGCCCAGTCATGAACAAAGAAAAGATGGTTCATCTCCCTAAGCCCTGTCCTGTCCATTTTGTTACTGAGTATGACACTATATGGTATGGTATACCTCTTTGGTTTGTTTGGGACGTCTGCTTGGCTGTGTCCCCTCCCCAGTCCCAATCTATTCCCTGGCAGGGGTGGATGTGAAGAGTGAGAAACCAAGAATGTCTTGATACTGTGCAGACACTGTTCAGCAATAGCTAAAACATCAGTGTGCTATCAACTCTGATCACAAACCCAAAACAAAGCATCATATGAGCTGCTATGAAGTTAAAAAAGTACTTTCCAGCCAGATCCCATACAGGGAAAGGGGAGGGAAAGACAGGACTCATTGCCTAGTGGAAACATGTCTGCAACTAAGCGAAGCATGCTCTGTAGGAGTCCTTTCCCATTCTTCTCCCTCTATAGAAAATAGTGAGCTGAACACTCTACACTTGATTTCTGGGTGGCTATGGAATGTGAATCATACCTCTCACCTTTCCATCACCACCACTACATATAAAGGCAGAACACCATTCTGTTCACTGAAACTTTTGTTTGAAGGCAGATCAACAATTGCAATTACTGAAAAAAAACAAATGCTTGATGAGCATTGTCCCAGTTTTGAGACACTCATAATCAGAAGCTGAATGAAAAATTCAGATCACACAGCATGTGATAGCAAGCAAATTATATTGCTATGCAACTCATGAAAAAGTGTTTAAGTTCAAATCTTATCCTCCCAGAAGGTTTATTTCTAGATGAGCCTTTTTTTTTTTCCCCCGCTGTTGAGGATGTCACAACACTTAAAAAGGAACAGTGTGTTGTGCAGCTTAAAATTTTCCCATCCCAAATTTGGACTTTTCAACTATAAGACACATAAAAACATTTTTCTATCCAATTTCAGAGCAAGCAGCATTTGTCCACTCTCCTACTTGCTGAATATGATCATTTATGAGCCAAGTTAGTAAGCAGTGTCTGGGTACCACCTAAGGTGTAAGGATTGTCAGGTTTGTAAGTGTTAATTACCAAAAATAACTACAGGATACAACACACATTAAAAAAAGAAAAGTTTTGCTGGAGGAGTGGAACTAGATGATCTTTAAGGTTCCTTCCAACTCAAACCATGCTTTGATTCTGTCGAAACCAGTTGATAAAAAGGTGTGTCCTGGAGCATTTTCTCTTTGTCAGCCTTTTCCTGCATGCAGCCCATCTCCCATGCAGCCCAGTTCTGTAATTACCCTTTTCACTCTGGAGAAGATTGTTAAAATTACAGCTGGGAAGGGAACATGGAAATCAGAAGCAATAGCTGTAAGCTCCAGGAAAACCATGATGGTTGAAGAGCTACACCAAGTTAAAGTTCACCTTGTCATTGAAGGCTCACTGGGGAAGAGACTTATAGAACAGCTAGCTGCACGTTGGCAAGACTGAATAAAGACACTACCAGTAGTCCACACTACAGGACAATGATCACTTTGGAAAAAATATCTTATTTTTAAAGAGGACAGAAAAAGATAGCTAAAAGGAAAATTCTTGGTGATGCTGCTCTTCAGTGGCAACCTACCAGAGTCTGCCACATAGCAGATAAAATAACAATTTAAATATCAAGCTGGTGTTTCTATGACAGAACTAATGGCAATACCAGCCAAGTAATTTGTTTTACCAGATATTTCAGAAAGCGACTTGGACAGGTAAGATAGCTCCTTAGCATCAATGATAACTCTTCAGTTGCAGGTTGTAGAAGCAAAGACCAGCATGAACAGGGTCTTGACATATTTGCTCTTTTGTGTAAAGTACCTTATCAAGAATGAGAAGCGTAAGAGAGACATAGAGTAATTGGAATAAATATAAGACAGCTTTTCAGGAGATGTAGTCACAAGGCAAAATAAGATGTTATGGATCTAGCCTCTTGCAGAGATCAGAGATCAACAACCAGGCATGCAGGACACACAAGATGCTCACCTCAGACTTCCAGACCCTTTGAACAGGTCAGAATTTCTTGAGAGTGGCAAAAAAATGAATATATCCATAAATAGATTTGAAAGAACATATTCCATAAAGAAATCTTCCATGTGTCAGCCCAAACATGCCTTACCAGCAGCTCCAACCCTAGGCTGCCAATGATCCAGGAGAACATGGTTTACTCTCATCTCAGAGCACTAACAGAGACGCTGCTTTAGAAGATGATGTGCACAGAGACTTTTCTGCAGATAGTGTATGTACCTTAAGATTCCTGCCCTTACCTAAAACAAAAGCTGAAATGAAGGCCCCACACTTACATCTCCCTGGGGTTTGCACAGACAAGCCTTGCAATGCTCCTTGGAATGAATCAAGTCACTTACCACCAAAGAACTGAATTTCTTTTAAGAAGTTTGCTCCTCCTAAATAATGAGAATGCTTTTAATAATTAGTTCCTTTTCTTCTATGGGATAAAGGACTTAAATGATGCGATTCTGACAGTGCCTGTGGTAATTATACCTCTGCAATAAACAGATTATTTTCACAGACAAGGTAGTTTTTGTTAAAAAAATAGTTCCAGGATTTGTTTTCAACAGCAGCCTAGACTTGAATAAACCACCCTGCTTACAGAAGAAGCAGAGGAGATCTGAAACAAGATAGTGATTTTATTAAATTTTGTCCATTGCAGATGTAATTTTTGCCTGCTGTGAAGACAGGAAGAAGAAGACATATATTTACTGCTTATGTTCATCAAAAGAGCCACCTGGAGGCCCAGATGACAGCAGGAATCACAGAATCACAATCTTAGAATATGCCAAGTCGGAAGGGTCCCACAAGGATCATCAAGTCAAGCCCCTGGCCCTGCACCCATTCCCAAGAGTCACCCCATATACCCAAGAGTATTGTCCAAAAGCTTCTTGAACTCTGTCAGCCTTGGTGCTGTGACCACTTCCCTGGGGAGCCTCTTCCAGTGCCCAAGCACCCTCTGAGGGAGGAACCTTTTTCTAATATCCAACCTAAACCTCCCCTGACACAACTTCAGGCCAATCCCTCAGGTCTTGTCACTGGTCACCACAGAGAAGCGACCAGTGCCTGCCCCTCCTCTTCCCCTCACAAGGAAGTTGTAACTGCAATGAGGTCTCCCCTCAGTCTCCTCCTCTCCAGGCTGAACAGATCAAGTGACCTCAGACGCTCCTCATACAGATTCCCCTCAAGGCCCTTCACGATCTTTGTTACCCTCCTTTGGACACTCTCTAGTGGCTTAATGTCTTTCTTGTGGCACCCAAAACTGCACACAATATTCAAGGTGAGGCCGCCCCAGTGCAGAGCAGAGCAGGACAATCCCCTCCCTCGCCCGGCTGGTGATGCTGTGCCTGATGCTCCCCAGGACACGGTTGGCCCTCCTGGCTGCCAGGGCACTGCTGACTCATATTCAACTTGCCATAGACAAGTCCCTTTCCATAGCACTTCTTTCCAGCATCTCATTCCCCTGTCTGTATGTGCATTCAGAGTTGCCCCATCCCAGGTGCAGAATCCAGCACTTTCCCTTGTTGAACTTCAATGGTTAGTCATTGCTCAGTCCTCTCATTTGTCAAGGTCTCTCTGCAGGTCCTCCCTGCCTTCCAGGGAGCCAACAGCTCCTCCTCGTTTTGTGTCATCTGCAAACTTGTTTAGTATCCCTCCCAGTCCTGCATCCAAGTCATTTATGAAGATGTTGAAGAGCACAGGGCCTAAGATCTCCATCTGTGGAACCCCACTAGTGACAGTCTGATGTTCCCTCATTCACTGTTACCCTCTGTGCTCAACCTGTGAGCCAGTTGCTCACCCACCACATGATGTGTTTAACCAGCTTTTCTGAAATCCAAAAAGATTACATCAGCTGGCTTCCCTTGATCTGCTAAGTGGGTTACCTTGTCATAGGAGGAATTCAAGTTGGATAAGCAGGACTTTTCTTTCATGAGACCATGCTGGCTCAGACCAATGACTGTGTTGTATTTCAGGTGTTTTTCATCACCTCCCAGAACAATCTTCTCAATAACTTCACCAGGCACTGAAGTGAGACTGACAGGCTTCCTTCTTGCCCTTCTTGAAAACTGGGACAATGTTCTCCAGCTTCCAGTCATCTGGGACCTCTCTGGATTCCCAAGACTGCTCAAAAATCATCAAGAGGGGTTTTGCACTGACATCAGCCAGCTCTTTGAGGATTCTGGGATGAATCCCATCGGGCCCATAGATTTGTAGGGATTCAACTGGAGCAGCAGATCCCTCACAATTTCAGGGTCATCTGGGCATTGAATATTCTTGCAGTCATGGTCCGCCAGCTCAGGGCACTGAGGCCTCCTTGATCCCTCATCTGTGCTGAAGACAAAGAAAGTGTTAAAAGTCTCTGCGTTGTCTCTGTCCCTGTTTGTGAGGTGACCATCCTCATCCTGTAATGGGTTAATGATATTTCTATACTGCCTATTGCCATTAATGTACTTGGAAAAACTGTTTTTATTGCCCCCCACATTTCTGGCCAGCTTCTCCTCCAATTGAGCTTTGGTCACATGAACTTTCTCCCTACGGTGGCAAGCCACATCTCTGTAATATTCCCATGTCACTTGTCCTTGCTTCCACTGGGCATACACCTTCCTTTTTTGCCTTATTTCCAAGAGATCTCTATCCAGCCAAGCTGGCCTTCTGTCTTGCCTGCTTGACTTCTGACATTTGGGAATAGCCTGTTCCTGTGCCCTTAGGAGGTGATGTTTGAGAAGTGACCAGCACTGATGGACCCCACCACCTGCAAAAACTTTTTCCCAGGGGACCTTACATACTAATTCCCTGAGCAGCCTGAAGTCTGCTCTCCTCTTGTCCAGAGCGGTGGTTTTGCTGGTGCTTTTCCTCCTGTCAACAGAGATTTTAAACTTGGTCACTTCATGGTTGCTGTGGTCATGATGACCACCAATCTCTACTTTACTCTCTGTTGACAAAAAGTAGATCAAGGAGGGCATCTTTCCAAGTCAGCTCTCTTAGGACCTGTTCCATAAAGCTGTCATCCAGGCTTTTTAAGAATCTTCTGGTCTGGGTTGTACCAGCTGTTGCTGCTCCCAGTTAATTTCTGGCAAGTTGAAGTCCCCCATAAGGACAAGGGAAGTTGACTTGGAAGTGTCCCTTATCTCCTCAGAGAATAATTTCTTGATGTCATTGTCCTGGCTGGGAGGCCTATAGCAGACTCCCATGATGACATCCACATTATTTATTTGCCCCTTAATTCTCATCTGGCATCTCTCAACTGTGCCATTTCTGACTGAGCTCCATACAATCTAACCCTTCTATTACACACAGTGTAATACCACCTCTGCCTCTTCTGCCCTACCTATCCCTCCTGAAGAGCCTCTAACCATCCAACAGGGCACTCCGGTCACAGGTCTCATCCCACCAGGTTTCACTTATGCCAATGATGTCAAATCTCTGGGACTGGGCCAAAGCTTTGAGCTCCTTTTGTTTGTTCCTCATACTGCATGCGTTACTGTCAAAGCATTTCAGGTGTGGTATATTGTAGCCAACACTTCTTGAGACAGATCAAGGGATCCCATGAGTACTCTTGTCTCAAGTTTTGCCATCCCATCACTCATCACCGGTTAGCCTGGTTTTGTCCCTTTCCCCCTTCCAAGCCAGTTTCTAAAGCTCTGTCAACAAGCCCCACTAGCTCCTGTGCTAGAACTCTTTTTCCTCTCTGAGAAAGGTGCATCCCGCCAGGTGTCAGTAGACCAGGTGTTGAATGGATCCTAGTCAAAAAACCCAAAATTTTTGCTATTACACCAACCCTGGGGCCACTCATTGACCTGATGGATTTGCCTGTTCTTATCAATATTACTTCTTATTACTGGAAGGATGAAGGAGATTACGACCTGTGCTCTCGATCCTTTCACCAATACTCCCAGACCTCTGAAGTCTCTTTTGATTGCCCTGAGACTCCTCTTCGTTATTTCATCACTGCCAGTTTGAACAACCAATAGCAGACAGTAATCAGAGAGCCTTACTAGACTGGAATGTTTTTTGTCCCTAATCCAAGCCCCTGGGAGACAGCAGACATCCCTGTGATTTGGGTCTGGTCTGCATATCAGGCACTCCATTCCCCTTAGAAAGGAGTCTCCTATTACAATTACCCTTCTTTTCCTGTTAACAGAGGAGGTCTTGATGTGGGGTACAGGTGGTGTTTTAGGAGGCCCCACTACCCCAGAAGGACCTTCACCGATCTCATCAGTCATCTGACCTTCTAGTTCCAGAGCCTCATACCTGTTGTGAGAGGTACCAGTCCTACCTATCAAAGGCTGAGGGGGAGGAACCTTCCTCCTGGTACATACAGTGACGTGCTTCCAGCCTTCGAGGGGAATATGCAATCAGGGCCCGACCTGGGGCTCATTGAAACCAAAGGAAAAAAGAAGGTAACACTTTGCACCTCGGGATCACGCCCAGGTTTCTGCAGGCACATTACAGAATTTCATGCTGGTTTCATTTTCTTTTTCACACACTTCTTAAGGCATCACATTCCCATCTCTAAACACCCTTGTGAAAATGTCAGTAAAATAGCACGCCAGTCAAAACATTTACATTTAGCTCGGCTGTTTTCTCTGGCTATTTAACTTGGCATTTTTTCAAGCAATGCTCTGAGGCACTCTGAAATTAGGGATTGTGTCAAGTTCATGTCCTTCTCAACACCTGTGTTTCTCTATTATGCTGCCATTTCTTCTTTTCAGTGAAGGTTGAGGTGAGGAAGAGAGAAGGAATAAAGTGCTTGCTGCCCTTCACCTCCACCAACATATGAAATCATCCCAAGCTAGTAATAAGACAGTGGGCATATTTTCAAGTCCACATTTTCCTAAGTGACAGATACTGAAGAGCTCAAGTCAACTTCAGATAAAGCACTACAGCTCTCATTGTTGTTTCATTCCAGTTTTAACTACCACTATTTTCAGCACTTTGCAAGAAACAAACCTAGGTTGAAAAGAAGAGTTCACTCACTAAACCTTGCGATCAGGCAGATCTTTTAGTTCCAAAGGGATGGATGACTAGTGGACAGAGAAGTAGGCTAAGCCAGTTGTACCCTGCACACAGAATTCATGTTCTTGGCATCCTGGCAAAGCTTCACAGCAGTCTCTGGCCAAGGGATGGACAGCAGTTTTCCGTTTGTGAGGAACAAGTAGCCAATTTGATTGTTGCTTTGATTGTTGTTGTTGCCGTTCTTAGAATTAGATTTAAAACTTTACCAAGAGGAGATTCCACTGCATTAAAAAATGTATATTATCATTATTTACAGAGTAAATCTTTTTAAAATTTAGATAATCATTATTTACTGAGTATAACTTCACTGTCTCTGGGTTTCACTGTTCACAGCCTAAAAGGATATAAATTCTGGGCATGCCTTATACTCTCTTGAGTCCATAAAATTTATTTGCAAACACTGTGATGCCAGTCTATTTGAAAGGGGATATGAAAGCAAACACGCTTTCACTTAGGAAGCCATCTGGACTGCCAAAAGTGCTGCATGCCATTAGCAGTACAACTGTGCATGGAATACAGACAAAAATTGTATTCTGTACCTCTTTCTGTAGGATTTTACCCATCTGAGACATACTCTGGTCTTGTTATTGTCCTGTTTCATTAAGCATGACCTTGTCCTGTTGGCCTTATTCCCAGTGAGTGGAATCTGAGCTAAGTGTTGTTCCAAACTATGCATGGCAAGGTCCAGTAGTCCAGCTATTTTCTCTCTTATGCTGAGCAACACGTTCATTACTATGGTAACTATCCAGTTGTTAGAGGATTACGGGAAAAAATCACTTTGGATAATTATTTTTTTTAATGCCTCAAACCCAAGGGAACTCCTGTTTATCCTGCTATATCTACATAAGTTTTGGGGAGCACAGATATTCACTGACGACTGAACCTCTATATAGCCATGCCTGCAAATGGAAAAAAGCATCCCTGCAACTGGCAAGGTGCCCACACCCCATGCTGCCAATAGGATCTCTGCTATATGCAAAGAGGAAAGGCTATATGCATTTTCCAGGTTCATGGCATAAGCTGGTTTTCAGAGCTGGACTACAGGAACTAATACAGGGAATCAAAGCCAGATGCCTTACAGAAAAAAAGCTCTGGTGTGTTCAGCTTGCGTGTCAGACTGGGACACCTCACTGCCTTGATCTAATACACTGTTTGGCTTTTTAACAGATTAAACTGTTCTAGCAAAATCTAAGCAGTCCGTCAGTATTTGTTTATGGTTTCTGGTGTAACAACTATGGTTCGATGACACCACAAAACCAAACACTATGAGGCAGCACAGACAAAACCAGAAGCATTAAATCTGCTGCAGGATTTTGCCAGAGGACATGTTGGGATATCAAAGTAGAGTTCACTGTAAGTTCTCTCAGTGGCGACTGATGGGCTGAGGAAGTTGACACCGGTGTCTTTAGTACTAGTACTCAACAAAAGGTTAATAATTGATGTAAATGTTTTTCAAGCAGTTATTTTTAATAATCCTTAGTTTGCAGTAAAAAAAATTTAATTAACTTTTCTGCTGCCTTGAAGAATATACAAGACTAATTTCTAGTTGAAAAACATCAGCAGTTATGCACAAGATTCATGGGTTTTCTTGACTTCTGGCAAAAGATAAAAAAGGAAAGGAGCTGCAGTCAATTTTTCTTTACAGTCATTGGAAGGATTCGTAACAATAATCAGAAAGAGACTACATAAAATTTTGGCCTCTACTTACAAGTTCTATTGCCTGATCTTTATCAGTTATGAATGTTTAAGAAATTATTTTCCAAAGCAATTAGTTTCTGGGCTGGAAGAAGCTCTTTAGTAGCTATAGATACACTGACGCATTTTATTACTAAATTACTCTTATTTTACTAAGAGAATGCCAGAGAGGCTACACAGATTTTAAGTGCTTACCAAGGTAAGTTACACTTTCATTACAAGGCCTTATCAAAAGAGATTGGCAAATCTCTCCCTTACACAGGCAAGACATTATGTTCTTATGTCCTCAATATGTGCTAAAGGGTTGTGTTGGGGGTTTTTTAATCTTAACAAGATGTGTTTTGCTGGGAGATGCTATTTCTTGTCTTAGACACACTGAAACAGGAGAAAAAAGGAGGACACACCAGCTTTATGTTTGCAACAGAAAGAAGATACTTACAGTTGAAATTTGAGATGTTTGATCTGAGTTTCACTTGACTCTGTTTATCAGTTACTGAGCTTAAGGGGAAAGTAAAGAGAGCAGCATGGAGCATAAGAGAGTGTTGCTGAGGAGAAAGGTGACCACAGTGTTAGGCACAGGGGACAGAGACACACACACAGGTCATTATTGCTGTGCGGTATATAAGCTATGTTCATGCATATGAGATGGTTTGAGCCCTTAAACTGGAGGGAGTAAGGTAAAGAGATATTTTGAGACGGCAGCACTGATAAGGCAACCTAAGCTAGAGATTAGTCTCACTGGACAAAGTGATGTATAAACAAGTCTGAAAACCAATTCACCAAACATCCTATATAAGAAGAAATTGGTATGTTACCAATACAAAATTCTCTTCCTTGCCCTTGTTCACTGACCATCTGTGGTTGTGCAGGACACCATTGCAAATGCCTGATCAAAGGTCCTCTTGAATGGAGTTTTTGAGAGGCTATGTCCCAAACATAAACAAAGAAACTCTTTCCATCCAAACTAAAGATCAGAGAAGACCCTAATGACTCTAACTGCTTTCAACATAGTGCAGCTGTTCTACAAAAAGAGGAGAAGCAAAGTAAACAATTTCCTTCTGAAAGGAGATGGATAAAACTCAGAAACCATGGTGGACTGCCCAGCCAGTCCAGTCTCCTACACAGTATATGAAACGCTTTCAGCAATTCTTGCTTACCCCAACAGGGCTTAGCCAGACAAATCCTACTACTGAAACTGCCCAGATGTTGTTACTTACTTTTAGGTAAACAGTATAAGCTTTGCAAAAAGTTTTGGCAAGGTTCATATCTTTACTATACTCCCAAATTCCAAAGCTAGTAGAATACCAATCCTATAGTACCAGTATGCTTCACATTAAGTGCCTGAACAGAGACAAAACAGCCTATACCGAGCTGCATGGTTTCTAGGATGCAAGTTTGGGAGGGCTGGTCAAGTCCCTAGTTGTTTCTCAAGAAGAGGACATGGGAGTAATTCAGCATGTAAGCGCTGAAGGTTTGCTGGCAAATTTTCTACCATTTTTGGGGGAAAAAAAGCAGGGAAGATCTTAAATTATTAAAATTGTTTCACTGGTTTCAAAATATGCAGAGGAATCACTGCACCAAAAAAAAAAAACACCTTGTTCATTTGACCAGTGTACCAAAGTCCTGTTAATAAACTTATTTTTCCTGGGAGGAATAACGTAGAATCTTGAGAGGATAGTTACTTAAAAAGTTTTTGGACATGTTGTCATAAAGAATATGCTCTTCTTTCATTCACTCATCTCATTGAATGGCTAAGGGGAAGTGGCAGGTGAAGCCTACGTTACTTAAAACTCACAGTGACTGTGGTATTCAGGAGCAAATTCCACTGCTCCAAACAGTCTGAGCTATCAGAGGCATTGGATGCATTTTTCAACAGGGGTTCAGCCTGCTGTGGAGGTAGGAGATGGCTCTTTCTTAAGACACACATGACAATCACACATGCTCACACAGGTGGGCACAGGGGCACTCAGCTGCTTTTTGTGCCCCTTAGAGTTAGATTTTGTGCCCCTGCATTTGGGTACCTACCTTCAGGTTACCAATTTTTAGAAGGCTTCCCCCAAAAACTGAACAGTTACATTGTACATACACTTCCTTCTCTCTCCTCCCTGTAGTCTAAGAACATCTGCCAGTGTATGTTTGAATGTATCATTCAAAACAAAAAGGATTTTTTTCATCTTACAGTGAATGGAAACCCCTAGATTATAACCTTCATGGACATAATTTCTTTCCTTTCAGCACATGAACAGCTGATATTTAGAGCTGTCACTCATATCTCCCGTATGGTCATTTTGGAGCATGCATCAGATGAGAAACTCCCTGGCACAATTTTCCTTGCAATGATCACCATTCGGGGTGTGGTTTTCCCAAATTTAACTGTAACAGATGTCTCTTCTCTAAAATGGTTTGTCTCCTCTTCATCTCTTTGGGAGCTGATGCTCAAAATTTGACTTTGTGTTCTGCATTGACCTTTGTTTGATCAAGAGGGACACACTTCACAGCAAAGATCAACAAGACCAAAAGGGGAACACAGATTTCTCCCCTTCTCCCCATCCTGAGCCGGTCAATCGGTTTAACAATCTTTTTTCCTCTTTATCAGGAATGAGCCCGGCACCACTTCCGACTTCGTGAGGAGAAAGGTCATACTGTGTTTTAACTAACGTGCCTGACTTTAAATATACACTGGCAAAAGCCTCTCTTGCATGACTAACAGTCCAGTCAATTGGAGCAGTTAGTTATTCCTCTTTCCCACTTTCTGCCAGTTGAATATGTATGCATCATTGTATCTTCTGTAAGTGATCCAGACTTCTTGTTTTACCAGCTTTTCAATCCACAATGATTAGATCTTCCTCACCTCATCTCACTGCATTTGAAACGCATTCCTTATTTCAAATTGGAGAAAATATTTCCAACAGGACCTTGTTTTCTACCTCTACATCCAAACGCACACAGGATTGCCAGCAAGTACACTTCAGTTAGAAACACTCGCAAGTTGGTGACAAAAAACAGACATTCCTCTTTGACTTCTACAAGCCCAATCATCAATAACAGAACCTATAAATCCCCTGGGAAGCTACAAAACACAAGGCAAGAGCATTCTCATTATTAAATGCAGAAAGATAGGCAAGCTGGGAGGAAAATTCTGCCATTTTAAAGGTTTAAGGCCATCATCTGCATCCTAGAGAGCTCTCCACCCCCTTCTGGGCCACCCAGCACCAGCTCCAGGCAGATGCCAGATGCTCAGTCTGAGCAGTCAGCACGGACTTTACATTTTCTACACCTACTAGAATTTCTTACCTGTGTTGCCACAGCAACTCAGCATGTCCAGTTTGTGTGAAGACATTAGTCTGTTTCCATAGGAACTAAGCACCCAGGCCTGCCCTGAAACTTCAGCTGGGAAAACATGAAATTTGACCAGTAACAGGAAGATCAGAGAATGAAAGGCGGGTAGTTAACTAAGAATCTGTATTCCATAGCCACAGGATGGTATGGAGACAGCCAGGGAATATTTAATCTGGCCCAGGACTAAGTAAATTTGGACTCTGACGAGTGTTAAGCCACTGATCACACACTCTAAGATAGCTCTGTTAAAACATGAATTGAGTTTTTTCCCCCCTCAATGTTTGGCAACTTTAAGATTTATATCTGCTCAAGGAGTTGAAAGAGTGGGGGTTCAGAGAGTTTGGGGGTTTTTTTAATCCAAATTTCTCTAGGCTAGCCTAGGAAAAACCCAGAACCCCTGCTCCAAGGAGATTAAAATACCTGTAGAAAGGAATAAAATGAAGCAAGATTTTTCTTGCTGATGATTGTGGGAAAACACTTATTTTAATGACTGCTTAAAGTAAGATCAGGAAAATCATAAAACCATTAATCCTTTAGGAGTGTGTATATATATTTTTAATAAAAATATACAGAATAAAACTGAAGACAGTAAAAAAAATTTAAAAGAAAACCTAAACCTGCTTTCACAGCACTTTGTAAGGATTGCCGAGAAAGACTTGAAAGGATACAGCCAGAGGATGTAAAATCCAAAGGATTTTTCCAGACACTTGGAAAAATCTCTGCTTTAGTTCTAATCAGATATTGTTACTGTACATCACTAGCGATCAAAGACCGAAATAGCAAGACAGGAGATTTGGGCAGTAAACTGGGCTTCAGATGTAGAGAAAACATCTTCTGACAGGTGTGAACTGAAGGAAAAACAAAAAGTATGCTGTAGGTAGGTCTGGCTTGCCACTGAACATCCCAAATGGCCCTGCGCACCCTGAATCCAGCACCCAGCACAGCTGAACCAACTCTCAGACTTCCACAGGCTATGGTGATTTGAATTCTAGTGATTACAATAGGAGGCCAGAAAAGTATCTTGGCTGCAGGCACTCATTTCAGACACTCACTTTCAAACCAAATCCTGCTCTGAGGAGAGTAAAATAGACAAAATTCTGAAGTGTAAGGTGTTTTTTTTGTGGCTGTTCTGTCATTTTACCCTTCACACTATAACTTTCAAACACATGTATGGCTGAAAAAAACAGGAAAGTATCTCAAGTTGGCAAAAGCGGTCATGGTACTTTCAACATCATCCTACAAAGGAAAAAAAAACAAAACAAAACAAACAGAAAACAAGCTATAAGTTAGTTCTTATATGAGCAGAGAAAATTGTTTTGTGTATATCTGTATCAACAGATGCTGATGTTCATCTAACCACAGAACATCCTGCTAAAGAAATGTGCTGGAAGCACTCATCTGAATAGTTTAAGTATTTTATTTCTCTGGCATATTTTATAAGTCACACAAGCTGCTTTGGGATATACCTTATAAACACCAGCTCACACATGAACGCAGAAAACTTGCAGTAATCGTAGAACCATTTAAGTTGGAAAAGACCTCTAAAATTTACATAGAGTCCAACCTTCGACCAACCGCCACTGTATCAACTAGACCATGGCACTGAGTGCCAAATCCAGGCATGGTAACTCCACCACCTCCCCGGGCAGTCCATTCCAATGCTTGACAACCTTTTCCATGCAGAAATTCTTCTGTGTCCAACCAGAACATCCCCTGGTGCAGCTTGAAGCTATGTCATCTTGTCCTGTCACTGGTTACCTGAGAGAAGAGGCCAATCCCCACCTGGCTACAGCTTCTTTTCAGGTTGCTTTAGAGAGCAGAAAGATCTCCCCTCAGCTTCCTCTTCCCCATGCTAACCAACCACTCCCAGCTCCCTCAGCTGCTACTCATATAGCTTACTCTCTAGACCCTTCACCAGCTCAATTGTCCTCTGAACAAGCTCCAACACCTCATGTTCTTCTCATAGTGAGATGCTTAGAACTGGACACAGGACCCAATGTACAGCCTCACCACTGCCGAGTACAGGGGGACAGACAATCCCTTCCCTGGTCCTGCTGGCCACACTATTCCTGATACAGGTCAGGATGCCACTGGCCTTCTTGGCCACCTGGGCACACTGGCTCACGTTCAGCAGCTGTTGACCAGCACCCCCAGGTCACAGAATCCATGCTAAGCTGGAAGGGACCCACAAGGATCACCAAGTCCAACTTCTAGCCCCACACAAGACCATTCCCAAGTGTCACACTGTGTGCTCAAGAGCATTATCCAAATGCTTCTTGAACTCTTTCAAGTTTGGTGCTGCAGCCACTTCCCTGGGGAGCCTGTTCAGTGCCCAAGCACCCTCTGGGGGAAGAACCTTCCGCTGGGCTGCTTTCCAGACAAAATGTTTTGTGCCTGTTTGATTACATCACCAGCAATAAAGGTTAGTTTCAAAGGTGTTGGAGGAGGGCCTGGATCTTCACGCTATGCCGGATGGAAGAAAGAAGCAGATTTCTATAGTTTAAAGCACTTTAACTGTTACGGCTTTGGATCTTCTGAGGTCTTTTCAGGTTTCCCTTTTGGATGTTGTTGGGACTGTTACTGGTTGTAAGTTGGGGTGTTTATATCACGTTATTTCAAGTTCTATAATAATTCTCATTTGTTATAATTGTTCTAAGCTGGCGTCCCCTCCTGCCTCATGGCGAGGCCTCACTGCTGATTGGCTAAATTATGCTGCAGTGAGGACCTGCTATTCAAGGCAAACTCCCCCCTGTTTCTTCCCTATTTGGTTTGTTCTCCTTATAAGGGTTGCTCCTCCCGTGTGTTGCCTAAAATGTGGACAAAAACTTTTGAGGCAATTTAATTGAGGTAAAGCAGAGAGGAGTTCTTTACTGAAAAGCTGTTCAAGTTTCAAAAGTATAATGATGCGCGTGCCGCATAGAGGTGATTCCTATTTTTATAACAGTACTTAATTATCATACCTAAAGATTACATCCAACCCAGAGACCATCCACCCTCGTACCACCTTGGTGCCACCCTAAGAACCTCCCTTGGGTCTGTCCCTTGGCACACCTTCCTAGAATTGAGTCCGGGGTCTCAGGACCCCTTACTTATTCACCGTCATCTTCTTCACGTCATATTCCCCTGGTTGGAGGTTTTCCAAACTTCACGGGTCTTCTGTCTTGTTTTGTCTACAATGTGTATTGTTATTCTAGTCCTGGTACATGAGTCCTAATTAAAATGTTCTAGTCACTATCTTATCCTTAGCTCAGACCTTCAGAAATGCAGTACAGAGGTAGAAACTGCTTGTTGCTACTTCAAATATGAGAAGCTATACAGCTACATAAAATTTACAAATATACAAAAATATACACATATATACAAATATATACAAACACAGAAAGTCTTAAGGCATCACGTGGACCGCCCACGGACCACCTCCTTTCTAGCAGGTTCCACCCTGACACTATTGAAGTCTGGTGCTCCCCTGAATAAAGGCCATTTTGCTTCACCCCGACCTGCGAAGTGGTTGGTCCTTCTTTCCTTCAGGGCTTGTTCTTATTGGAGTGAACCCTCCTCTGATACAAAGGTTAATTAGAATGGCTCCATTTTAACAGCCTTATGCTCTGTAATGCGAACAAGCAGACTGTGAATATTGACGCCTTCAAAAAACATTCTCACTTCTTAATATAAATGAGCTTAGATTTTAGACGCTTAGCCTGGTGTCCATCACCTGAGGAATGTAATATAAAATTTATAATCTGCAACAAGTCTTTTCAATATTAGAACAATGTAAGTAAAACTTAAAAGATACACTTCAGGCATTTTTAACAAATTGTATCATATTTAGATTAGAAAGTTGAAGTAAGGTCAAATGACCATTTGTTGCTAAGCAACTTGTGCGAAGAAAGTTATTAGTAATAACAGATCTATTCAAAACTTCAAAAGAAATCAGAGGCTTTTAGAAGAATGACAATTAATCATAAATTACATCTGAAAAATCCCCAAAGTGCCTGAAGTTTTGAGAGCCTGTCCTGGGGGAAACAAGGAACTCTGCTTGCAGAAAAGTCCACTTTGGAACTTGGAAAACAGCGTTCCTCCACCCAACTCCACTACAGATATCAAATTATGATTGCTCTCAACTACTTTCTTAGATGTGATCTGGATTGTTGTTAAAAGATGCTTATATAAGTATTTTCTCAAGTGGAAATGTAGAATACTGTGCTAAAAGAGGTCCTCCCGAAGTGGTCTAGAAAGAATCTCCATAAGAATATCTCCTTGACAAAGTCAGAGCAATGAAGACTGTAGATAGAATAAAAAATATTCTTTTTTCCACACCATGCAGCTGGAAGAGCCACATTATAGATTGATCTGCAAGAGAAGAATGAGAGATCACGATTTAACATGCAGATTTTGTGGGTGTAACTTCCACAAATCTGTGTGGAGAGGTAACATTTTCATTTGGTTACTGTTGGCAGGTTTTCAACACTGCAAAATTAGGGTGCAGCAGTCTGATGTGAAAGGCAGATTTATTTCCAAGATATTGACCATATACCTTGTCAGGGAGAAGAAACTGTTTATTTCAGCTGCATGTAGCATCAGTCACTGGTGTTAAGAAGTCACTGATACTTTGTTTGTGACTGTTCTAAGGTGTGTGTTGCAAGATCTGTAATGCAGGGATTTTCCTAGAAAAAGGTTAGTATGATAAAAGATACACCTACATGGAGGTTTCCGTGGCTTATCCCAAATACCAGTTTCACCTAGGAAAAAAAAATTGCCTATGAGGAGACAACAGAGCACATTTTTCCACTTACTATGTAATGAATCTCCTACAGAAGAGTCAGACCACTGTGTAAACAAAACATTAGAATTCTTTTTTTTGTTGTTGTTAATGATTTACTGAAAAATTGCACTCTTCAAATTCCTTACATTTACTAGATAGTTTTATTAAGGATGGTTTTCTATTCTTTCTTAATGAACACACAAAAATCTCCTTAAGCAGCAGCAGAGAAATGATCAACTAGATCACCTCACATTGGCTCCTCTGCCCTTGTTTTAATCACTCTTTGAATACATAGGAATTCCAGAATTGGAACTGATATTTGCACATTTGATTTTCCTATAACCAGTTGTCTTCTTCACATTTACTAAAGGCAAAAAGCTTTAAAAAGCTGTGTTCTCAAAAATACAGTTGGCAAATAACTGTTACAATTGATCCGTTCTTTTCCCTATCAGCAGTATGCAGCAGCCACCTACAAAACACTCTTCCTAATTAATAGATGGCAAGGCATAATTGGGATTTCAATCTGTATGTCTTCTACAATAAAATGCAATATAAACACTGTATCAACTCTTGTATTGTTCATGTTTCTCATGTGAGGGAAATCTTAAGTATTTTATGAAGTCTCATTTCAGACAATATATACTATAATCAAATACTTCTTCAAGCTACTGTTTTAATTACACAAAATATGTATCTACAGCTGTAAATACACCTAATTATATGAAGAGCAATTAAATCTGAGAATTTTCCAAACAAAGAACTGTGGGATGCCTTTTTCGCTGTAAATCATTTTCCATACAAGTTCCTTGTTTAATCCTGACAATACAGTAATTAAGCCAGTCCCTTTGGACAAATGTTTCAAATTTTCTTAAAAAAATATAGAGTTTTTTTCTTGGTGAACTACCACCCAGAGATGGCTCAGAACATCAGCTCAAGAGAGTGTTTATCTGCCATTACCCAGGTAATAGGTGAGTATTCTTCTGGTGTCACCTTCTACCTTTAGTCTTATTTCCTAGGAAATGGTAGCTTTTTTCTGGTCAATCCCTGAACAGCACATGAGAGGCTATTCCTTCCTTCCTCTTCTCATCCAAACTGCGAATCTGATCATCCCAAAAGAAAGTATAAATGGCCACTCACTGTTTAGCATGTCACACCTCAGGATTATCAGCCTTTTTCTCTCCCCCTGTGCAATCGTGTCCTCACAGCACACTGGTCAGAGTGACAAATTCATGGAATCTCCAGACTGTCGCCCTTTACTAGGCCACATTTAGATATTCCATTTTAATTATGAACAGAAATACTTCTGAATTCAGTGCTTGTTAGTGACTGACAATGAATGAATCAGAAACACACTACTAGCAGCAGCCATTCAAGTCTCCAAAGGTAAAACATTTACATATTGAGACCTCCAAGGATGTGTCTTTGCATGTCCATTGTCTTTTGCTCTTCATCAGTAACACTGTCACCTCAGTATCACTCAGGTTTTGAGTAAGAATACTTTTAGGAAAAAATAATAAAAATCAATGAGTGTTGTGTTTTTTCCAGCATAGCACTAATGCTTCTGCTCCAAGGAAGAGAAACCCATTCAGACCTTTGTAGTACAAATCTCCACAAATATGGCATTGCAAAATCATAACTGAAAACATTTATATCTTTCTAGATGACTAAATTATGACAACACCACTGTCTCTTCTGAAATAACTTGTTACCTACAGGCAACAACTGACAACCAGATCCTTTTCCAACTTCAAGTCCAATAAACAAGGGGGCACTATAAAGACGACAGCTCAGTTTAGCGTAGCCAGTCACTGTCAAATAGCTATTTAATCTTTTCAGAGAGTATCATTCATGAAAAATGTTTTAGTGATAAACTATTAGTGCCACAGCTACAAGTCTGGCTGCTTATGAGGAAGAAATACCCATTCAACAGAACAGGAAAACACAAAGAGTACTGGACGTCACACAAAACAACACCTACAGATATTACTGATGACATCTAGAAGGGGAATAGCTGCTTTACTGCTTTTTTTCTCCAAACTACTAGTGGACAGCAGATTACTTCCTCATGATAACACACTTACAATAATGGAGTAAAAAAACCACACTGATTCAAATAGCCTCATTTAATTACTAGTGCAACCTGACAAATATTTTTATGCACTTCTGTGGTCCTGACCCTGGTATCTGTGGTCTATGAGCTGTCATGTTTTTACCCTCAGAAAGTCTGATGACAGGGGTTCCCAATATCAGTGAGGTCACATGGGAAGTTTTGTAAGAGACCAAGATTGTGTCTCTGTTTTGAGTCCTCAGCTGGTGTACTGAGCTTGTGGAAACCTTTCTGCATGACATTATGAACTGAAAATACAAAAAAAGATTACAGAAATGCATGAAGTAATGTAAAATTTTATTTTTTTTATTGTTTGATGTAAATTTTGTATTTTACCAAAGGTAATATTATTCTTTGTTTACAAAGCCAAAAATGTATCTGGATCACTTGCAAGTCAAACAGAGACATCAGACGAAAAAGAACATTTTTCAATGACCGGTTACCTGAGTTACAGTGCAATATTTAATTTCAGACAGTATTGCTCTTAAGACTTTTTACAGTAAGAAATAATAAGCTTTATTAAGTCAAAACTTAAATCAGCACTTGTCATAAATTTAAGAATTCTCATGAACAAACAACACGAAATATCTGATTTAATGTATACTGTAGTTTTTTGCTTGCCTCTACAATAAATTAATACCCTGGATGACTCAAGTATTTGCAAAAATATTTACAAAAAGAAGATAAAACACAGTATAAAATTGTTTTTCAAAGATATACTTCTTCCAAGAAACAGATTGGTATCAAGAATTGAATTTCAAGTCTTACAAAATTGCTTCTCACTTATTTAAATTCATGAAGATAAATAAATAACACTGAATTATACAAACAAACATTGATATCCTCATATGGGTTTATGCAGTAAAAGCATGTATTTCTTCCTGGGAGTATCCAAGATCCTTCAGATATCTGAAAGTCACAAATCAAATTGGTAATATTAATATTTGGATCTCAAAACCCACCACAGACACAGTTCAGCACCACTATCTTGTTTGTATTCAGACATGCCTGATGACATTTACCCCTGCAAATATATTTAGGAAACAATGCCCAGAAGCTCAGAAACACTCTATAAACTTTTTGGATACTGAAAACAACTTCTAAAAATAAATACAGACATCATTTGAGTTAGCTCAGATTTCTCAAGGGGCAGCATTATTATTGGCCAGTTCCACCCTCCATTAGATCCACCTTGACTTCAGTAGGACTGAAGAAATTCAAGTGATGTCATATTGGTTCAATATTTTGAAGCTGGGCAAGAGAAAGTTAGAGGACCTTTTATCTCTAAATATGCATATAAACTAAGAAAATTATTAGGTACAGCCATAAATAAATGCATTAATTGAAAAAAATAACCAACAGAAATGTTTCTGATAGAACAACTGCTTTGAACTTTACTTCTATAACCTAATTTGACAAGCTAACACCAACACAGAAAGCTTATTTCCCATTACTGCAACTTTTCTATGAACATCAAATTAAAAAGTTTTTAAATTACTTTTTTATTATTTTTGTTTATATTTTAAAAGTTCTCCTGCAAAGCAGAAAACATATGGCCATTTTT
>VWZG01003404.1:0-25630 GCA_013396735.1 Grallaria varia | reverse complement strand
AGTCTTTTCTGCTTCTTTTCACAAACTCAGAGAGAAGAGATGAAGAAATCTTCCCCTGTCTACCCACCCAGTCCTTTGTTGGTTGTGAAAGAATGAATTGAACCTCAAACCTGGTAAGCAGAAGGGTATTTCATAACTATTACCTCTGATTAGAAATCTGCTAAAGAACATGCTAGTGACCAAGACACTAATGTTTCCTTTGATTACCTTTCTGTTCTGCTCAGCTCCCCACTGCAGTATCAGATCAGATATATTTAGTTGTTCCTACCGATCAAGTCAGTCAGATCACCTCCAATGTTGTGTATTTAATTATTTAACCAAACCTTTCAATGTTAAAAATTCTAGTTGCGTATTTCACCTTTCAAAAAACCAAAAAAGCAAAAAACCACCCACAAAACACAACAAAAAAACCCCTAAATAACACCAAAAAAAAAACCAGCTGGGACCAATTAAGATACTAAAGCACAGATTTGACTGCAAAAACGTCAGCACAATTTCATTAATAAGAAAATATTATAAGTGGTGTCAAAAACTCAGTAACAGAATAGTAATTAAGTAAAAAAACAATCACCTGTATATCTAAGGCTACTATTGAAATGGAAAAAGGATTTTTACTGTAAATTTTCACAATGTCTAGACTATGAAGCTTTGAATGTGCCAGACATCACAAGGGTAAGAAAGAGTATTGATTTTTCGCTTCAGTGTTGTGAAGGAACAAGTGGCTTTAAACAAGGAACAATTCAACTAAGAATTAGGTAAGCATCACATAAAAATCTAAGCACTGACAATTTATCGTGGGGTAACAGCAAGGGAACTGAAATTAAAAGGTAACCTGATAATCTTATGTCTCCTGACAAAATTATGGCCTGCTAAATCAAGTTAACATTACATGGGCACTAGCGCATGTCCACAATGACAATGTAATTGAGGGGAAAACGTAACAATTAGTAAGGAAAAATTAAAGCAACAAGCACATTTAAACTCTGAAATTCTACATAAATATTTTCCCAGCAAGTGACACCAAAAGCATTCTACATAAATATTTTTCCCAACAAGTAACACTTTTAAAGACTTGTCTAAATTCAGAATGTTGCTCCTGGGGTACACTATGCTTTATCACTTCTGTGCCTCTTGTATATCTGTGTTTTTTACTGTTAAGGCTAAGGTAAATTGTCTTCACCAGCAAAAAACATCTCAGTCTTAAAAATCACCTCATCGAACATATCCTCTTCAATTACCTTCTACTAAACACTGTCAAATCAAATACCTGGCTTCCTATGGGAAAGTACAGAATATAATGACCTAGCCTCTGCTATGCATCTGTGACCAATATCTCCTTCCACTCCCCAAGTCCCATTGTAACCTTAGCAAAGAGCTTATGGAATCACAATCTGTCCTTGTGCCAAAGCTGTAGTTAGTCTAAGCCCCAAGACTTGTTCTCCTCTACACTGAGATGGTGCAAGTTGTAATCCACAAGACTTTTAAATACCTTTCATCTTTAAGAGCTAATTGCTCTAGTTGGTTTCTCCAAAGTATGTCATCTTCTGTTTTGTTGAAGAAGATCAGCTTTGCTGTCCTTAAAAAAGTAAAATAATAAAAAGAAAATATTAACTGAAGATTGTTTCTATATTTGAAACATGTTAAACAATCAGAACTTACTGCATCATACAGAAACCCTTTACTTGCATTTTTTAATTTGTTTGGTTTTTTGCAATTCTGCAATCCTCAAATCTTTCTGCTACTAATCCAACACAGTTTCTTTCTTGCTGTACCTGAAAGTCTTTGGACTTGTGACCCTTCTTCCAAGTGTCATAAGCCTATCTGCATTTGGACCCTCTACTTCAGGAACTGCTGTCCTAAGAAAAATAAAGTCTCTTAAAGTCACTAAGACCTGACTGAAATTACAATAAAACTTGTCAAGTTTTATCTAGACGTTTCTCATTGTTTGAGCACTACAAGCAATAGCTGGTATGTGAACTCAGAGCATCTTTTTTATATTACACACACCAGCGCAAAGAGGTGAAACTGCAATTAAGGTTATGTCAATATTAATTTCTTAAAGATGAAACATCAACCACAGAAGAGAAAACTAATTCATAACTTGAAGAGCAACCTATGGGTCTGTACCACGTCATTGTATCCCTATTTTATCTGTAGATTTATAAAAAACTATTTGCCTGGAAAGCTACTGTTTACAAGTGTTATATTTCCCAGATAGCATTAAAAAAAAAAAAAAAGCTTTGCCATTATGGCCAGCGCCATTAACTCTTCAGACTTTTATGCTACAGTGGAGGTAAAACACAGACTAACTTTAAAAAACAGAATTTACCATTTGATGAAGCCACACAAACCTAACTTCTCCCTTATTGCTAATGACAGACTAATACCCTGGGGACAACTGATATAATCACAGAATATGCTGACTTGGAAGGGACCCACAAGGATCATCGAGTCCAACTCCCAGCCCTGCACAGGACCATTCCCAAGAGTCACACGATGTGCCTGAGAGTATCGTCCAAACGCTTCTTGAACTCTGTCAGGCTTGGTGCTGTGACCACTGCCCTGGGCTCCCTGTTTCAGTGTCCAACCGCCCTCTGGGGGAAGAACCTTTTTCTAATACCCAGCTTAAACCTCCCCTGACACAATGTCAGGCCATTCCCTTGGGTCCTGTCACTGGTCACCACAGAGAAGAGATCAGCGCCTGCCCCTCCTCTTCCCCTCATGAGGAAGTTGTACCTGCAATAAGGTCTCCCCTCAGTCTCCACGCTGAACAGACCAAGCCCTGCAATTCCAGTTCCATAACACGGCACTCCACCACCCAGTGTCCTGTTTACAAGCCAATCTTCATTCTAAGAGACTAGTGCTAGACACACTATGTTTATGATGCTGCACATCACCTCCTGCTCCATACTTTGACTAGTAAGAAAACAGATGCTGCTGCGTCCTAAACTAACACTGAGTTCCCATAAGAAATTGTGCTGAAAAGTGTTAAAAATGTGCTTCCCAAGCATTTTTCCAGATAATACATTTATCCTTTGGATTCCCAAAGCCAGCCAGCCAGACACTTGCTACTGACAATACAGGACACTTTGGAAGAGCCAGACAATCTCTCTGCCCACAAAACAGGATTATATGTAATTGCTGAAATATAAACAATATAAGAATAGTGTCTAGATTTAGGGTTTGTTTGGTTTTTTAGAAACAAACTTCTGCAGTATATGTCATCCTTTTTAGCTTTAGTATGAAGATTAGTGTCCAATTAATTTCTCTTTGCTGTTTCAAAAGCAAAAGCACTAGTTTCTGGATTTCCAAAAGACATAACAACCTATTCCCTTACCAAGAACAAGTAATGCTTTCTTCTGTATGCTTTACAAGCAGAGTACATAATGCATGTGCAATACACACCTTTCTATGCATTTGAATATACATAATGCTGTGCTTATAGCTGTTGCACTTTTTTTAAAACTGGAACTCATGTGGTAACAATGTGTTACTGTTGCTTAGCAGGTGAAAACAATATGTTAGCTAGTCAGATGTATCAGAGAGAAGTTATAAGTAAACAGTTGTAGCCCTCCGCAGTTCAAAAACCAGTATCTACATTGCAATAGTTCAATACTAAAAAAAGACACTCAACTGCAAAGCTAGTTATAAAAAAAACTCCTCAAAGTTTCTACTCAGGGAGCTCGTTTGTACCACAACTAAAATCCAAAATGCAAACTGGTCCATTATGTTGAGGGTAGTCAATAACCAAGTACACGCAAGTTGCCTAAGATTCTGACAGAGTCTTCCCTAAAGCATGCCATTTTTTGGCATAAGTTGAACAAAAATGCTTTTGTACCATACTGTTTTGTTAATTGTTTTAGTAACACTGAGGCTTGCCCTTTATGTTTCATCCTTCCTATGGATTACTCTAGCTTGGGTTAAATCACAAGAATTGTACACACCTGAGACAACTAACTTCAGCCAGAGCAAAATTCAGCAGTTTAACCATTGGTGTGAAGCCTGTGCCTCCTGCCAATAAAATGAGATCTTCTGAAGTTTGAACTTGTGACTTCTTGAAGTTGCCTTCAGGATTGCTAACAGAAACACAGTCTCCTTTATTAAAAAAAAAAAAAAGGTAAACATTAATTAGATGAAAACAAGCTAATTAGTATTCTGATTTTTTTAAAAGCCATTTCATATTGCCTGTGTAGTGTTAGGGTTCCTTTCAGAAAGTTATCATACATTTCACATAAGAAACACTCTTGTAAAAAGAAGAGAAGTGCAATAAAAATGTTTTGCCTTGATGGATTTTTATAAGATATGAATACACAAACATTTGTGAAATCAGTGTTAAAAATCTACCTCTGTATCTGAAATGGAAAAGGAAATGCATCTCAAGTCCTGTAAAACAGACCTAGTTTTATGTGAAAGTACAAGAACTTGTTCTCACAGACCTGACACCAGAATGACCAACTATAATGTGTGATACAACTCACATAGATTAGTCAGGACAGCTTTATGTAATGAACAGCTCCTAGTTACAATGAGGATAAGCCTATACCTTTAGGGAATGGAAAGCAAGGTTTAAAAGAAGTTACAAATATGTCCCAGTGTGTAAGTAGGTAAACAATAAGAACATCATAATACTCAGACAGTGAATACTGAAAGGTAAGGCAAACACAAACAGACATATAATTACCAATTTGTAGGCAGTCAAGTGCCTGTGTGAACAGTCCACAGGAATAAATTTTAATCATTAAATATATATTCACACCATCATGGTGAGATGGTTCTTGGAAATCCAGTGGCAAAAAAGGCAATACGGGTGTGTATGGTTTTACCACCTCTGTCCCTAGAGAGGAGACAAAAAGATAGCTGAAATAATATGAAAACCACTCTACATCCAGCTACTACAAACAAATACCAAAGTAAATGAAGAGTAAATAAATAATTTGTATATCACATAAAAATAACACTATCCCATGCTTTTATGCAAGTATATTACTTTCCACTGTGTCAGAATTGGAAACCTTTTACTCCCAATTAAAACCTTCAGGCCATTTTACAATATGTTATTTCTAGGCTACCTAGCAACTGAGAACACTGGATTAAAAGCTCTTGAGTCGTACCGAAAGAACATGAAAATCTAAACATTTTCATTCATTGTCAAGTACCACAGCTTGATTTTTTCCTAAATTTAAAAGCAGATTTTTAGTACTGCACAATTTCTTGCGGTATCACTTCAAAATGCTGTTGTATAATGATAGAAAAAAACATCACAAGACTTGGACACCAGCAAAGAATTAGGCAAGGAGGAGGAGGATGACAAAACAGTTCTCAGTTAATGGATACATAAAAATTCTTCTGAGAAATCTCTCCACCATGCATAGTGCAATCTAAGTACAGTGACCAGTATAACCCTTAATACACAGATTTTAAAAAGTACCCTTAAAAATACACTGTATGTTTCTTTGACCTTCCATTTTCTTAAGTTCCACCTTTTACAAAATTTTGAAGAAAAGCACGTAAACATGATTTTCAAGATACTTTTCTCTCGCACCTTTGTATTATCATTAATATCATGCAACTGGAATATAGTGTTACCATGACTACTATAAATCCCTCATAAGAGGGGAAAAAAAAGGCAAAATTGCAACAACACACTCCTCATTTCAAAAAAACTAAAAGGAACTATCTAATGACACACAACGTATACAGTAAGTTTCCCCTCCTTCACAGATGAACAGCACTACTTCATTAGAGAGAATGTTTTAAAAGGAAAGTTGTAAGTAGAGCCAGTAAGGCCAACAGTAAATGCCAGCCATCTCAGTAGTTAGCTTTCCATCAATATTAATCCAGTCAGTTCATTATTAAGTACTGACTGTTATCCTGGAAGCAGAGACTTTCTAACAGCAACCTGGGAATTAGTGGCCATGGACTTGGCATTACCTCAAGACTATGAAAAGGAATTATGTTAATAAATCCATTACTACATTCTCAGTTTTTCTTACCTGTAATAATTTGTTTGAGGTAAACATGCTGTCCAGTAGGAACACGGAGATGTGTGCCCTTAGGCAACATTAAGCAGAAGAGCTTGGTGTCGTGGGTAACTTCTGTCTTAGAAACCAACTTGCATTTTCTGTAGAACAGTCCTAAAAACATGATTTTACTTGTTAGTTAAGTCTCAATCTTTTTTTTCTTATATATCTTTCAATAAGAGATAAGATAAAGGTATGTATTTAACTATAGAAACTTATAAAAACACAAAAAATAGATGCTTCTTGTATAATTAATTATAATTATTTTTATAATTTTGGACCGAGGACTCATTTATAGCCTTACTTTAGGTTTATAAGAGCCTCTGAGTTATCAGCATTGCCTGCCAAGAACTAGAAAAGCATCAAAAACTAGCTGAAAACAGAAGCCCTGGTACTACACTGCACCTGCACTGAATTCACCATGTAACTACAGCATGAGTTCTCCTATGCAGATCAAAACCAGCTGGTGCAAGGCAAATGAAACATAAGCCAGCACAGCACCACAGCCCTCAGCAACAGACTATCCAAACTCACCCTGCATCTCAGATATTTATTGCCCTGACCACCCCACACTGTTGCACTTTGACTGCTATTAGCACAAGAAGGATTTCTGATACAGCTTTTTTTTCAGGTACACAATTCCAATACTTAAATACTTACACATGACATAAAACAAACATCTGTGCCTACATGGGCCACAAACATTAGCATTATCAATAAATATTTTAGACATGATTTGGTGCCTTTTGGCTAACTAGAAATTATGAATTCCAGTTATATGTTCACACGCTTGTTTAAATCAACTAAAACGTCTGACGTACAGCATACATTTTTGTTAACACAGCTGTTTGGGAGGCAAGGCCATTAGTTTCAAATACAATACTTTTAAACCCCTGCATCAACTAAATGCCGGGCAAAAGGTAACTGTAAAAAAGAAAGCATTTAAAAATAAATAAATAAAAGCACTCTGTAAGGTTTGCATTTTATACTGCCTCTGCTACAACGGGGGTAATAACCCGTCATTTATGCTGGAAAAGACCTCTGTGGCAAAGCACTCAGTGTAAGGCTGGACAGCCCTGCAGCCATTTGAACTAAGCAGCCATCCTGAGCTCTGTAATCTGCATCATTACATCACTTCAGGGTGTAAGAGAAGATTTGAATGCACAACAAAACAGAGGGTTATGTCCTGTTGATTACAGCCAGAGACTGCAGAACATTAAGCAGAGGTAAAGCAGCAAGGAGGAAGTACTTCAGAGAACAAAGGGCATGGATATATGGATGGTGTCATTCCGGAAATAAAAATGCTTACAAAAGTTAACTTCACAATAAATGCTAAATACAGTCTCAACTCTCAAGTATAATATAGAAAGGGACCTACAGGGAAGCCAGAGAGGGATTCTTCATCAAGAATGGACAAAGCAATAGGACAAAGAATAATGGGTACAAACTGAAAGAGGGGAAATTTAGGTTAGATATTAGAAAGGTGGAGGCAGGACTGGAAAGTACCAGCTATTGTAGGAGATCAGGTTTGACCCCATGTAAGGAACCTGAAGATGCACAAGTCCATGGAACCTGATGAAGTGAATCCATTGTGGTCAATGTTCAAGTGGAGACCAGTGAGGAGCAGCATTCCTGAGGGACTGGTATTGGGGCCAGCAGTGTTTAACATCGCTGTCACCAACATGGACAGCGGGATTGAGTGCACCCTCAGCAAGTTTGCTGATGACACCAAACTGTGTGATGTGGTTGACACACCAGCAGGAATGGATATCATCCAGAGAGATCTTGACAGGCTTGAGGTGGGTCTGTGCATACCTCACAAAGTTCAACAAGGCCAAGTGCAAGGTCCTGTACCTGGGTCAGAGCAATCCCAAGCACAAATACAGGCTCAGCAGAAAATGGACTGAAAGCAGACCTGAGAAGGACTTGGGGGTGTTAGCTGAGAAGAAGTTGAAGACCCAGCAACATGTGCTCATAGCCCAGAAAGCTATGCATGTCCCGGGCTGCATCAAAAGAAGCGTGACCAGCAGATTTAGGGAAATGATTCTGTGCCTCTATTCTATTCTTGAGAGACCTCACCTGGAGTACCATGTTCACCTCTGGGATCTTAACATAAGAAGGACACGGACCTGTTGGACTGAGTCCAGAAGAGGGCCACAAATATGATCAGAGGGCTGGAGCACCTCCCCTAACCTCTGAGAGAGTTGGCTGTTCAGCCTGGAGAAGAGATTACAGAAGTAATTTTTCCTCCTCTACCTTTAGAAGAGCATTTTTCTGCTAGGCCTTTGTTTGTGGTATTTTAACTCTAATCTGCAAGACCACTGTGATCACAATACCACACTGCCTGAACAGGTCTGTAACTCAAGGGAAGCCTCCTGGGCTGTAGCGTATCAGAGGCTCAGCTCTGCAAAGAACTGGAAAAAAAAGAAACAAACAAGGAAACAAGCAACAAAACCCCATGAACAGCACTATCTAAACTTTAACAAGCCCCGCAAAAGAAAAAAAAAGGGGCAGAGAGAAGAAGCCACTTTCCTACAATAATCCCACCATATTATTTCCAGTTTTCAATGTAAAGTTTGTAATCAGTCTCCGTGCATATTTTCACGTAAAGCCTCTCAAAATCTGACAGGTTCATATATGAGAACACTTGAGCATGACACCCTTCTAAAAACACTTTCTGCATTGAAGCAATTTCAGTGAAGTGACATTTCTTTTCCCATCTTTTTCTCATCTTATTGAAAAATACTCAAGTTGCTTACATAAATAGCTGAGCTATTCATGAAACAGGATGGCATGCAAATGATAAGCTGCAACACAGGAAATTCCACCTAAGCATCACCATGAGGATCATCTGGCCAAACCCTGGGGCAGCTGCCAGAGAGAATCTCTGTCCTTGGAGGTATTCAAACCTTGACTGAACAGCTTGGGGCAGGAGGTTAGACCAGACAGCATTCAGAGCTCCTCTAATTGTAGACTCAGTTATTCTATGACTCTAATATTTCTTTAGGTCTTAACAGCTGGAAGTAGAAGCACCTTGATCTTTTTTGTTTTGCCACTGCACCAGCAGGTGCTGCTTTACTTCCTGACTTCAATTACATGTTGACTCTCTTTTGACAGGAATGGACTACCAGGCAATCTCTAATAAATGTACATCACTTCTACATTACCTAAATCGTGATGTCACTCAAAATTCTTTCTTGAGTCAACACAACAACCCTTCTAAAGGGAGTCTTGCCTGAAAGAAGGCTTAAGCAAGTTCACAGTGAAGTCTCCATTTCCTTATTCCAGGATTATTACCCCAAAAATGTTGCTCTTTCCAGATATTCTACATTAAAAACACAGCTAAAGAGTTCAGGACAGCTGGAGACTAGTTACAGAGCACTCTATAACAGTTAATTGCTGCCTGAAGGAACAGCCGTCCCTATTAACATTCCCGTCTTCAATGAGTGCAGTCTGTCAATTTGACCACAACAGAAACAAAATGACTTTAAACAGAGGAAAGTTTTCAAACAGTATTTATCCACAAATGGCTTAAAAGTTAAGGGCTTAAACAGTATGTTCCAACTCACTCATGCTCCTTTCTAATTGGCTGTATTTCCAATAAACTATGCTAGAACAGTCAAGCATAAATACATGCATTTATGCCTGGAAATATGCGTTCAGATTACTAAATCTCAGCTGCACATGCAATTTGTCCATGGACTAAATTAGCATCAAATTCTTTACATATCAGTATTGCCATAGTAGATGGTCATGGCATTTTTCTACATACGCTGGTTTTCTTAAATTACTCAAATACCTACTAATGAGTTTATCCACTATAAATGCCTGCAGAGAGACAATGAAAAGCCTCTGACATGGAATAAATCTTTTTTTATTACAATTTTCTCACACCTTTCATCTAACATCCTACAAATGTCTTATTTTGAATGAGCAAAAATTTCAGATGAATCAAAAGAATGCCTAAAGCCCTGGAAAAATAGAAGTCAGTAATACCAATCTTGAAGTAAAGCAAAACATCAGCACCCCTCGAACTATAAAAATATTTTACAAATTTTGTTGAAATTCGGGGTTTTTTACCCTTCTTTTGAAAAACAATGCACAGTAAGATTGTGAAGTACAGTACGCAAATAAATATGCCAAGATTCCTGTCAGTTCTGCAGACTTATAAACTACTTAAAAGAACGTGTGAGGTTGGTAATATAGCCCATAATACTGATCAGCTAATACTCTTACAGACATTTGGGAGTGGAGAGAGAAGTTGAAAAAACTGATTCATCAACTGTTTCCTGATAATTTTTTTACCTTTCCAACCTGACTAATTCCAGCCTTTTCCACCTAAATAACCTTTACCTCCCCCTTTTTCTTTTTAATTTGCCATACAGAACTTTTGTCCTGATGCACTCAACCTGACTTTTGAAAACAGAGACCTTTCTAGGTCCAAGTAAACTTCTAGTTAATTTGTACTCTTTGCCGTGTTAACAAAAATTAGTTCATTACCCGTGTGCTGTGGTTTAACTCTAACTCTATTCCAGTCAAAACCAGAACACAATGGTTACAATAAAATTTGGAGTCACAAGAGAAAACAAATGGCAATGCAGAAAAGCCTTTAAACAAGACAACACCAGCCCCTAGTAGCAAGCTGAAGCCAAACAGTTGGTTTCATCAACCCATGAAGTCAACTGCCAGATGTCAAGGACATATGATTTGCTACTAAATATAAACAAAATGTTTATGTATATATATTATGCATATTATGTATATACATATTATGCTCTTTCAATTTTAGAGCACGCTGAAAGTGTCCAGCAGTAAACTCTAATTTTCCAAGTGGAGAAAAGTAATTCGTGAGGAGATTAGCTTTGGTCAAGCATTCTGCAGACAGTGTCAGCATTGCAGCTCCTGATCTCAGAGAAGCATCCCTGTAGCCCCCTGCTACCGAGGCCCTGCCACAAAAACCCAATACTATCACAGGCTAGAGACATCACTCACTAAACTGAACTTCCTCTTCTACTGGAATCAAGAACTACAGCATATTGATTCATAGGCATACAAATTTAATTTTACTAACAAAATAGTTGCACAGATAATGGTACCTTTTGGAGAGTATCAGCCTTTTGCCTACTGTGCTCTTCTTTGTCATAAAAGGGGGTTTAAATAAAGAATTTTTCCTTGAATGATTTTTTTTTTTTTTTTTTGCTTTTCTTCAATCATAAAACTTCAAAGACAATTCTTACTTCTTACTTGCTAATCATAATGCTAGGAATGCTACAGCAGTAGCACTAGCCTTTTTGCTTGGGATGCAGAGTTTCAAAGTAGAGAAGACAAATCCCTCCACTGCTCCTCCATCTCAGACAGAGGATTCCCACCCCACTTCCAGCAAGCATGTACCACCCAACAGTGTCCACCAGCCAGCTGAACGTTAATCCTTATTTTGTTCAGGTTAGTTGATTACAGAGCCTCAAGTACTATTAGTGCCAACATAATGGAGATTAGACCACACAGGTGAAGGAAAGTGGCTGCCCATCACTCCTGGCAGCAGCCCAGTTTTGGAATTAAGACAGCCATGAACCTGTACTGTTGACTGTCAATTTGTCAATATCCTCAAACGCCTCTGTTAATTACCAGATTTCATGAGCTAGTTCCTAGTATCCGAAAAGGCCAGCCATTCTCTTTCTAGATGGTCTCCCTCCCCTCTCAAAATAAGGTCTCCACTGAATCAACACCTGCTAAACTTTCCCTAGTTAGGCAGCAAATAACACACTGTCTTAAGTCTGGCTGATAAACATTAAGTACTGCATCAGCATTCTGATCCCTTCTGCGACTTCCAACAAAAAAAAGACCTGCGATCTTCCACTTAACGTGGTGTAAAACCACTCCATGAAACAAAGAAATTACATCCTATTTCAGCCCTCTGAGGCAACAGCACCTTGTTTCCATACTGAACACTCTGAGCATCTGCCAATAGTTGCATGCCCTTTAAGAGAGTAGAAGTTAGTAATCAGGTTACGTTCCAAAACAGGGATCTGAACAGAAGTTCAGAATCATTTTTAGAAGGAAGGAGTAGGGTTTATTCTCCATGGGGAAAAAAAACCACACACACATCCCAAATCACCCACACTAATGTCATTTTTCATTTGCAAATGGATACTGTTTTTGTATGCATGCCCTTTCATGAGTGGTCTTTCATATCTTGTTTCCCAGAAAGGGCACCTACAAGAAAATCATGTCTTAATACCTGTGAGAAAACCTGCACTCTGTCTCTTTGCTGTGTGCTAATTTGTTTTTTTGCGTTTTGGTTTTAGGTTTGTGTTTTGGTTTTTTGTTCGTTTTGAGGTTTTTCTAATGAGAAAATCCTATCTTCCTTTTTTTAATATTGCTTTTAAATTTCACAGGATGCCAGCATTGTGACCATCAGGTTTTGTTTATGCTTTTAACGACCAGTTTCATAACAGCTAGCTAAGAGTAATGTCACCAGCTTTCCCATACTGACCATGTAATTATATTGAATTGTGGCTTTTATGCAGTACTGTGGGGTGTAAATAATTGTTCCTCCAGAAAACTGAGTACTTAATCCTTCTTAAGGAGTAGAAGCAGTACTGAATATTCTTCTGAATCTGCTGATATATCCTAAGATACAGTGTAGTTCACTGAAATAGCATTAATTTTTCTTAAAAAATCCCCCTCACCTTTGAGGAAATTCAACAAGTTTGTTCTTTCCTTCCAATTAACTAAGATACACTGGCCAAAAGATTAGTACCAACTCAGAAAAAATTTGAGAACGTAGGCAATTTATCTGGGAGTAGGGCTTTCCCAGCTTAAGGGGAAAAAAGTAGGGGCTTATGCTAATTGTTTCTTCATATCATAAAGTTATTATAGGCTTCCAGTACCACCTCTGCATTGCCATTGTCCCTGAAGAAGAGCTTCATCACTTTTTTGTAGAATTTAGACTAGCTGTTGCAAAAAATAAAGATAAAACAGCTTTAAATATAGGGGCTTGTGCAGGCACGAGGTCACACACCTCTCCTTTACAAACTCATTCATTAATGCTGTCATATGAACAAGTAACAACAACATGAAATCCAGTACAGTTTCCAAATGTCAATCCTGACTGGTTTCAGACCTTATTCCTGTGCTTTGAACACCAAGAAAACGTTTTAAATGGTCAATACATGGAAATACTACAGAAAAACTCGAAACAAGAAAAACCTGAAGAATTAAATATCAATGCTCTCATAAGCACTTACAATTCACATACTTGGAATAACCTTGCTACCAAACTAGAAGTGTGCAAACATTGCACGTAAAACGATTACTTTTATTAGAAAGTGGACGTTACAAAAAAAACCACAAATACACAAAACCTGCATAAAATAAACCTGAATAAATAAAAAACATGTATAACAAGATATTGTAACTACTTTCCATTCTGTTCCCACATTTTCAGAAGAGGAAGTTATCCAACAAGACTCATATCTATCAGAAATAAAAGGTAATTCTGAGAGTAAGCAGAGGAAGATACATAAATTCAAGTGAAAAAAAAATCAAGAGTATTTAAGGCAACACACTTGTGCTACCCTATATATAGTGTCACACAGAAATATCAGATTAAAAGCTTTTATTAAAATCATTTTTTTAGTTACTAAGGACTATTTCTGCACTCACATGGCACGTGGCATGAGTTTCTTCACCTATAACATCATTTTGCTTTCACAGAAGTGGAAGCAAAAATGAAAACTCTGCAATTTAGAGTAAGGGACAATTCTAAGCAGAAAAGGAGAGTGACTACTTCACACCAAGCTGAATAAATAGAAACTTACAAAACATAGATTTTACAGCTAAGCTGAAAGCACAGGATTGGAATGAAGTAAAGACATGTAGTCCGGAATGTTTTTCTTCTATAAACCTTCTGGCATGCTCAATTTTAAATTTGGAGGTTTTAAAATTAAAAAATGGCAGAATAAAAGTTTCTGGAGCAGGGATTAAAAATCCATAGATATCACTTTATTTGCTAGATTCTTCACCTTTGTAACTAGGGAACTGAAGAAACTCAGGCTCAGTAAACTCTTTACCTTAAGTTTTCTGGAGATTCAGTTTAAGCTGATGTGAACTCAGTGACACATAATAAAGTTATCTGATACCTTATAAAGATATCTTATACCACTCCTCTACATTACAGGACAAATGTTATATTGGAGATTGACTTCTTAGAATAAAAAAGCAAAATAATAATAATAATCTAGAAAGCATTTCTGTATTTTTGTCAACTGCAACCAAACATCCACACCTTCCTCATTTGCAAAAGACCTATAAAGCCACTCTATTCTATACCTCTTGTTCTCTCAGATTATTTTCTTGTTTTTGTTTTTGATAATCATGAAAAGTATTAAGGAGGAAGAAAATGAGCAATGGACAGTGGACAACACATTAGGTCAGGCTGTAACCCCTCAAATATAGATCATACTGAAAAATCTAATATTTAAGTGGATGACTAAACAGTTTCTGAAACTCTCGTAAGAAAAATTACATTCTACATAAACCAGATAGATGTGCTGTTATGCAGTCTTCCTTTTTGTACCACAGTAATCTCTCGACTTTCAAGGCCTGCACAGCGTAACCGAGAGGCAGTAAGAGGTGTACAACATGGTGATCAACATTTAATTAGCTCTTAAAAACATGCAGCTCTGCTTTCACACATAATCAGGCAGACTAATATCAAACAGTCAATTTTTGAGCATTATTAGATACAGAGCCAAGAGGGCTTTTGAGAAATTGGGAAGCTGCAATAACATCAGGAGCGTGCTTATATTGCACAATGTAATTGCGCAGAAATTTTTAATTTAGGTGAAAAAAACCAAATCCACACTGATAACTGTAATATATTTTGGTGCTGCATCAAGTTCTACTATTCTGTTACCACAAAGTGAATTCACACATAACATCTACTGCACTGAAAGATGTTACTATATCTATAGTAACAACTGGAAGTGAAGGTTTTTGATCCCTCACTACAGTTACTTCCATAATGATTCATACAAAACTATGCACACTCTTCTCGGGATCTACTGAGGTTTTCATAAGGACAGAAAGGACACTGAGCACACAGGTAGCCAAGAGGTGGAACAACACTCAAGCAGTCTTAACCTTAAATTATTAGGTTCTTCCAGTCTTTCCACAAGCCTGGAAGACCTTCAACTCCATTGTGGGACAAAACAAATCAACAAACCAAAGCACGGCAACAAAACACCTCTAAGTTGAACTCTTTCAAAAATTCCTGAGTTGCTTTAAACAAGGTCAGACATCAGGAATGAAATGAACATATTACTACAGAAATGGAAAATCTTGAAAGGAACCAAATATGACTAACAAGCTTCAGGAAGTCAGAAAACAGCTGGTAACTTGGCCATGAAATTGCTTACCTCTGGCTGTGCGTTTGATAAATGTATTATGACCCTCACAGGGCTGTCCCAGCATTTTCCAATGAATGGTATCCTTTTTCTTTAAGATAATCTCTACTTTTCCTACTTTTTCAGCAATATTCACTAAAAGAGAAAAGGTTTCACACTGTTACTTTTAGTTACACTTTGTACAAAAAAAAAATTCATCCTCAGTTTTAACTAAATTTTAGAAGAATTTAGAAGAAATTTCTCAAGACACATGTAGTTAATATATTGAATTAGAATACCAAACTAAATACACTTTTATCTATCTCTCTATAATATTCTGGAGTTCAATTAAAACAACCAGCACTAACTTAATACGCAAAATTAATATTCCTTATTTGCTAAATAGATTGTGGAACCAGGACAGCTTCACAGCCCATCTGGTCAAGAAAAAAGCTCATGAACTCAGAGTCTTTGTGTATTGGAAACTGTTAACTACCACTACTTAATACTTTTTTTTCAAGGCCATTTGAATGAATAATTAAATCCAAGAAAATCCCAGTCTAAGCAAAGACCAGTTTACAAATACACAACAGAGCTAACTTCTATTTTAACATTTATTCATATTCAGAGGGATCAAATTATTATTTTCACAGGCCCATATGCCACAATTTAAAAAAAAATTATTCAGTGCTATGGCTTGGTTTGATTGACCATGTCAGGACCGGGTGGTAAGTAAAACTAAAGTATCTGACGAGTCAGAAAAATAAACTGAAGTTCCACATTCTGATATTAGAATCATAGAATATGGTGAGTTGGAAGGGACCCACAAGGATCATCGAAGTTGAACTCCTGACTGAAATGTCCTAGAAGAGATACAGAAGTGCTGCAAGACACAGAAATTACCAGCCACATCTTCTGAAACTGCATGATCCAAGTCTGAAATGAAGACAAACTCTGTGTCAAGCAACAACGAAATCACATGTAGTCATCATATATTCATACAGCATAAGTCTAGCAATAATGAGTGCACTAATGAGCCTAGAAACCAATGCACCTTTATCTGGCCTTGAAATTTGACTCATGACTTCTACAGGCCTAATAAATAAAGGCACTGTTTTTCCCACTGCTTATAACAATGGCTCATGTAAAGCTACCAATCTTCATTTACGTAAATAATTACACTTGTCCTTTTGAATAAGGCCATTTTAATAACCATTAAAACCACACTTGAAAAAAAATTTTACATGCCTTTACTATTTCTTACCGCACTTTAGTCCACATGGAAAAAAATTATTACATACTAAACAAATGAAGATGTGAGTTGATAAACAATGTAATTTGTTTCCATCAAGGCACTTTAATGATCTCTCATGAAAAAGGAATAAAATATTAATTGGTAAATGTAAAATGTGTGTGCTCTAATGAGGTTTGAATAAAGCAGAATGAAATTCAGTACTTTCAACTGCAAAATTACAATACCTACCAACTTCTACAAGATATGAGTAGCTATCCATGATGATCTCTCCCCTTAATCGTTTGTCTTGACAGTCAACTATCACCAACTCTGCATTCATATCCTTTCACAGCCAAGGGGGAAAAAAACCAACAATTTTTATGAAGTTCTCCCAAAATTCAAGCTAGATCACAACTGGATCTTGTAATTCTCCCTTTCAGAAAATACACTTACCTTCTGCTTAGTATATATGACAGTGGTGATCAAACTATCTGTCTGGAACCAATCGTAACTGTAAAACAAAAAGTAGAACAAAGGAAAAAATCTATACTTTCTTTAGGTATATCAAAACATATTTAACTTCAAGCCTTCAAGAGCTTCTTTCATGAATTTACAAGCCAAATATGTTACCTACTATTTTTGAAGACGTATACATCCAAAGCCAGTAATTTTGAAAAAAAATACTAAAATAAGTCTAATTATGCAGCATATTGTAGCCGACACATGGGAGAGCTAACCATCAAAGAAACTGCCTTAATTCACTAAGAACTGCACAGAATTATTAAACAGAATGTTCAACAGCCAGTGAAAGACAAAGGCTTACCTTGGAGTTAAATCTTTGGTAGAAGAAGCTGGTATGTTCTTCTCAGGAAGCATGCCTACAAAGAGCAGACAGTCATTAAAATAGTTGCTGGGATGCTTGCTTAATACAAATACTAATCAGGTATGTTTGGGGTTTGGTTTGTTGTTTTGTTTTTTTTAATTGAATGCTCTAGATATCCCTTAACAATATTTAGTGGCTTTATTTCCACAGGCAGACAGAAATAAACATGTACTTTCAAAATCAAGTTTTTATTCAGCACTTTCTCTTGGAGAGTAGGGTACTAGAAAAAGAAGTTCTACTTCAGAAATTATAAGCTCCATATACCAGAGTACCTGGGTCAGCAGCCCTTCTGGTACATGTACCTTGGTCTCAGTGTCATCTGTTACTAACTTGTGTGAGCACAGACAAAAAGGTTATCTGAATGGATTTTCTTTAACAGAACTATTTGTTTATACAATTCAGATAAATAAATTCAGTTTAGGATGTCTGATCTAACCTAATTCACAAGTCAAATTTCATGTCAGTCAGTTAAGCGAAGATATCAGCCTTAATCTTTCTACTTAGCACTTTGCTACAAATTTTCACAGAACTCAGCTAACTCACTCTAAGCATAAAACTACATGAAACGGTCTGAAAAGGCCTTTGCTAAGAGGTAACAGCTGGTCAGTCTTTCAAAATGTCAACAGTACTAATCTCTGGCATCATAGAAACTGAACATATTTGGCAAAAACTTGAGCACAGAGACAGATAAAAGTACCACAACCCTTCATCAGTTTTAACACAAAGAAGTTAAATAGAATAATGATGGAAGAAGCTGCAGACTGAACAGCTGGTAAGTGCTGGTTCCAAGCCCATTCAAAGGCAAACTTTGCAAACTTGAAATGGCTATGCATAAAATAATTAGCACATGAATTCTCAGTTACCCAGATTATTATCTTACATTTGCCAGTAAGTTCTGTAGTATGACTACAGCCTCAAACACGGTAATTGAGTGGCTTCACCATGTGGGAAGTAGATAAAAACAAAGTGAGCCACCCTAGTTCAATCCAATCTGTTGAAACTATTTGGTCATCCAGATGGGGGAATTAACCCAAAGCAATTAAAAATTCAGTCGAATTACTTATTCTTTGATCCTTAATTACAGCTAAGCACACACCATCTGCAGCTGCCAAGGAAGCTAAATGGCAGAGCATCAGATCATTGCAAAAGAAAACCAATCACCTAATGATAAAAGCCTTCTCAAAGGCTAAGCCTTTCTTGAGGACACACATCATATGCTTAGGTTGGCCCCCAGAGATAACAGGAATTCATGGTCATACACGCTCCTGTTTGCTTTTGCAGGTCAACAGAAATATATGAACAGCTACAATAAAACAAAACATTTTGGTAAACAAAGTTATTTATGAATTATTCTGAAATACTGTAAGATGCTATGTGAAAACAAGAATTCACATTACAATAAAAAGACAATAATTCAGGTGATCAATGAACCAATTACACAAAGTGCTCTACTAGTCAGGGTGATCATAAATAAAGGAAAGCTGGTGGTAAAGCCAAAGGGCGATGGAAGGCATGGAAGAGTTTAAGGTGACCAGATGAACAGCAGAATTACAACTCTGCATCTCAAGAGAGCAAACTCCAGCTTGTTCTGGGACTGCTTTGCACAATCCCATGGGACAGCAAGGCTAGTGATAAAGGTTCTCACATTATCCTCACAGCCACATTGAAAAGAGCTGGGTTTGATAGGTGGATTATAACCCAGGACAGAAAATCAGTAGAACTGTGTGTCACAAATGGTATGATCAGCATGCAAAGTCCAGCTGGGGGCTAGTTACTGTTGGCATTCCCTAGGGAACAAGGAATGCTGGTATTGTTTCATACTGTTGGTAACAAGCGAAAGGGCACACACTGTCCCACAGTCAGGAAGTACATGAGCAATAACAAATGATGGAAAGCAGCCAGAACACGCAAGGTTATGGCTACTATTCAAAGGCACACAGACAGACCGGAGAAATGGACTGACAAAAGCTTCATGAAGCTCAAAAGAAAATATAGAATTTTGCACCTTGAAAGAAAAAAAAAGAAATTGATGTAACAAAACCAATGGGAGACCTGACAAGAGACAGGATAGAAAAGACCTTTGCAGAAAATCTTCCAGGCACTTTGCAGAGAAGCAGAACGTGCTTGTCCATCTCATACCTCCCTTATCCATACTACTCTACTGCAGTCTTACAACACTTTCAAACACTGGATTCACAATACCCGATTAGGATTTTGCCTCTTGAAATTTCCATAGACCACTAGAGCCTCAGCATTTGATTCAAATACTGAGAAAGAGAAGTCTGGAAAAACACTGCTCATTCACTAATATTCAAGTAAGTTTAAGATCCCCACCTCACTCCAGGTGAATACTTACCATTAAGCTGTTTCTTCCCTTCAGACAGAGTAGAAGAAACCTCTACAAGCATTAGGAAAAAGCAACAAGCACGACAGTTAAGAAGTTACAGCACAGTACTCACACACATCATGTTGAAGAAATTAGCCAAAGTAAGGATCTCCAAATAAACATTCCAAAATATTAATAGATTGACCAGGACACTTCAGATATCAGGAAGTGACAAACACAGCACCGGTTAACATTTCAAAAGATTATGTCTAATTAAAAAAACAGCACAATAAAAATGCCAGAATTTGCACAGCACTGAAAGATAGGAAATGCAAGAATTCTGTCACTTCAAAACAAACATCACAGATTATCTTGTACAACTATAAACTTCACAGCTAAGAAGTTTACTAAATCTGTTAAGAATTCCATGTGTCTATGCAAAACATCAGTGCTATTGAAAAATACCTGACAACAAACTGTGCTATGTTTACAGCTGAGTACCCTGAAGGGAGGGCAAGCAGTTTAATGCTGTACAGGTTTGCTGAGGGCAATTCTGAAATCATCTCTTACATACCTGGGTACTGCACTGGCCTTCTCAGCACATACAAATACTGTATTTCAGTGCACAGATCTCCATAACACTACAGAAGGGACACTTCAGAATTTCCTGTTAGTGACTACCACTGCATGAAGCAGCATTCCCAAAATACAAGTTGGCAAATGTTAACTATCACCAGCATTTTCAAAAAACTCTCCTTCTTCTTAAAAAACCTTAGGTGTTTAAGGACAAGCTTCACCTTTCTTAAGCAGTTCCGTGAGCAAATCATTGTGCCATCTTCCAAAAAAACCATCAGAACATGGGAAACAAAACCTAAGCTAAATAACCACAGATCTTCCAGCAATGCCCCAACACACCTACATCTCCCTTCCTTGCTCTGTATTGAGGCTGCACCAAGCATCAAACACCAATGTTTGCCCTACTACCAAACACTCATCCCATCACAAAAAAAGAATAGTGCAATCCTTAATTTGAAGTCTTGTCTTCCCCCTACACTTAATTTAATCCTGTAGTCAAAAACACACACCTTAACTTAGTATTTTTTTTTTTTCTGTTTTCAAATGTAAACTTAGCAGAATATGGTCTTCTGGAAGGATATGCAACTAGATTTACTGCTGGCTAATTTAGTCAATCACATTTTTTTGACAATTCAACAGAGAAAGAGGAATAAAATAAATTTTGGTAATTTTACAGTGAAGAATTTCAGCAAGTACAGTGCTGAAGAGTCCAGGGAAGGGCAATGAAGCTGCTGAAGGATTTAGAGAGTAAGTCATATGAGGAACAGCTGAGGGAGCTGGGAGGGTTCAGACTGGAGAAAAGGAGGCTCAAGGGTGACATTATCACTCTCTACAACTACCTGAAAGGAGGCTGTAGCCAGGTGGCAGTCAGCCTCTTCTCCCAGGCCACCAGCAACAGGACAAAATGACACACCCTCAAGCTGTGCCAGGGGAGGTTCAGGTTGGACATCAGGAAGAATTTCTTCACGGAAAGGGTTATTAAGCATTGGAATGGACTACCCAGGGAGACAGTGGAGACACTATCCCTGGAGGTGCTCAAGAAATGTCTGAACTCAGTGTCATGGTCTATTTGACAAGGTGGTGATTGGTCAAAGATTGGACTCGATCTTGGAAGCCTTTTCCAACCTAAATGATTCTGTGATTACATAATCAGTTTGATTCTTAATTAGTGAAATTACAATTTTTTCAAATGGCTAAAAGAGACATAGGCAACAGAACTGGTTTTATACAAAAGTTGGGAACCTTTATCCCGTAAATTTTGCTACAGCAAAATGGATAGAAGTCCTATTAAAGAGCAAAGCAGAAAAAGGGAATAGCTGAAAATGGACTGTCATAGCTGGCAGGGACAAAGATATGTTTATGTTTTACTGACTGGCTGTCACAAGAATATGTTCCAGTTGCAGGAAAGTTAGGTTAATTTCTAACTCAGTTGACAAGGTACCATAATGTCTGCATAATGCCTCAACTCCATGAGGCATTTATGCTGTCAAGACTTCTTCACGCTTTGCAGCATTTACCTTAGAAGTTCCACACCGGAATTAGCTACTTAGCATCATGGAGGTGTTAAATACTGTTCACCTTCCTACACAGACCAACCTCAACCTAACTGTTAAGGCTATGTGACCTAAGCACTAAACAAGTGCACAGTGCCCTTTGCCAGAAGTTGAAAAGCTACAAGATGGCTGAATCAGTGAACTAAAGGATGCCACAGAATTGGAGAAAAATGGTTGCAACCATTAATTCTTTCATGTTTTCACTTTAGTTTTGCTAAGTATTGAGTATTTGTATTGAGTAACAGTGTCTGCTTCCCAGATATAGGAAGTTTTTGGCTGTGGCCTACAAATCAGAAGAAATACTGAAGATTAAAGTCTCTGGAAACAATCATCAGCATTTTAAGGCAATATATTACATTTCTTCCTGCCCTGGCTCAGAGAAGTTTCTTGTATCAGCAAAAGTTTCTGCAAGTAAATTCAAAATAAAGGACTCAATAAAGTGTTCTGGAAAGAATAACTGTCCATAAAGTGTATTCAAATATGTCAATATATATGCAACTTGCCAGACATGTGTCTGGTGCTGAAATCATGAGATTGAAAATACTGACTGTTATTCAAGATGAGAGCTGCCTATGACAGTTTCTCCCCTGGGAGTAGAAGAAGAAAGAAGAATCTTGAGTGGGATGGAAAAAAGTTTCTTTCTATATGCACACACACATACACATCTGTTTTCTAATGACTAAAAGAAGAAACTTAGCAGGACATTACTTATAAAAGTATTCATACATAAAACACTTTCATCCTCAGTTGTCTGCTGAAAATAAATTAATATATGCAAGAATAGAGACTCTCATCATAAATATGATGATTAGGATTTCTCATAATCTCTAGATAAATTTGGAATAAAGTACAATAGAAAAGATTTAATTCTTAAAAAAACTCACCTTTTGGAGTAGCAATAGGCTTGAGAGCCATTCTCCCAACAAGACATTCCTTCAGCATTGATTCGTAATTGACCCAACGATGAACCTACGTTAACAAGATATTTTTTTCACAAAATTTGTAGATCTATGTTGTTCTATGCACTGAAATAGAAAAGTTCATTTTTGCACAGTGACTACTATAATTAATTTAGCAGATTATTTTTTCAAACATTAAAACTCATTATTGCATCATTCAGTACTTATTTTTACTTCTATTACAGACAGCACATCATTAAGTGAAAAAGGTAGGACCACGAAAAAGTCACAATAGTTAAATTTATTTATTTATGCTTTGCAGTGTTGGAACATCAAAACCTTGAGCTACAGAATGTATTTCAGAAAAGCATTTTCATGATGTATGCTATGCAATTAACAGAACAAAGACCTTGTCTTTACCTCAAGGGTATTAGTCTTGTTTAGACAAATGAAGGGAAAAGGATGAAGGAAACAAACATAAAGAACAGTAGTTTAGACACACAAACACTTCTTACCAAGCTGGTGTATTTCTGTTTGTTTCTGTCTTACTGAATTATTTGGAAATTACCTATTTTAGAAAGTCAAATAAAGTGAAGAAAAAGCAGCAGCTTTATAGACCAGAACTGGAGAACTTGCAGAGGAAATGGATGGCAGAAAAGCCAATTCTGATAGGGTATCCAGGATAACATCACAAGAAGAAAAAAGGAAACAAAGTGTTGCATGACAAATTTGAATGGCATTTAGACTTAAATTAACTGAACAAGCTAAGGAGACAAGATAAAGAATCCCATCCACAAGTTACAGTTTCCTCATATAAAAATAACGGAAAGAAATGAAGGATTATGAATGACAATTAATTTTTACAAAAATTTGAGAAACACTAGCAACCTACCAAACTCTTAAAAAGATCATAACCAACAGACACAGAATGCTAAAGCAGAGAGGAAAACAGAAAAGCCTCTGGGAACAGGAAAGACATCAGCCAGAAAAAATAAAAGTGAACAGCATGTTTTAAGGATCTGAACACTACTTTCCATTCCCATGATAAAAAAACCTAAACCTCCCCCCCGCCCAAAAAAATGCAGCAAGCATGTATCTGAAGACGGTAACAACTAGAGCAGCTTTCCCAAATATTCCTGATGTCAAGACTCTTGCTTCCAAGTACATCATATCATATGATGACCCAGCCACATAACAGGCCACAACTTGATACTGAAAGAACTTTCATGAGAAAAACTCCAGATTTTTTGAAACCAAAGAATTTTGCCCATTCTAACACTTCATTTGTGAAAGAATTAACTAAGAATATTGTTTTAGCTTTGTTGAGTTTATCATATCTTTATTTACATTGTTGAAAACATTTTGCAAATAAAGGTATGACATAATCTCATGCACAACATGTAAGGAAGTAACAGATTTCCTTTCAGAAACAGAGGAGGCTTCCTTTCTGCTTTCAGTCTCTCTCAGATAAACCCAGTGAGTCAAGAAGACTCAAAGAATGTCTGTTTCTAAAAAATACCAACTCGGTGAATCAGCTTTTAAAGCACCAAATGTGCAAGCAATTCTTTGCAGAAGGCACACACATGCTGCAGACCCTTTATTTTCTGAGTGTTTTCAAAATAAAGAAACAATAAACAAAGAAGAGAGACCAACTGTCATCTTGTGATTTTTTCACAACCAGTTAACAGCAGCTCCAGCATTTCTTCTGGTAATGCAGCTGCCAAGTTCAATAGACAAAGAATATTACAAGCATTTTTCAAAATGTGAAAGCTCTGAGGAAAAAAGGTCTCTCAAACGACTGCAATTAGCCATTGTAGCAATTTATTAAGGTGGTGGTATCTCAAGTTCTTTCTAGCTCTATTGATACTTCTGCTAAAAAAGTGGTTTAATTGAAGCATCATTCCAACAACATGCAATGACATTTTCATTAGTGTCTTCTGCTACAAAGTTTAAACTACACGTCTCTTTCAGCACATGTGTCATTCTGAGTAGTAACTTCAGGACTGGAAAAAAAAAATCACCATTTCCACTGCAATGCCCTAAAAATAATCAGAAAACATGCATTTTTCACAATATAGTGAGCAAGTGTCATTTGCTGCCAGCTATTCTCACCTGATCAAAGAGATCTGTACCATCAGTTCCTGCTGCTTTCATTAGTTCATCCTCACCACCGGGATGATATTCCATGTATGGTGTGACATTATATACAAATCCTGAAGAAAGTGGAACATAAAAACATATGAGCAGCGTTTCCACACCCCCTCCTTATCTCCAAAGCCAGTGGAAAGTTTAGTGCACATTAAAGAGTGTAATGGCAAAGACCGGATATAGTTTAGAACAAACAGCATGAATTTGCAAAAACAGAAACATAAACTACACAATTGTGTAGGGCACAAGTGGTATCTTTTTACATGGAGAGGCCAATCCTACAGTGCCAGTGAATATCTGGAGATACCTGCTGGATTAAGACTTCAACCTAGAAGCTGAAGATGATGTATCCTAGTTAGGCGGTAGAACAACCTGAGGCTGATTTAAACAGAGACATAAAATTGAGCCAGCCAGTGCACAGAATTGTCTTCACCCTCCCTTCCAATTTAGTTATGCCTGAATTGTTGCCATAGTTGTTTCCCTACCACCCATCATCTACAGAATAAAATGCCTAAAGGAATGAACTGTCTTCCACAAGGAAAAACTGTCACCATCAGCAATAAAAACTTCCATTCTTCAGATTCAGCATCATCATCATCATCATC
>VWZG01003396.1:43410-73345 GCA_013396735.1 Grallaria varia | reverse complement strand
AAGAGGTTATTTATTTCTCACACCGGTCACTTTTCGTCCCGCTCTGCGGGGGCCACCTGCACGCAACAGGGATCCGGGAGCCCCGCGCGGCTGCTCGGTGTCTCCCCGCCGTGGCTGGGCGCCTATAATCTCCCGTGGAGATCTGCTGCTGCTGCTCGCACGCTCCTAGAGTCGCTCCCGCGGGGCCTAGGCCGTGCTGTATTCCCCAGATAGGGGAGCGAACGGAGCCCAACACGGACCGGGCCCCGTCCCAGCCGCGGCGGCCGCNCGGCCGGGCCCCCGCCCCAGCGGCGGGGGCCGCCGCTGCCCCGGAAGAACCATTCGCCCGCAGCCCCGCCCCTCTCCGGGGGCGTGTCCGGCGCCCCCTCGCCATGCGGCCAATGAGAAAAATCGGCCGCCCTGCGTCAGCGGTGCGCGGCGGCGGCGGAGGCTGTTGCTAGGCAGGTCGGCGCGGCTGGCCCAATGGGAGCGGGGCACTGCGGCCGGGCCTGGGCGCAGGNGCTCCCGCGGCGGGCGGGGCGGGTGGTGCAGGAGGGCGGCGGGGGCGCGCAGCGGGCCCGGGAATTGAGGAACGGAGGGAAGGCTGGAGGTGCGGCCGCCGGTGCCCCGGCACGAGACCGGCCCGCCCCGCCCCGCGTCCTCCGGGGGCTGTGGGGATGCTCCCGAAGGGGGAGGTATGTCCGCACCAGCGTCCCGGCCCCGCTGTTCCGCCCGCCGGCGGGCTGAGGGCCCGGATCCTCCTCTCCCGCCGCCCGGCGCGGCCGGACCGGCACTGTGGGTGCCCTGACACCTTGTACCTCCGATGGGGCCGCGCCCCGGTGAAGGACTGGCTCAGGCTGGGTGGGAGCGGAGCCCTATGCCCGGCAGGCGCACGAACGGGGTCAGCCTGCGGCGACCAGGGCGGGGTGTGCCAGTGCCGCTCCTGTGCTTGGGTCCGTGGCCTCCGCCCCGGGTGTCCGCTACGGATGGAGCCGTTCGGAGTGTCCTTCCCAGGGGGAAAAGGGCTGGGAGTGAATGACTTAAGCGGGCCATACCGCATGGGTGGAGGTGGAGTGGTCTGTGGCAGTGCTCACCTGAACTCTGACTAAGGTGAAATTTTCTCTGAATATGTTCTCATCCTTTCAGGAGTCTCCGAAGTCTACCAAAAGCACCACAAAGCCTGGTAGCAGCAGTAGCGGGAAGGATGGTGGGGCAGAGAATGCCGAAGAGGTAAGGCTTTCACCTTGGGTACAGCAGTCTGCCTGTACGACTCATCATTGGGGAGGAATGAAATTTTCATTCTAGCTACTTCAAGCTGTTCTTCCAGACAACACGTGTCACCAGGATCTTAAGAAATCAGAGAAGGCAGTAGTTAATTCCCCTTGAAAGTTGGCCCAAAGGGAACAATGACTATAGGAGAGACAGGATGTCTCATACCCTACTGATCTGGAAAAAGAGATTTGGCATGAAGCTGAGGTTGAGTGCTACTTGCAGAGGTGGGCAGAGCATGGCAAAGTTGGCTGCACAAATGGACAATCCACAGTTATCAAGGAGGAGGAAGCCTGACAGATGGGAGCAGCTGCCGTGCTCCTGTCAGGTCAAAGAGTAATAAACTGTTGTCACTTTGTGCTGGAGTGGGAGAGTAGTGAGAGGAATAGAAAAGGAATGTGTTCTTCTGAGGCAATTTCTGGAGGAGCGAGTTTAGGAAGTAATAGATAGGAGCACTTGAAAGGATAAACTGCTACAGATTAAATGAGTCTCCTTTGGTATAACAGCCTTGTTGCTGAACACAGCATTCCTCACAAGAAGGCACAGTCTGTATTCCTAGATGAGCAGTATCTTCCACTCTCAGTTTTGATGTTGCCAAGCTAAATGCATTAGAATGGCCTCCACAGAATAAGATGTTATGGTAAGCTGTGCTTAGAATCAGTAAAAATTTGTGTATGCTGGAACTTTGCTGGTAGTCTTGAGTTTGTTTGGCACTCAGACAGTCTAATTGTGGAATTTGAGAACTGGCTCAGAAAAGTGTTGTATTAATGTCCAAGGAAGCATGCATATATGTGTGGTTTTTTTTTTTTTTAATACTGCACTTTGGCAAACAACCTGTGCCACTTCTATATCTGTAGAAGCCTGTGTGCTCGAGTCGTTACTGGAACACTTACGCTTGTAATTTGTAGGATTGGGCATAGGAGACATGTAAGGCTAATGAAGACTAGGAAGAAATGTGTAGTTCAGTGGCGTGGTTGTAGTAAAAATAATTTGGTTTTGGAGTCTCCTTCAAAACATAGGTCTGTGTTGCAGAGCGTCGGAAAATATTTCTACTATTAGCCACTCAGTTTCATGGTCTAAGCCATGCTCATGCCTAACCTGCTGTGTGGCGAGCAAGGAATCAGAATCTGACTTTGTTTACCCTGGAGCAGGTAGTAGTTTCTTAGGTCCTCCATCCTGGCCTTTGTCTCTCCCCATTTTATTTTTCATGTGTACAGCTGGCTGGTAGGGCTGCCTGCAGACCCCAAGGAAGTGAGAACTCCTGCATTGGCATCATGAGGTCAGACTTACCTTTTATTTATTTGGCACTCTTTGCTGCATTTGCAGCTCTGGAAAGAGGAAAGAAAACCTGAGTCTTGCAGTGCAAGGGTAATGGATAACCATGAAAGCAGAGCACTCTGATGTGCCCGTCGGAATCAGTGGAGGTCTGTGGTGTTGCTCTCCTGGTTACAAGTGTTGCCATAAGAAGAGAGGAATGTTACAAGCTTCCCTCTGTGACCTGAAATGGCACGTAGTGTCTGCCTGGGTGCAGAAAAAACTTAGAAGCGATGCATCTAACCTCCCCTCCCACAAAACATACCCAACCACTTCCTCATACTCCAGACAAAATCCAGCCCTTCTTTAAGATGGAAAGCTGTGTCTCCTTTGATCATAGGAACAGAGAGCAGAGCAGAAAGGAGACACGTCTGCAGTGTGCAGGGCCACAGGTCTTTCCTCCCTTTCCCTGCTGAGTCTGCAGTGAAGTTTGTTCTCTCTTGGTGCTTTCCTGTCTCTGGATTGTTCTGCTGCAGAATGGAAGAGAGCTCTTTGCTTGATAAGAAGAAATGTATACCAGTTTGAATGCGATTTTCTTGCTCTTCAGGAAGCACAGAAAGGTATTTTGACTTTCACATTGGGGGACTGTGAGGAATTAGGTAATGTGCTGGGAGCAAGACTCCTTCCTTGTGTCAGAAGCAGGAGGTGGTTTGACTTGTGAAATGCTGGGAGTGGTATTGTCTAGTGGGGTTGATGGGCTGAGCCCAGCCTGGATACCTCTGCTGCCACCAGGAGAGTTTCATGCCCTGTGAATTCCTCCGTGGAGTTATCATTGATTGGTTGCCTTTTCTAGGGTGAAAATTGCTTGCACCAAAGCGATTTTTCCTTTTCCTTCATACCTCAATAGATGCTTAATGAGTTTGTGGCAGAGGAGCAGCATTTGGGCAGCCTTCTTCCAGTATGTGCTTTTCTTTCTCACACTATGCTCCATGGAGCAGGGGAGGACTCAACCTTAATTTATCCTGGTACCAGAAAGTTGTGACTTGTTTAGCAGGCAAGTTGCCTGGCTGGTGAAATGAGTAAAGCTTGTTGAAGAGCAACTCTGTTTTGTCAGATCTGTGCAAATGCAGTGGACGTGGAGCTTCTGTGGGGATCTCTGCAGAGGGAGTCAGAGGGTAGAATTCAGTTCATAAACTCCTAAGCACAGTGCTTTGTTCTCTGCAGCAAAGGAGTTTTGGTGGATCTGATCTGGAAGGGCAGATGTGTTCAAAAGCAGACACAACCCCACAAGGGAAGGCAAATGTTTGAGTTCCCGCTTAAGTACAGGGTTGGATGCTCATCTTGGAATGCAGCTATCTGATGTGAAGAGCCAGCAGAGCTTGGCTGGCCCCTAGCTTTGACGGGGGCAATTTGCTTAGGAAGAGACAAGGAGCAGTGGAGTAAAACATGAGAACAAGGAGTGGGAAATGAAAGGTCTGTTTAGTTCATTCCCTCTGGAATATGATGAATGCAGAGAATTTCTGCATAGCTATTTAAGGAGAAAAAAGAAATAATGTCAGAGACCAAGGCTGCATTGAATGAGAGAATGAGTTACTCCTCCTGGCCAGAAAGACTAGGAGAGGCAGCTGAGTAGGGAAGAGAGTTAATGACCTGGAAGTGGGAGCAGGGATTAGCAGCAGCAGTAAAGAGAAGAGTTGCTCTGCAGCCTCAAGGGCAGCTTGGAGCCTTGCTGCTGATATTTGCAGCTCTGGGAGAGGGTGCTCCTTTTCACGGATCTGCTGTATTTTTGTGTTTTGCTGATATCTCCGTGGGGCTTGTTACTGCAGTACCTGGAGTTCATTATTCAGAGACAAGCATTACGTGTGTTGATGTTACTTCTGAGGCAGAGCGCCTGATTTTAATAGGGAAGCTGTGTAATAGCAGACAAAGAGAGCAGGTACTGACTTGAGAGATGGGAAGGGAAGAGTCATCGCAGGAGGAGGAGCTGAGAACAGATCTGGGCTGAGAAGCTTAGCAAGCAGGGGATGCTCAAGGGACCAGTGAGGCAGAAGGGCTTTCTGAGTGGCGATGCACCCAGCTGCAGTAGGAGTGCCTGCAGAGGTGAGGTCATGCCTGGGTGGGGGAGCAGAGGAGAAGCTGCCCACTCAGGATGCCTAGGGGAAGAGGATGTCTGTCCTTGAGTGCCTGAGGTGAAGAGCAAGATCAGAGCCTCGGGCTTACTCTCTTGTGCAGACAAGTTCCTAGCAAGGAGGAGAGGTGATGGGAGTCAGTGGAGAGGAAGCTATGGAGCCAGTGAGCCTGTGCTTGGGGAAATTGGGGCTGGCCTGTCCTTTTGGCACAAGTAGCTGCTCCACCACAGTGGGAAAGGTGGGGCTGCCACACTGTGCTTGGGTGAAAAACTTTGTGCTGTTCTCTGGTCACTTCTGCATGTGCAGCATAACAACCACTGCCAAAGTGTCTCTGAGGCTGCTGGCTTTGCTGTAGTGGTGTAAGCCCTGCCTGTTAGGAGGGGCTGAGCTTGATCAGGTAGATGTGTGCTTGCAGCCCTGTAGTAGTCAGCTGGTGTTGGTGTTGGGGAAACAGTCTCTGAGGCTGATACCTGTGCATGAAGAAAAAAAGCTTTCAAGGCCAGCAGTCTGCTGTACTTTCACGGATGGAAACTTCAAGGCAGAAAGTGTTAGAAAACATAAAATAGGCTGCTTCTGATTCATGTGGCCAAGTTAGGAGATGTTTAAGACAGCAGGACAACAGGCCTGCCACAGGACAGCACCTCCTGAAGCAGGTGTCCAACTTGATACCAGGAAGTCCCTATAGAAGCAATCTGTCCTAAACCCTCTGAGCACTGCAGCATAGGAGTATATTTGACCTCCCCGATCATCAAGTTTTCTCTAACAATCTCAGTTGTGTGACTTTTGCATGTATATGACTGTTTCTTAAATAATTAGCAGTTAAACCTGAAGCTGTGTTTTGGCTCTCTTCATGCAAGCTGTTGAAGACTATAGACTGTTGAAGAACGGTGGCAGCCCCATGATGCAGCCTGTTCACATGCAGTACACATGCCATGCTCAGAACATTTGCCTGGGGCATTTCTGGGTGGATGAGGAGTGCACAGGCATGTCTCACTAAATAGGAGGGCCCATGTGTCCTGCTTTCTTCAGTGTTACATGTGAAGCTACTAATGCATCTTCTGTTTCTGTCTGTACCATCTTTTCTCTGTGGTGGCTCAGGATTTGGGTTTTGCCCTACTTCCCTGTGAAAGGAGAGCAATGTAGAGTAGAGGTCTAGGCTTCCCAAGGCATCTGGACAACATCTGAGTGGCTCATGCTGCCCTGATACCCAGTTATTCAGGGTGAGGAATGAACTCAGTCTTGGAAGGTTGCCAGCAAGAATTTGTCCTTAACTGAGAAGAGACCACTGTTTAAGATAAATTGCCTCCGGTTTGTAGTCTGTGCCTGCTTTGTTTGGCAGACACTGCTGTTTTCATCACAAGCTCATCTTGCTCCCCCCCTCATCATGGGACAATGCTGATCCATGAAAGGAATTAGATCAAATGTAAACTGAAGAGAGTTCAAATCTTGTTCTCCCCACTTTGGCTTGGAGCTGAGCTTGAAACAGAACCACTCAAGATTTCCTTCAAATAGAGCCAGACCAGCACCAAAATATTTCTCATTTCTCGTTCAAAGTAATGACTTGGCAAGACAGTTGGTGTTTTGTGTTGGGCACTGTTTTCCACAGGGAGTCTTTGCACTTACTCTACAGATCCAAATCTGTAGAGCAGCATCTCCTTGTAGACAGACCCTGTTCCTACCTTGCTGCCTTCCCACATGCTGCAGGTGCAGTAACTCTTGCTCTTGCACTGCAGTGTATCTCTTTGGAAACAAGTTCAGGGAAAGGACTGCACAGACTAAGCTGCAGCTCAGCTGCTCCTCACAGGAGACTGGCTATACCATATCTGGAGGATGGTGAGCTCTGGTGTCCTGCACTGCTGATGCACTCCCTCAAAGCACTGCTGGTCAGTGAAGTTTATGGGGGAAAAAGTGGGATGATGTCCAAAGATTTCACCCACCTCTGCTCGCCATCCGTTGTGCTATCCCTGTGGTATCCTAAACAGGTTCATCCTGCAGATCCTTGGCTTCATGTACCAGCAGTGCAGTAGGGTGGGTGCTATTTCCAGCTGAACCCTCTGCTATAGGCTTGTTGGCAGGATGTTGCTGTCTTTGTGTTAAGTTTTCCATAGGTAGGGTCAGTTATTGAGTCATTATGGCCCAAGTGGGACTTGAACCAGCAGAGCTTCAGCAAGGTCAGAATAGAGCTGAACTGAGCAAACACTGGCTTCAGTTTCTGGTCATGTGCTAAAAATGAGAAAGTGCAGTTTAACAAGAGTGAAGTGGGAGGGGAAAGTGCGGGCAAAGAGTTTATGTGGCTAAAAGGGTTGATATGGGATAAGCACATCTGCAGAAGTTCAGCCAGCAGTGAGGTGGAGACAGCTTGAGAGGATGGAGCAGCCAGGATGCGCTGGCAGAGCCCACAGCCTGGGACCTAAGTTTTGTGTGTGTATGTATGTACAGTCCATGTGGTTCGTAGACTAGGTGCTTCTGGTCTATAGATGTAGCAATGATTTTAGTGGTCTTCACTATTGCCTTTCCAGGGCCATTATGTTTATTCTGTACTATGCACTGCTTTGCTTTTCCCCACGTTTTGGTTTTGTTTTTTTTTTTTTTGCTTTTTCACTGCACAAAGACAAAGAAGCAAATTGGTAGTTTTCTAAACCTACTTGCTTAGTATTGTAGAGTGATGAATTTGAGAGAGCAGCACACTGAGATTTCTGTTTGAACCACAGAAAGTTCTTATTTCTGCTTTTTTTTTTTCCTGTCAATGAACTTCCATAACTTGTTACAAGATGTGACTTTGCTTTCCATGTCCATAGCACTTGCTGTGCCAAGAGGCTCTGATGTCTTTGTGGTACCTTGCAGGTATGAGTAAAACTGGTGTTTACTTTGCAGGTATGCTGCAGAAGCAACCAACAGGTCTAGAGCTGGCAGGAATGGGTGAGATGAACTCAACTGCAAGTGCAACAGTGAAAACCTGCCCAGTTTCTTCAGTCCAAGAAGATGCTGATGACGTGTGATTGCTTTTGAGGCCTGTAGGTAAAAGCTTCTGAGTTGTTTTACTCTCTTGTCTCTCGTCAGGTCCAGCAGCCACAGCAGCAGCAGCCGCAGCAGCAGCAGCCAACATCAAATAAGCGGCCCAGTAACAGTGCTCCCCCACCAACCCAGCTGAATAAAATTAAGTACTCAGGGGGACCTCAGATTGTGAAGAAGGAGCGCCGGCACAGCTCTTCTCGCTTCAATCTAAGCAAAAACCGGGAACTGCAAAAACTCCCAGCCCTTAAAGGTAAAGAAGCTGTGGGGTGGGATTGACCTGCATGACAAAGCTGCACCTTCTCCAAGCAGTGTGGTGGTGTAAGGACTCTTCACAAAGCTACCCTGACAATATCCAGCTAGTCTTGTGGGCAGTGCAGCAGGGATGGTCGTAGGGAAGGTGCTTGGCTTGTCAGCAGGTAGAGAATTGATGGATGCCCTGAAAAAGTCAGAGGATGCTCAATGCAAACTTCGGTACTTACTTTCCCATTTGAACTGTTTAAACCCTTGTGATTGTACATACTGAGGATTGCCTCAAATTCTTCAGCAGATTGGTCAGGAAAGGGTGAAGTGCAGAGACCTTGGTGCAGACTGCCCTTGACTCCTACAGCTACACCTTCCTAGGGGAGACCCAGTCCTCCTCTTCGTTGTATCCATTGCAAATTATAGTAGTGCTATTGAACCTCTCCATGTTAGGGCAATTACTTGGTATTAATACTTAGTTTACATAATGTTGCACTTAAACACGATTTAATTGTGGACAATTGAAGAAAGTGTTTTCAGCAGTCACTCAGCCAGACCCATTGCTCACATGGCTCATGGACACAGGCAGCCCTTTTAGGAAGGGCAGCTGCCTTGCAGCTCAGTAGCATTCTGCAAGCAAGAGATAAGTTTGTCTCATTGGCCAAGGCAATGCATAGTTTCCAGTCATATCAAATCAGAAAGAGAATCTGCAAATATAGAGCCCCTGCCACCTTGGCCCCTCTCTTCTGCACTGCTCTCTGGGAGGAAGGTTAGGCTACAGTGTGCACTGCCCAGCTCCCTTTGTGCCTCTGGGTCTCAGGGTGTGGGTGTCACTGGTCTGTGATGGGAGCTAGTTGAGTTTCTTTTCCATTGTACCCTGTACAGGGAAGAGATCAGTGCTTACCAGATTAGAAACTGCTACTGTGTTTGAAATTCCCTCATGGGATAGTTGCTTCAGAGGCCTTGCAATCCTTCTGCCTCCACGATCCCATGTCCATAGCAGGGGTAACACTGCCTCTCCCTCTTCCCCCTCACAGTTCAAACTGGGTGTCATAGGGGAGGAGGAAACCTCAGGGAACAAACTACAGTGATATCTGGGGAAACCAGGAAGATGTTCTGCCTATCTTCAAGGGCTGATGTCCCTGCTTTCTCTGACAGATGCCCCTCCACATGAACGAGAAGAGCTTTTCATCCAGAAGCTGCGGCAGTGCTGCGTGCTTTTTGACTTCATCTCTGACCCCCTCAGTGACTTGAAGTTCAAGGAGGTGAAGCGAGCAGGACTCAACGAGATGGTGGAATACATCACACATAACCGTGATGTCGTCACTGAGGCTATCTATCCTGAAGCTGTTATCATGGTAGGGCATGGGGCCAGTACATGCTTGTGTGCTAAAGAAATAAGGACTGTTCAGAAGTGTGGGGACAAGGAGGGGATAGGGATTTGTCAGAGAGAAATGTGACCCCAGTCCTACCCATTCCTTATTATCTGCCCACCTCCAGAAAGAGTAGTTGGGTCAGGGGGGATGTCATGGTGACAGTGCCTGCTGTAGGGAGAGGTGGAAGCTCCTGTTTCAGGCACAGACTGCCCTTGTGTCCTTCCTATGCAGACTGTAACCCTACACCCTGCAGGAAGAGATTGGTTTGTGGGCACAGCTGTGGCAAATCACAGTATGTTGCTCTGCAGTGAAGGATTTGCTATATGGAAGACCATCATGAGGTGTGGGGATGTCATTCATGCACCTTTTCACTCACCTCAGTTTTCAGTGAACCTCTTCCGGACACTCCCACCATCATCCAATCCCACAGGAGCAGAGTTTGACCCTGAGGAAGATGAGCCTACATTAGAGGCTGCCTGGCCACACCTTCAGGTGAGGAAGAGGGGGGAATGTAGATCCAGTGAATTTATCACCAGGAAACTGAGAGTCCATATAGAGCTGGAGCCTGCCAGCCCTGCCGCTGGCTGCTTTACCAGCCTGCAAGGGTTCCTGGGGGAGGACCAGGCCTGCCACCAGGGATCAGAAGTGACTCTTAGGCAGTACAGGCAGTTGTCCTGGGGACTGGCTTATGGCTGTGTGCAACATTCACCTGCAGATGGCTGTAGTCCCACATGGCCCTGAGGTAGGCTGGGAGTGAACATTTTACTGGGAGTGAGGGAGTTGTGCTGTATTGCCTATGTAAGAAGCAGTTCTCAGCAGTGTTAACATCACTTACAGAGACTTGAGAGCCCTCATCCTCTGGCCTTCAGCAGCATTGGAAACAGCACCCATGTCTGCTTCAGCGCTCCTCTCCTTGCCCAGGTCCCTGGGAGGTATATAGAAGAGAAGGGCTGCTTGGTGCCAAAGCAAAGCCTGTGTTGGTACCTGCTAATGTGCCTCCTCTAGACTGAGTGTAATTGAGTTACATTAGCTGTGAGCAAATGTTTGGCCAGAAAAGATAGGGAATTGGAAGGTGAGGAAGAGGGGAAGAGAGCCAAGGGCCTTTTCATTAGGCTGTGTCCCCTGGGAAATAGACTTTAAGACAAACTAAGTGGAAAGGGTTATGGAAGTGACAGTGAGCATGGTTTAGCAGAACTCAGCAGTGGAAGTCAGAAGGTAAGCCCAGGGACTTACACAGGGACATGTTGTCAAGCAGACAAAGGCAGAACAAGAGCTGGGTACCGCAGAATGAAGCAAAAAATACAGAGAAAAAATAAGGTGCAGTTCTGAAGTAGTGGTTAATCACTTCTCACTGTTGCAGTTGACATAGGGATGTGAGTGTTGTTAGAAATAGTGTCCCCTCATCACTGGAGTGCTATGAATGCTTGGAAGCATTTGTTTCTCAGAATTGAGCCAGGTCATCACCTCCGTTTTTACTGAGCTGCTGTCCTTGGCAGCTAGGCCCTGCCTGTGGATGTATGGCCCTATAATTCTTTCAACTCCAGATTCAGACCTTTGGAATGCATCACTCTTGTTTGGCCTTAGTGGCCTCTCAGAAGTACAAGGCAGGGTCAGCCCTGGAATAGACTCATCCCTCTAAGAGGACAGCAGGACTGGTAGCTGATGTTTCCGCACTGACAGCCTTCTTAAAACAAGCTGCTCTTTGTTGTCCAAGTGGGACACAGCATGCAGCTTTGCATGGCTTAGTGGGGTCAAGCCAACCTGGAGTCAGTCCCCAGGAGGCAGAGGACACAGCACGATTTTCTGGGATCTGTTTTCATTTCTTTGCTTTTCTGTTCTTCCTTGTCTCAAGGGCTTCCAAGGAAGCCTGAGCCTTTGCCTTCTCTGGAGGTTTCTGTTCTCTGTAGAGATGTGTGCTGAAGATGTGAGAAGAGTTTCCTGTGCCTGGTGTCTTAGTCTGAGTAGGTGGATGTTGTCTTTGAGGAGACCTGAGGTGATGAGATCTCATGAAGACTTGGGCAGTTATGTGCCCTTTAGAGCAAGGGCAGTTGAATTGATCCCACTGAGTGGGGAAACACTGGGTTTTGTGCTCCTGTTCAGGCTTTCCAGCCTTTCCCTGAATCCTTTAGGAGAACGGTGAGGTTTAAAATCTGAAGTAAAGACTGGTGAGAGAACAGAGGGATTTCTAACTGATCTCTCCTCCCCTCATAGCTGGTATATGAGTTCTTCCTCCGGTTCCTGGAATCGCCTGACTTCCAACCAAACGTAGCCAAGAAATACATTGACCAGAAGTTTGTACTGTCTGTAAGTAATCGTTGCCCCTGCCACTGTGCAGCACCTTTATGAAGAACATGCAGCAGATTTTGTTCAAAGTTTTACATAAACTATCCAGCTTTGACAGCTGGTGCTTGATGATGTGGCTTTTCTTTATTTCTTTGTCTAGAACGAACAGACAGAATTTTCTGTGCAGGGCAAAACTGTGTGCAGGCTGTAGTCACTGGAACTCATAATTTGTACAAGTGGAGAGGGGCACAGGAGCCTTGCAGGGGAAATCTGGGGACATGCAGCTTTGTAGAATGTGCAGACCCTCAGTGTATTCCTGAAGATGGAAGAAGTGAGGATGGTTCTACCTTGTGACTAGGAGGCTGCATGTTTCAGGGAAATGACCACTATGCTCAGAGTGCTGACGGAAGGCATCACCCTGCTGAAAGAGCCACTTTGGGCAAGCTACTCAGTGTTGCTGGTAGCTTTGCCCAGACAGCCAGTGTGCGGGCACTGACCGTTTCTCTCCCCACAGCTTCTAGATCTCTTTGACAGTGAAGACCCCAGAGAACGAGACTTCCTAAAGACTATTCTGCACAGGATCTATGGGAAGTTTCTGGGTCTGCGAGCATATGTGAGGAGGCAGATCAATAATATATTTTACAGGTGAGGTGTTTCTTAGCACCAGTTATACTTTCTGTCTCCAGCATTCTTCCTTTTGCTCATCGAACTGTATCCAGCATCTGGCAATAACCTCTCATCCTTCTCTCTAGGTTCATCTATGAAACAGAGCACCACAATGGGATTGCAGAGCTACTGGAGATCCTGGGAAGGTAAGACCACTTTTGGAAATTCCAGAGGGCCTGTAGTGAGTGAGACTCAGTGAGACACAGCCCAGTGTGCTGCATGAGCTGGCAGTGCCTTCCTTCAGCAGTCTTTGCAGGAGGCTCCTCTTCCAGAGAATCTCAGTCTGATGGAGCACACAGTGAAAGTACTCTCCAGCCTGCCAATAAATGCAGCAGTACCCTTCTCCTCCCCAGATTTTTCTCCTGATCTTTTGAGTTTGAGTCCAGTCACACCTGCTATCTTGCCTCAGCAGGCAGTAAAAGAGAACAGTTCCTCTGAGAAGCTCTAGCAGTGGGCAATCTTCACCATGGTTTAACTGCCCTTCTGTTTGCAGCCCTCTTGTGCCACCATCCTCCTGTTCTGTAAAGCACAAGCCTCAAGCACTGCTCTGCCTCTGTGCTGGCCTTCCCCAGAAGTTCTGCCCAAGCGTGTATGGACTTGGCCTGGAAAAGGACAGAGCAGAGCTCAAACCCTGTGGTGCCTGCCAAGGACACACTCTCGCTAAACATGGTGTGCAGGCCGGCCTGCAGTGACCATGCTTTTGGTGGGTGTTTTCTCAAAGGACTAATGAGAGCTAGGGCAAGTCTTTTGAGGCAGGAGCTGCTGTATGTCTGCTAGGTAAAGATTTTAATAAGACTCTTGTTTCTTCTCAGCATAATCAATGGCTTTGCTTTGCCTCTGAAGGAAGAGCACAAGATGTTCCTCATCAGAGTCTTGTTACCACTGCACAAAGTGAAGTCTCTCAGTGTCTACCATCCACAGGTGAGAAATGCTCCAAGTTTCCAGGGCAGATTGGGATTATTGCAAAAGTTTGTAGCTATTGTAAGCTATATATATATATTTGTTAGTTTATAAGCTCATTGTTTATAGCTATTCACCAGGGCAGATAGGGATTATTGCAAAAGTTTATAGCTATTGTAAGCTATATATATATATTTGTTAGTTTATAAGCTCATTGTTTATAGCTATTCACCAGGACACATTACTGCATTGCACAAAGTTCTTGCTGCGAGATGTTCTGGGCTCTGCACTAGTCCCTTAGTGCAGTGGTTGTCCCATCCTTGTGCCTGTGCCATTGGCTGATAGGATGGTATCCTGACATTTCCTGCTGGCTTAATGCTGTGGCCTGCTTTGTCTTTCTGTGCTGGAAGCTTGTGAAATATTTGGGCCCTGCTGAACCCAGAGAGGTAGAATTCCCAGCTATGTATATGGTGCGTCAGCTGTTAGTCACCACTGAGATACGTGGAGAAATTGGTGTGCTGTTCTGCTAGACTGGTATAATGAATAATTTCTTCCAACTTTGAGTACATGATAGAAGAATATAGAAGATCAGAACTTGGGTTAGGAATTCAAGAAGTATGGCTACTAAGCAGTGATATGTGTTCTCTCAGCCCTGTTTTTATGGGGTGTGACAGTAAGGTTTGTTCCTTCCCATGTGTCCAGCTGTGTGTGCATCTTAATCTATTGGCTCTGGACTGTTCTAGGTGGCTCAAGTTTTATCCTTTATGTTGCATGAATGTCCAGAGCTCAGGCCTTGCCTGCTTGATCTTAAAGCCTTTGCTTTCCATCAGAAAAGTTGATTTGTTTAGAGCTGCGACGTAATGGACATGGTGTTACTTCCTGCCTAGAGGGGGTTGTGACACTTTAATTTCACGTACATTTGAGGAAGCTCTAATCTTGCCATGTTTATTTCCTACAGTTGGCGTACTGTGTTGTACAGTTCTTGGAGAAAGACAGCAGTTTGACAGAGCCAGTGAGTAGCCTTACTTAACTTCTGTGTGACAGTCAAGCCCCAAAATCTTCACATCTTCCTGGGCGTAACCTTTTTTTAACCATTGCTGTAGAGAAGCTGGGAGTCCATGGTATTGTTTACTGTTTTATTGTTCCCTGTGGGCAGAAGGGGCTGTACTGCTCATGTGCAAGCCTTTAGCATTCTCTCCTGAAAGCTGCAGGTAGCTGGACTATAGTCTTTGGTGCTTAAAGTGCTTCAGATCTTGGTGTAGGAGAAGGAACACTATATCAAGCTGGTCTTTCAGGGTAGAGCTTTCAGGTAGTGACAGATGCTGCAGAGACAAAACACGTGACCATCTGATGGAAGTAGTCTGAGCCTGTGGGGGCCCTGAAATAGTAAGAGATCCCCTCGGACTGCTGGAGTTGGGTACAAAACTCTGGGGATGAGTTTAGGAACCTGGGGCACAAAGCTCTATTTAGGCAAGCCACTGTTCCTTCATGAAAGTATTCTCCTTCCAGCTTTAGCATCAGTTTGCTACCTTCATAGTGCTAGGTCACATAGACACATTTGCTTTCAGGATGTAGTGCTGAGAAACAGCAGGTTCTAAAATGTGTGAGCAGTGGAGACCTCACCTACTCTAGTTACTGGCTGCACAGACCTGCAGTGTTAACCAGGCTATACGCCAGCTTGGCAGAGGGTGCAAGAAGGAGACAACTGTTTCTCCACCCACTGTAAGCCAGGAAATGTCTTCTACAGGGCTGAGCTTCACAGACTCAAAACAGCAGATGGATAAAGAACATGTACTTGTGTCACTGTAGCAGGGAGCACCAGAAAGTGTGAGCATTTTAATGAGTAGTGCTGGCTGAGGTCGTTCTGTTCTCTGGCTGAAATGTGTGCGTTCATGGTGAGCCTGACTGTGCTTGGTAGAAGTTGGTCAGCTGTTGTCAGCTTTCTGGCTCCACAGCTCTGACACCAGCAGTGCTGAAGCAGACCTCCTAGTTTTCACTTTAAACGTGGGCCCTCCATTTCCTGTGTTCCCAAAAGCCTGCTCTGAAATGAACTGTGTAAAGTGGCTTCCTGTGGCTGACATCCAGTCCAACAGCCTTCTGCCAATGCACCTCTTAGGGTGAGGAAGAAGAGAGAAATAGAAATCTGTCAATATTTCCAGGATTCATTTTGCAGCTTATTCAAATAGTAAAGCTCCATAGCCTCCTGGGTAACAGGTTAGTGGCCCATAAATTACAGACCCAGGTCTGGTTTGGTGCTTGTGGAAAGCAGTGGACTGACCCAATTTCATGACCTTCAGTGGGTGTTGTGCTGTGTGTCAACCAGACATACCAAGGCCATATTGCCACTGGTTGTGTCCTATTGAAACATCCTGCATGGGAAGGTTTTGAACAGACCCCTAAGATGACTGGAGTTATTGAAATCTGGAAGAATTACAGGGCTTATGCATCAGCAAGGGTCTGAGTGCACTAGGAGATGTTACCACCAGTGCTGGAAGGAGGCCAGAATACTCACACTCACCTCAAGTGGGCCTCCCAGAAGGTTGCTCAGCAAGGCTTAACATGGTAGCTCTTGTGTTAACAGCCATCTGAAAGACTGCCAGGTGAACAAGGCCTCAACAAAGCCTCAGATGTGCTCCGTAATAGCAAAGATGGACTCGACACACCTCACACCACCTTAGCTGTAGGAGAAATTACTTCTGAGTCACTGAAGCTAACTCTTGCCGCAGTAGCAGACTTGAGTAATGAGTAATGACAAACACTGAGCAAAACAAACTGCTGGCTTCTCAAGCCTTGAGGTGGCAGAAACGTAATGCTCAGATGTCTCTAATCTTGCTCTTGCATTTCTCACTACTGTCCCTCTGCTGCTGTGAACTTCTCAAGGGCTGGCTTCAGGATTAGGTAGCTGAAGTACTCAGGTTTGAAAGAGCAACTCCTACTGCAAGCTATGTGTGACTGGTGTTCAGAGTTAGCATTTATTCTTCCAACAGAGTGAAGGTCTGCAGGATATTGAATTGTGCCTATGGCAGTGTCTAGAAGAAGATGGGTGGGACAGAAAGCAGTATTAAAAATAAATAAATAAAATCTAGTGAGATATAACCCTTCTCCAGTACATTCTTCTCATATCTTCTAAGCAATAGTTCACTTAGCCAGAAGTATTGTCATATTGCATTGTAATATTTAATTATAACCATTACATGTAAACTCCATAAGCTTTTCTGTTCCATTCTAGAGTCTGTTCGGACTTTTGAGTTTCCACAAAGTTTTGCAACCATAACCCAATTACTTTTGTATGTAGTAGTACTTCTGTTCCTTGTCCCACACCTATCCATTGCATTATTTATTTGTTGCTCCCCAGTGTTCAAGCTCCTCAGTGTTTTGAATAACGCTTCAGGGACCATTTCCAATTTTATTAGCTGATCTACCATGGTTACTCTGCACTGTCTGCCAGCTGCTGCCCACTCCAATTTCAGCTTTCTGTATTAAGCTGTGTTTAGGGAAAAAAAGTGGTTCTAATCTTTGCTTGTAGTACGGAATTGTAGCAGCCTAGGCAGAGCTGCTGTCATGAGTGTAACTTGGCAGAGTTTGGGCTTTTGTCTTCTTTCTTCCCTGGTAACCCACTCTGACTTTCTCAGAAAGTCTGTTCTGTTACTTCCTTCCCCTCCACAAACACTGTGGTTGTGACCAGACCCTTAAAAATTGATTTTGCATCTGGTGTTAACTTTCAGCCTCTAACAGTCTCTGTACCATCCCCACACAGGTGATTGTGGGCTTGCTGAAGTTCTGGCCGAAAACTCACAGTCCCAAGGAGGTGATGTTTTTAAATGAGCTGGAGGAGATCCTGGATGTGATTGAGCCATCTGAGTTTGTGAAAGTTATGGAGCCCTTGTTCAGGCAGCTGGCCAAGTGTGTCTCCAGTCCACACTTCCAGGTGGGTTGCAGCTCAGGGAGGGGATAGAGCACTGACTTGTAACCCTCTTGGCATGTGAGGGTAACACCACAGCTTTTGGTCTTGTCTTTGTGGATCTGTGGCACATGGAGGTGTGACCAGAGTGAGTATTGGGGTGATGTGGTGGGAAGCAGTGAGAATCCTCACCACAACCACAGATCAAGCTCATTCAAAGAGAAAACAAAACTTATCAGTAGAGCACCTCCTGCTATTCAGCACCACATATTGCAGCAGGCTGGATCTGGAGCACAGGTGCTCTGCCACCTCCTGTTTTGTCTAGCAAAGACAGAGGAGATCCATCCAGTGTCCCCCTGTTGCAGGAAAACCAAGCAGTCTGCAGTACTGGAGGGAGGCCAGCCAAAGGGAATGTGCAAAGAAGGTACTTTGTTTTATTCTGGCATAGGTGGTAAAGAGTGAGATATGATGGAAAGCAGCTGGACATGGATTACTGGTGTGATGGGAACCAAAGGACTATTGTGACCTTTGAGCATGGAGGAAACTACCAGGGGAACTAAGGAAATTGAATGAAGTGGGTAAAGGCTGGAGGAGAGACATCCTGTACTTGATAGCAGCCATCATCGGCTGCCAAACTCTTTTGCAAAACAAGGGTGAAAAATCTGGAGAAGGTGCAAACACTTTACAGCTTAAGAAAATTAACCCTAGAGGTGTCCCATACAGTTAGGCTGAACAATCCGTGTCTGCAGCTTGTCTGAGAGGAAAATTAGGAATTGACTTCTTGGTAAGTCTGAACACCTTGGTGGGAGTGAGTTTTCTCTCAGTGGGTTGTCTGTTAATCTAGCAGACAAAAGCTTAACTAGATCTGGAAAACCGAAGGCTAGATAAGGGAACAGGAGGTGAATTTTACTTTGTTTACTCATGTGAAACAGTATGTTAAGGGGATATAGTGAGTTCTTCATCATCTGAAATATAAAACTGAGTCTGGATGTCTCTCTGCCTAGGTTTTTAAGCCATTCTCAAGCTAGCAGTAAATGCAAAAATTAGCCTGCATTGCCTGGCATTGTGGTAAACATGAAGGACTGAGGTTGAGTCTGTCACTGTGCAGAAACTTGTTAGACTTGTTTGTCTTGTTAGAGATGGATGGCTCCCCCAAGATTTTCCATATTTTCACCCTTACTAAATCAGGGGTTTGAACTGTGGGACTGGTGACTGAAGCATGCTTCAAAGCCCTGAGAGACTCTGTTGCGGGGAAAGCCAGGGAGGAGTGGAACTTTACAGAAGACAGTCTGAGGAAATGAAAGAGGCTTGTGGCTAGTCTGAACTGGGACCTGGAGCAGATGACACTTCTGTCCTCAAGTGTTGTGTAAAGGGTGTTGGAGTCATCAGTGTATTGGCAATAGGCATGTCTATTCAAGAACATGATATTTTTTCCCAGGAAAGTGAGAAGTGTCTGGCAGAAGCTAAGGCAAAGAAGGCTGGGAAGCAGGGATGAATGCCCTTGTAGAAGTTTATGAGGGTCAGCCCTGCTGCCTGTGCAGTGGGGAAGCATGTGGGCTCCTTGGCTGGGTGGTAGCTGTGCACCACAGGTATTACTGGAAGGAGCCTCTCCAAGGATGGCTTTCTCTCCCACTGCAGGTGGCAGAGCGAGCACTGTACTATTGGAACAATGAATATATCATGAGCCTGATCAGCGATAATGCAGCCAAAATTCTCCCGATCATGTTTCCAGCACTCTACAAGAACTCCAAGAGTCACTGGAACAAGTAGGTCTTCCCACATGCCCTGTCACTTGCTGTGCATGCGGGATTGCTTGACCCACTGGTGATCTTGGGGCATGCTGCTACAGTGCAACAATGCATGGCTCTCAGTGGCACCAGGTGGTGAGCCTGGGGGGTTGTTTGTAACACCAGCACGAAAAAGTACCACAGCAGACCACAGTGGCCTGTTTCTGCCAGGGTTGAGGCACCTGCAATTACCAGCCTTGGGGCCATTGAGTCTACACAGCATTTGATACCTGCCTGTCACTAATGTTAGTGGTCTCTCCAAGGTGTGCAGTAGGTATTCCTGCTGACTTCTGCCTGCTTTTTAGCTAATGTACCACCCATATATTCTCCATGACCAGAGACCTTGGCTAATGCAGTGTCTGACTCCTTGAGTACAGGAAGAACAGAAAAAGCAGAACTAACTAGGCAGCTGTCCGTGTCAAATATTGCCCAGTGTCTGATTCCTAGATACTACTGTTTTATGGTTCTCTTATTGATTTCTTTTCTTCTGACTTCTCCTTCATTTGATTCATTATGTGATTAATTCAAGTTTAGCTAATTTAATTTAACACTCTTCCTTTTAATGATTCAGCTAAAAATACTTGATCCACAGCTGAGATCCTAAAGTCCTCCAGCAAAACTACAAGAAGATTAAAAAACCAAAAAAAAAAAACCAAAAAAACCAACTTTCTCTATTCTTGACGGTGGAAAAAAAGCAAAATAATTAATTTTAGGGAGACTGGGCAACTGTAGAGCTTAGTAGTATACTGTGGTAGCAAAGACAAGATTATGAGATGGAGCTTGTTTGCAGAGAGCTCCCCACTGATCTGCTCTTCATTTTCTGCACAAGCTGGAGCTGCCAGTCAATGGTCCTCTACAGCTTGGAGTAGGTACAGATGGGCAGACATGAACACACACAAACACCCAGAGACACCACCAGGCACAGACAAGTGCAGACAGACATATTCATGCACAGATACCTGTGATGTGTGTGCACATGTGCATGCAGACAGATGTGCACAGACAGGCTCTCACTCAGTGTTTCTGCCCCTTTTGATCAAAGTTCAGAAAAGGACTTTATGTTTTTGTTAGAAACCCTCACCAGTTTTGTGTCCTTGCAGCACTCAAGATTCATGAGTCTATTGTTTCTTTCTTTTCTTCTTGTCTGCTTCCTGGTAGTGTGGCAGAGAAAGTCCTGAAAGTGTTTTCCTCTTATTTCTCCTTGTCTTTTTTTATAGCAATAGGCACATCTCTGGGCAGGTTGAGTATCTCAGATGCTACTGTTCCTTCACATAGTTCATCTACTTGATCGGACAGCCTGCTTAAGTCCAACATGGTTGCATCTCTCTTCCTTATTTCATTTGTAGAGCTGGTGGAGTCACAGAACTCAATCTACTGAGTGTCATCTTTTGCCTCTGGGTCAAGTCTTTCAGAGACAGCTTGTTTTAATTCCCCAGGAGAGTTATTTTCCATAGGGAGCTCACACATAATGCAGCCCGTCCATAAATCACTGACACAAAGTCAGCTTTTCTTCTGTGGTATTCTTTGTGCTCGTTCCCACCTCTACAGGACTACTGCCTCTCTGTGTTTTGGGCAGCTCAATGACAAAGCTCATGACCAAATCACTGACACCCCAAAAAAGTCATTGTCTATATGTGGCATGAACCATGTGAGGCACTAAAGCCCCCTTGAGAACAGCCCTGAACAGGCCCCTCACATCCTTCCTTTCCCCCTCGGAACTACACGAAGGGAACACAGGAATGCATGTTTTTGCATTCATTAGTCTGACCACAGTAGAGCAGACCTGTCCCAGTGGTCTTCTCTTTCTTCTCCAACTCTTTCTCCCTGTGGTATAGTTTCTGCTGTGTTTGTGAAAGGGGTTTTCCCATGCTAAGAGCTGGGACTGTGTAAAAATCTTTTGTCATGCAGCTATAGAGTGAATTGCTGCAGTTACCTCTTGTCTGTGCTACTGGTGTTGACCCAGGGCTCTGAACCTGCCCACCATGACTTGTTCTCCTTTCCTCATTTCTTTGCAGAACAATCCACGGGCTGATCTACAATGCACTGAAGCTCTTCATGGAGATGAACCAAAAGCTTTTTGATGACTGCACGCAGCAATACAAGGCAGAGAAGCAGAAGTGAGTAAGAGGTTTTGGTTGAGTTACTTGAGCTTATCCTGAAGTCTTCTTGGGGTACAGATGGTATATGCCAGTTGGCAGAGGGGAAATGGAAAGGTGGTACAAGTAACTTTGCAAAAAAGTGAGATTCCTCAGCAATAACTATGAGTAGGGATGAGAAGAGATAAAATGCATGCCCTGATAAAAATCCTTTCAGTCCTGCTGAATCAGGTAGCTTAGAAAAGAGTTGACAGTGTCATGAGGAAATAGATTGCAACGTAGAGGATACTCAGCTTTGCAGAGATGCTTATGCTCTGCCCTGGAAATATTTATGAGTTCATAAATGTTGTAGTGATACCAGTGGAATCCTACTGCTTTTGAAAAATTTTTCCAATGAGTTTTGCTGCAGTGGGTCTAATGCATCTTTCATGCCACAAGATGCTTTCAATTTGCAGTGATAAAGAGGGAATAATTCCTGCAATTTCAAAGAACAAATAGGGGGGATAAAATCTGAGCTTAGCAAGTACCTGTGCCGTGATGCTGTAAAGAGGAAAGAACCCCACTTATTCTGCTTCCTTGTGCTGGCTTTGGTGCTTGTATGGCTTGCCTTGGTGAGCTGTGTCAGTCCAGTAAGCTAGAAGGAAACTTCCTTGGTTTTTTTTTCTTCAGGAGTCTTTTTCTGCTTAGTGATCTAAAATAGTGCTTCTCATTTCTGAATGAGCCAGGGCTGCTGCTGGGGAGAGCAGGGCTAATCCTTGCTGGGAGTGGGGAACTCTAGGGTACATTCTGTTGTTTTGTGAAATAGTAGTAAATAACAAAGTTGATTTTTGAATCAGAGCTTCAGATGGGTAACCTGCTTATGGAGAAGTTAAGGGGTTTTTAACATCTAAAATGGGTGCAAGCAAGATTTTTTTTTTTTCCCCATTTTAGGCTATTTGTGAAGCCCACAAATATCTGCATATGTATTTTAAGTCAGTGACAGCACATTTCCTATGAGATCTACTTAGTCTTTCCAACAGGAGCTTTTTGTCCCTGTTTAGCTTCTACCCATGCTGACCTGCTTAGAGAGACTATTCCCAGCATTGGTGTGTGGCTGTGGGAGGTTTGTTCTGGAAAAGCTCAACAAAACAGCTCAGAGCTGTCCAAAAAATGAATGGGTAGAGCTGCACTGTTTTCTGCTAATGTTAAGATGATTTTTTTTTTTTTGTCGAGTGCTTCTGTGCCTAATTAGGCTTCAGAAAACCTTGTGTTGGGTTTTTATCAAGGGTATACCTTTTGCTGTCCTGGATAACCAAATCTAGTAAAATGTCAATTGAAAGCTTGGCGTGCGGGATGTTAAAATGTCTTTTAGCAGCAGAATCTGAGATTTTACTACGGTAAGCATGATAAAATTGCTCAGCTAAGTTGGATATCCCTGCCACAGAGACCGAGCTAAGGAGGCCTTTCTGGGTGAGAAAAAGAAGGCTCAACTTCACTGGCACAGCATTAGCAGCTGTTCCTGGCTTAAGAAGTGTGAAAAGGTCTCAGTCTGAAGGGATGCTAGAGCTGGGAGAGAACCTGTTAGGGACAGGCTGGGAAACAACTTAGAAAGGGAAATCTGTGGCAGGAGGGAGTGGGGTAGGACAGCATGCTGGCAGGGGAAGAACAGCTTGTCTGGGCAAGGAGATAGAAAGAAGGCAGAGACTTTAGGCAGGGGTACAGTGAAGAACCAGTGGGTAGTGGTAGGGTAGTGTTAGTCTTAATGTCAGTGGATAGTAAAAATGGGTTAGGTAAAGGAACAAATTAGAGGGACAGAAGTAAGGAGAGCAGGGCTTGTTGAGCAAGGTCCTGGGACTGGACATAGGACAATGGTGAGGGAAAAGAGCATTTACTTGGGAAGATGGAGGGATTAGAAACTTGGGTTTACTAGAGCAGTGAGACTGACAAGTTGGAAACACTGAGGTTTCTTTAGCACAGAGAGAAGAAGGAAGAGAGACCTCTGAAGTGTTTTCCTGATGAACCACTAGAAACCTTTTGCTGTGAACTAGAAAACAGTATGTGTGGGAATGATTGTGTATGCAAACAAACCTGGCAAATGGGAAATGGGGAAAAGGAGAGCTTGTATGTTCGCTGTTATGCTACAAGCAAATGTTGAGTGGCTTGATTATGGCTTAGCTATGTTTTCAATTAGCTAACATGCCTACAAGTGACATGCCAGCTCAAGCCTGTCACCACTGCATCCCTGGCTGTGCTGCTGCAACCAGGACTAGCCATGGAGGGACATACTCTCCGGGGACATATAGAGAGGCTTTCCGCTCTTCAATGCAGATGGACTGACTATGCCTTACTAATCTTGCCAGATGTCTTGAAGCTGTTTGAATTATCAGAATCCTTTTTGAAAACCAATGGTAAAGTTGGGGCAGGTAGATGGTTTCTTGTTCATTACGGGCTATTCATTTGGGGTGTTTTGGGGTTGTTGGGTTTTGGGCTTTTTTGACCCTATGTTCTCTGATGGAGTAATCTGCTGCTTACCTTGGTAGCTTCATTCTCATTTTTAGCTTACATGAATTTCAGGAGTATGAATGTTATTACAGAGTACAAGAACTTCCTTAGCATGAATAGAAAGGGCACTGTAGCTGAGATGAAAGCCAGATAGAAATGAAGCTGAGATTTTAGTGCAGATGTTTAAACTGTAGAAGTGAATAAAGGGTGGTGGATGCTCACTCTGTTTGCTGGGAATATTCACTGCCCTGGGATTTGTAAGTGACCCTGCTGAACAGTCACTTAAAATGTGGACCAAAGTCTGTGCCAAGATCAGGAGCTGTACCTGGATGGTTTGGGCAGCTCTCTGGTGGGTTATGGTGAGAGAGAGAGGGAATAGTGGGCAGTGGAACCCCAGCTCTATTGGAAATGTCATTTTGTCCCTCTGCATTTGTGAGACACCAGGAAAACATGTCTTTGATTTACCCCAGAAACCAGACACTGGCCCACTCCTGCAGCACAAAGCCAGGGAAAATGTACCTGTGCAGCCCACTGCTGCCAGCCTGTGCTCTGAGGTGAGCAAGGAGTGTGCCTGCCTACCTTGTGTTAGTTGCAGCGTGTCCCCTCTTCTTGCCTCATCTTACCTGTAGGTAGAATGAGGGGTCTCTGAAGGACAGCACAGTTCCTTTGCTTGCTTGCACTTTTCTGCTGTCTCTTGCTTTTGTCATCCTGTGAGTGAAAGCTGCACTTTTCCCAGGAGTTCACACGTGCTCTCTCTCCCTCTCTGCAGGGGAAGGTTCAGGATGAAGGAACGAGAAGAAATGTGGCAGAAAATAGAGGAGCTGGCACGGCTGAACCCTCAGGTGGGTGACAATTGGGCAATTACCAACCATATGAAGTTCAACAAGGGAAAGTGCTGGATGCTGCACTTGGGATGGGGCAACTCTGTATGTACGTACGGGCTGGGGAATGAGATGTTGTAAAGCAGTGCTTCAGAAAGGGACCTGGGGTTCCTGGTTGGCAGTAAGTTGAATGTGAGTCAGCAGTGCCCTGGCAGCCAGGAGGGCCAACCCTGTCCTGGGGAGCATCAGGCAAAGCATCACCAGCCAGTCAAGGGAGGTGATTGTCCCACTCTGCTATGCACTGGTGCAGCCTCACCTTGAATATTGTGTGCAGTTTTGGTCACTGCAACATAAGAAAGATACTAAACCATTAGAGAATATCCAAAAGAGGGCAACAAGGGCGGTGAAGGGCCTTGAGGGGAAGCCATATGAGGAGCAGCCGAGGGCACTTGGTCTGTTCAGCCTGGAGGAGACTGAGGGGAGACCCCATTGCAGGCTTACAACTTCCTTTTGAGGAGAAAAGGAAGGGTAGACACTGATCTCTTCTCTGTAGTGACCACTGACAGAACTGGAGGGAATGGCCTGAAGTTGTGTCAGGGGAGGTTTAGGTTGGATATTAGAAAAAGGTTCTTCACTCATAGGGTGTTTGGGTGCTGGAACAGGCTCCCCAGGGAAGTGTTCACAGCACCAAGCCTGACAGAGTTCAGGAAGCATTTGGACAATCCTCTCGGGCATATGGTATGACTCTTGGGGATGGTCTTGTGCAGAGCCAGGAGTTGGGCTCGATGATCCTTGTGCGTCCCTTCCAACCTGGCATATTTTGTGATTCTGTGACAACAGAACCTAGGATGAATGAGTCAAGAATGTGCTGCGGATCTTGACTTTCTTCCTCAGCCCATGAGAGCAGGCTTTAGGACCTGATCTCAGTCCTGTGCCCAGTGCTGCATTGGTGGTCTGTCCCTCCCAAAATGCAATGTCTTGGAAATGTTGGCAGTGTTTTATCAGCCTGGCTCTCTGTAGCACTGACTTCTAAGTAATGGCTTACAAAGAGCATGTACGTTTTTATGGGCTTCGCTCTCAGCTGGAGCTGCACATGCAATGTGCTGTGACTCTGAGGACACTGGTAGGAATGGGTAAGAGAGGATGCTCCTACTGCTACTTTTGTGGGAGCCAGAAAGAGTGGCTAGAAAAAATTGTGCATGCTGTGTTAGAATGTTGGGGTAGAAGGCTTGGTGTTGAGTGGAGTGCTGACTCTCCAGTTGTCTGTGTTGTCTGCAGTACCCCATGTATTATGCACCTCTACCCTTGCCTTCTGTGTGCTGTATGGAAACAGAGACCCCAACTGCAGAGGATATACAACTACTGAAGAAAACAGTGGAGACAGAGGCTGTGCAGGTGCGTAGGTGACTAGAGTCACAATTGCTCTCAGTCCAGGAGCCAGAACTGGCTCTTTCCAAGTGTTCTGAGGGTAAATGCTCCTACTCTCATCCTTGATCATTAAGAGATCACCCTGTAGTCTGAAGAGTGGAGTTTATCTTCCCTCTAACCTCCCCACTCTGAAAAAAGTGTGAGTGGGACTTTTCCCTGTCCTTTTAGTCTGTGTTTGACTCTTAGCCTGTTCTGCAGCATGCTGCAGTCTCACCCAACATATTGTAGAGCATGTTGGAGTGAGAGGCTGAAAGGGTGAAGGGGTTTGTTACTGATCCCTAACTCATTTGGTTTGTCTGTAGATGCTGAAAGACATTAAGAAGGACAAAGTTTTGCTGCGACGGAAATCTGAGCTTCCACAGGATGTCTACACCATAAAAGCCCTGGAGGCCCACAAGAGAGCAGAAGAGTTTCTCACCTCAAGCCAAGAGGCTCTCTGATGGGCTCAGGGGCTAGCCCAGGAAACTCTGCCCATTCCCTTTCCTCCAGGGGTCATGGAAATGCGCTCGGTTCTCGTGTATAAGTAAGGAATGAACATGGTGAGCTGTGCCTGTCCTCCACTCCATCTGCATACCTCCAGGGTAGATATGGTTTTACGTTTTAACTTGTATCTCACCACTGTTGTCCTCCTGCTTTTCTTCTGTCCTCCTGCTTTTCCTTCCGCCTTGGCTGTGCGTGCGTGAAGGGAGCCTGCCTGACCTCTGATTGTGTCAGTCCAGACAGGACTCACTTCATTGCGAGCTGCCACCCTGGTTCTTACTCTGCTTGGAAGCCAGAGCCTTGCTCAGGCTCTTTGTTAACCAGAGACTACTGCACGCAGCTCAGCACGCTGCTCCAAGCCCCAAGTGCCTGTCTCCTCCACGCCTACCCCTGTGCTGCCTGTGCAGCCGAGCCCTGTGGTGCTCAGAGGTCAGGCTGAGCTTGAGGCAGGAGCAGAGTTTGTGGAGGCTTTGCTGCCTCTACACCTTGCCTTGGGGTGCAACTCCACAGCTGAAGGGTCTTACATACAGCAGAGGAGATGTTTGCTTCCACCTTTCTTTTTCACCAAGCTTCTTGTTCTGTTCCTCTGTCAGTGGAGTGGAGGTTCAGTGCTTCGCCACCCCCAGTAAAGCTGGGTGCAAGCACTACATACTATTGCAGCCCTGCCTTTCAGGCCTCCTTTGAAGCTCTCTTGTGGGAAAGTGAATTCCTTCAACTGTTTGTGTTGGTCTGTGCAGACTCATCTCCATCCCGATGTCTCGGGTTAATTATGGGCCCAGAATTAACTTCCCGCTTTGTAGCAGGTGTCAGCCACTGACTTCTGCTTTCTGCTTCTACCTGGTCAATTAAAATATTCCTGCAGCTCTCCTTTTGTCTCTATATCCCACCTTTAGCTCTGCAGTGGCCAGAGTTTCTAGAAAACTTGTGCTGCTAATGTCATTTCTGCAAGCTAGCGGAAGCAGTGGATACACCTTACAGGGTGTGACTGAGTTTGAGTGTTCTGTTCTCTCCTTGTTATGATCAATGGCCAAATGCTATAGCTGAATTGCTTCCATGGGTGCTCTGAGCAAAGTTCACCTTGCCCTGTTACTTTGGCACCTGGTGAGGCCCTTGTTAAGATATCACGTGGTGCATCAGGGACTCTGCTAAATTAGCATTTAGAGCACACTTGCTGATAGCCCAGGGGCTTGTGCAGCACTTGGGTGCTACTGTGAACCAGCTTTCACCCCTATTTTTTGTGGTGCAGATTCAGTGCCAGGCCAAGGTGCCACCTCAGAGGCTGGCTCATGATAGAGAAGGGAGTCCTCCTTGCTTCTTACCTGCTGCACTTGCTTTCTTGATGCATAAGCTTAAGTCGGTTTACAGTAGTGCAGAGAGCTTATGGCATCGGTGCTAGCCTGACACTACTTTGCAGCATCATGGAATGTTGTAGAAGATTCTGGTGTATGTGCTTGTCCTCACCAGTAAACCATTCCCAGGTGAGAGGTTCATCCTCTATAAGTTTACTGCTGGTGTGCAACACATCTCTCCTCTGGCCCCACCTAGGCTGTTTTAACCTGTGTATCATACATCCCTGCCCTGTGTAGCTCTCTGTTGGCTCAGCCCTCACAAGGCATGCCACCATCTCTTAGGAGCAGCTGGTGAGCGCCTGTGTGAGATCACTCCCCAGTCACATAAGGACCCCACCTCCCCTCTGCCATGGGCCAGTTCGTCAGGAGACTTTAGAAACACCTCAGGGAGGTTACTGCTTACATTGAACATTAGTCTGAGCTCATGATCAGCTGCCAAACAATTACCTCATGCCTGGCACAGCATGTAGACATGCACCAGATAATGCCGGATGGTGCACCAGCGTGGCACAGCAGAGATGACGACTGCCAGGCTCATGGTGGGCAGGATGCTTCTTCCTTTCAGTACAGGCTTTCCAACTGCCTACTTAGCATTGTGCTGTAAGCCGCCTCCTCATTTTTAAATTGCTACAGCATGGTGTGCCCTCACTCAAGCCTGCTTGCTTCTGGGCAGTGGCTGCCTTTCCCTGCTGCAGGCTGCTCTTCCTGCAGAGGGAACAGAGACTTGTGGTGTGCAGAGGCTGACACTGTCCTGCAGAAGGTCTGTCTCTGCTGGCAGCCCCTGAGCCTGGCCAGAGGAATCTGCTGGGATTGTGCCATGTGCAGGGGCAGGACTGTAATGCATCATGACTATGTGCTGTACGCCTTCAATGTTCCCATAGCTTTGTGTGTCTTGTTCTGGGTCAGGGAACTTAGGCTTAGCACCTTCACCCTTTGTTTGCTGCCTATTCATTCCAGTATCCTGGACACCTCAGAAGGGGACCATGTGAGAAAGGGGGGAGTGTGCTTACTCTCTCACCACATGTACTGTTCCTAGGCAGACCAGCATCTGCCATGCTACAGCTTCCCTTTGCTTAATACTTGGTTTCTAGCATTAGTGTTGCACATTTCTGTCTCTGCCTTTCCCACGTCAGCCAAATGGACAGAACTGGAGCTGCCTCTTCCACTTCACCTGGCTCCCTCCTCCCAAGGGAACAAGCAAAACTACTGCATTCACCCCCTGGACACAAGTATTAAGCTGCTTACAGTTCATATGTACATATGGTGTACTTTATTTTCAGTAGAGCATTACATAGTATGAAAGTGTTGGATTTTGTACAGATGTCCCTGTATGTACAGAACTAAATAAAACCAATCTCTTGGAATGACATATCTGGCTCTGCCTCTGATCGTCCAAGATACAGCCCCTGTCATGGTAGGAGGGGCCCTAGCCTGGAGTGGGACCTCTCAGGTACTGTCAGTGGGGGGACAAGTCCAGTGTTTGTCCTGAGGGAATCCGGCGAAGTCCCCTCATCCCACATGCACACAGGTATGGAAACCAGTCAGGCTCCTCGGAGGCAGAGGAAGCCAACACAAGGACATCACATTGACTTATGCACCAGCCAGAACCAGGAAAGAGGAGTGGGAAGGAAAATCAGACAACGTCAGTGGGAGAAACTGGAAGGTCAATACTGGCAAGTCCTGTCAGCACCTGGCTCGGAGGCAGCGGGTGCCTGCGGGGTGGAGGGAGGGCTCGGGTTCGCAGCCTCCAGTGCAGCTCTCACTTCCACTCGGGCCGGGGACCGCCCAGGCTCTGCCGGGCCTGCAGTGTGCGCTGCACCACGTCTTTCCACTGCTCCTCCGAGATCTGGCTGGCCCAGGCGGGGATGCCCAGAGTCGGCAGCTTCACGCTGGCCATCGTCCTCTTCACCAGCTCGACATGCTCTGCGAACAGCGAAGGCGTGAGAGACCGCGGCAGAGCCCCCAGAGGGCCCTGCCGCAGACGCCGTTACCTGCATCCATGGGGATGGAGCTGCGGCTGCTCTGAGCCGCGGCGCCTCCCGCCACCTCCTCCTTCTCCTCCTCGCTGTCCGTCGGCGGGTCGGGCAGGTGCAGCCTCAGCATCTGCGGGGAACAGCGGGCAGCGGGGGTAGGGGCCGCGAGTGCTCCCCAACCCGGTCCCAGCGGGAGGAGCTGGGCGGTACCTGCAGCCGCTCCTGCAGGCCGGGGCCCGTCTCGCCGGGGCCCTGCTCCGGTTCCTGGCTCAGCGGCTGGTACAAGTACCCGCCGCCGCCGCCTTCCTCTTCTTCCTCCTCTTCCTCCTCGTCGCCACTCCCCCCCGCCGCGCCGTCAGGGCCCTCCGGCAGCCCCGGCTCCCGGGGACACACGCGCTCCGGGCCCATGATCCGAGCCACCACCACGCACCGGGCGCGGCCCCGGGGACCCGCCGCCGCCGCCGCCGTCGCCCGGAACCGCCGCGGGGCACTGTGGGCGCTGTAGTCC
>VWZG01003396.1:16676-43303 GCA_013396735.1 Grallaria varia | reverse complement strand
GGGCCCGAGGGGCGCGGGCGGCCAGCGGTGCTGGAGCGGGTTCAGGGAGGGGTGACGGAGCTGCCGAACGGTGTAGAGAGTAAGTCCCATGAGGAGCGGTTGAGGGAGCTCGGGGCGGACAGCGTGGAGAAAAGGGGGCTCAGGGGAGACCTTATCTCTCTCTGCAACCGCCTTGAAAGGAGGGTGTAGCCAGGTGGGGCGCGCTCTCTTCTCTCAGGTAAAAAGTGACATGTCAAGAGGAAATGGCTTCAAGCTGTGCCAGGGAAGACTTAGATTGGATATTAAGAAAAAATTCCTCAAGGAAAAGGTAGCAGGTACTGGAACAGGACGTCCAGGGGAGTGTTAGAATCGCCATCTCTGGAAACATTAAAAAAAGGTAGATGTGGCCCTTTCAGGACATAGGTTAGAGGTGGGCCTGATGGTGTTCAGTTAGTGGCTGGACGCAGTGATCTTGGTGGTCTTCTCCAACCATAAAGGATTCTGTGGTGCTACCCATCCCTTTCCTCCCCTGGCGTGTCAGGGATGTTGCCCCTCTGCCCCTTGCCCTGGTGTAACCTCCGCTGTGCCTTCTCTCTCTATCCCTGTGAGTTCATGTGGTTTCAGCTTGTTTACGCTTTCACGCAGTTTTGGCCATGTTGGTAGGTGTGGTGCTGTGTGCCTGGTCCTCCCCAGCCCCGTGCACCAGGCATAGGGAAGGCTGGCACCTGTGAGCGTGCCATGTGTGTGTCCAAGCACAACACAACACTGTTGGTGGAACAGCAGGTGCAGAGGAGGAAACCAGTGCAGCCCTGTGTAAAGCAAGAAACGCTACACTAGCTATCAGCTCAGCTTTCCTGAGCCTGCTTCTTCCCAAGGGCTGCCCTTGGCATGGCAGAAACAGCTTGACAGGCTGAGACAAATTTCTGGTGGGGGAGAAGGGGTCAAGTAATATCTCTGGTGTTTAGGCATGTTCCATAGTGAAACAGCAGTGGGATTTGGGAGGCAAGGTGAAGAAGAGAAGTCAGCTCAGTAGGTGAGAATCTCACCAGGGCTTTGTGCAAAAGTATGTCAGCAGTGGGAAAAATATTTGGACAAAAATAAGGAGGTGGTGAGGCTGTCTGCGGGGAGGGACACTGGAATAAATTTCTGCCTGAGCAGCATGGTCTGTGATTCCCGTGGCTAACATGAGCTTCCAGATCAGTCTCGGTTAATGAGCTCAGGGGCTGTTCTAGCACCGTCTAGTTTACTGGTGCTGAAATTGCATTGTGACTGTCCCAGCTGCTGAATGTGCAAGCTTGCAGTTTCACACTGCCTTAGCATAAATAGTCAAAGCATCGGATAAATGTCAAGCATGAGTGAAGAAAGCGGGTTGTTCCCATGTTGTCTCTAACAGTATGTTGGATGTGCTTGAAATAGAGCTGTCTATATGGACTGCTGTGAGCTGGCTAGGCTATTTTAAGCATTACTAAACCTTGTGGCTAGTGGTGTCTTTTGGGAGACAGGACTGAGGCAGCCACACGGTAGGATTTGCTCTCTGGAGTGGCTTTGCAGGGTCAGTATGCTGCTCTGCTTGGGGTGCTGCTGTAATTCTGGGGGTGACAGAGTGAATCCTTAAAAAAATCTAGGCCATTTTCTTCTGAGTTCCCCACCTTGCTGTGGGAATAGACTGCAGCAAAGCTAATCTGAGCAGCTTTTAGAAAATGGCTCTAGGTTTCTTCCTGTGTGTGTAGAGGAATGTGGACTCCCTTTGTGCAAAGAAGAGGATCCATAGATACATGGTTTTGTTGTAAGATTATCACCTGGCTACTATATGTGGAGATGCTCAGTAGCTTTCTATCTTGAATGAAATGTTTTTGTAACTGATTGTGGGGATTGAAAATAGAGAGTCTAAAGCAAATAGAACATACAAGTGAAAGATCTGACTAGTACCCATGATTGCTGGATTGGGTTTTTTTGTTGTTGGTTTGGCTTTCTTGTTTGTTTTTGTTGTTGGTGGTGGTTTTTTTCCTATCTGTGCTGCTGTGCTCAAGTCACCACAACAGTTTTGGAAGATATACTAGTGAGAAATTATTGAATAATTTTTCTGGTGATCTCAGGTATTTATATGCTGGGCTGATAGGCTCTTGTCAGGTATAAGCTGGAGTAATTGAGATGAAGGTTGTTTTAGGCATTAAGTGTGTTTTCAGACAACAGCACAGCCAGAGATTTAGGAGTGTTGTCAATAGGTGCTGTATGCAGAGGAGATGCAGAGCTGACTTAAATATGATTTTTCTTTTCCTTAGCAGTGAAATGCTCCAGGTGAATTCCTGTGCTCCCTGTGCTGGAAGTCAGCGCTGACAAGGAACAAGGGAGATGTTAAGGGACGTTCATAGCCATTTCTCTGCTAAGGACTTGTGAGCTTCCACTTGTGCTCCAATGTCAGCCTGACTGCAGTGACAGAATCAGTCTGAGGTCACCCCATGGCTGTTGTTGCACCACTTACTCTGGAAGTGTCTACCTGGGCTTGTGGTGCTGTGCATAGTCTGTGGAGGGCTTCAGGCATTTCTGTGGGACCACAGCAGGTTATTTTGAGCACTTTTTAATTTTAGTCTCCTTGTGTTTTGTGACAGAGGATCAACTTATTGCTGGGCTCTCTTAATTTCCAGCATCATCAATATCAGGTGCTTCAGCAGTAGGTGAAGCATATCCTGATTTTTAGAAGTGTTCTTCTTGCTGGAAGTTAATGACAGGACCTACCAGGGTTTCAAAATTTCTCTGCATTCTGTGCACTTGACTGTACCTCTGGATAGATTGCGGCAGACCAGGGAAATGAGGAGTTGTGAAGATTGCATGCTTGCTCCCTGTATGAATGCAAAATCAGAGATCTATTAGTTTTTAGAGAGGTGAAGTGAGGAGCTGACATGTGCATCAGAGGAAGCAAGCAGTGGCTTGAATAGAAGCACGTGTGCCCTTCTGTGAAAGAGACCCTGAGTGTGCATGTGTGTGGTTGAGTGCTTGGTACATTGGTTCTCCCCGTTGGGTCTGGGGGAAAAGAGGCAGCCAGAGCTTCCTCACCTACTGTGAACAAGTGTATGCTGAGCTAACAGAGCATGTGGGAGTGCAATTTCCTGGGTTTTGTTTCACCTCAAAAATGAAACTTCTCTCACTGTATAAGAAACCTACTTGTTCTGATGGAGCATTTTGGTCTCCCTTAAAGTATATGGCCATAGTTCCTGGGGGTGTTAGGGCATGATTCCACCTGGATATGCTGAATCAGTCAAAAGAGGTGTCTCAAACCTTCAACCAGCTTCTGCAGTGGGTAGAGATGAAGTGTGGAGCTCCTATAAAAGAGGTACAGCTCTGGAGAGGAGTGGCTCAGCAGGATCTAGAAAAAGGACACATGCTTAGCTCAGTGACTGCATGAATCCATGTAGAAGGCAAACCTCTTTCACTGCTGACTTCTGTGATTTAAGTGATTCAAGCTTAATTTTTGTTTGGTGCGAAAGCACTTCCCCTGAACCATGTTAGTGTGACTTTTTGTGCCTTTGCTTTGTGGTGCAGTTTGAAAAAGCACCTGGTTTGCCTGAGGGGAACCTAAATAAGCTTGAGAAGTAGGCGCAAGGGAACCTCATGAAGTTCAACAAAGCCAGGTGCAAGGTGCTAAACCTGGGTCAGGACAACTCCGTGTGTGAATACAGGCTGGAGGGTGAAGATTTGAAAGCAGCTCTGCAAATGACTTAGCAGAACTAGTGGATGAAAAGCTGGACATGACCCAGCAATGTGCACTCACAGCCCAGAGAGCCAACCACACCCAGTGCTGCATCAAAAGCAGAGTGTCCAGCAGGTCGAGGAAGGGGGTTCTGACCCTCTGCTCTGCCCCACCTAGAGTGCTGCATCCAACTCTGAAGCCCTCAGTACAAGAAAGGCATGGAGCTGTTGGAGCAGGTCCAGAGGAGGGCTATGAAAATGACCAGAGAGCTGGAGCACCTCTCCTATGAGGAAAGGCTGAGCAAGCTGGGGTTGTTCAGCCTGGAGAAGAGAAGGCTCCAGGGTGACCTTACGGTGCCCTTTCAGTAACTGAAAGGGGCCTATAGGAAAGCTGGAGAGAGCCTTTTCACAAAGGAATAGTGATAGAAAAAGGAGGAATGGCTTTAAACTGAAAGAGGGCTTTAGATTAGATGTTAGGAAGGAATTCTTTACTGTGAAAGTGGTGAGGCATTGGAACTTGTACCCCAGAGATGTGGATGCCCTTTCCCTGCAAGTGTTCAGGGCCGGGTTGGATAGGGCTTTTAGCAACATGGTCCAGCGGAAGATATCCCTGCCCATTTATATAGTGTAAATTATCATTGGAAATCAAAACTTGAAATGGAACTTAACAGTGTGTGTGGTTGTAGGACAGAAAATAGTTTTTTCTCAAAATATGTGTTTAACTCATTTTTGCAATAGTGCACAAGGGGGGACTAGCAGGAGGAAAACTGGCTTTGGCACGGAAGAGTGATCTAAAGAAACAATTCCAAAAAAGGCAGGAGAGGAGAGTTCGGAACTGGGCACACAAAGCATGGGGAGGACTTGGTTGGGAGGGTGAGGGGGGGAATCCTCAGGAGACAGGGCTGTGCAGGGAGGAGGGGAGGCTGGACATGTGTGTGGCTGGAAAGGGGCAAACAAGTTTCAGGGTACGGTTGTGGCCAGTGGCAGAAGAGGAAGATGGGAGTCTGGAGTGATGGTTTTATTACAGGGTAGAGGAGAGCGCTTGGGTTTGGAAAAACTGTAGCAGCTTGTTAAATCCTTCGTTTTCCTGTGCCTTTTAATACATGGTCCTGTAAAGATCACTTCACCCTTCTGGTCATTTCATGAAAAGAATGTTCAAATGAATGTTTGCATGCCCTGGCTCTGAGGAGGTGCAGGAGGAGGCTGTGCTGGCAGAGCTCAATGTTTGCTCTGAAGGGGTATCCCCAGCCCCAGCCAGGGCAAAGCACGGCCGATTTCAACCCTGGACCTGCCTGTCATCTGAGAGGGCTCATCTTGGGAAAAACTTTCCCAGCAATTGAAGGAAACAACGTTTCAACATTGTCGCTATAACCTCAGCCTCTTTTCTGCAGTGCCACAGGCAGGGCCTGGAGCTGCTGTTTCTCAATGGCCTATCTTGGGATGTGCTATCTTCTGGTCTGAGTGACAAAACTGTTGGGGCAGGGTAGCCAGCTCCTTTGGCAGTAACAGGACCGGTGTCCTGCTCTGGCAGCAGTGAGTTACCTGGCTCAAGTAAACTTCCAAGGGCAAGGAAAAGTTTTCCCAGCTCTTCTGACAAAAAAAGGCAGGGGGCTTGGTATGATGCCTGCCTGCCATGCCATGCCCAGCTACTGTGCTTCTGTACTCCAGGAGAAACCAAGCAGGGAACTTAGAAGATTCATCCTCTTGGTCTTCCTGGATCGGGCTCAGTCTGAAGGGTGTTGAAAATATTGATGCTGGCAATAAAGTCTGGTTAAGGTCATTGAGGAGTCTTTTACAGAATCACTTAACCAAGAAGAGATTTTGAGGAAAACAGTGGTTAGATTTTTCAGGAATAACTTTTGACTGAGGCAGAAAACAGATTTAGATATGTAAAGCCTTAAAAATAGCTTGAAAGGTGACTTTGCTGGGCTCCATGGAAACTCATCTATTCTGTAGCTTTGCAGAGGACTTATACAAGAGAGCTGCCTGGCTTAAAAAAATTAGTGAATTCAAAGACAAAACCCAAACCTGCTAGATCTGAAATTGAAGTATGGCCTGTAGCAGACAGGCTGTTCCTGGGTCCTTCTGGAGCACCTCTGCTGGAAAAAAGCTTGATGTGACTTTCTGGGTTATTAACTGCAATTTAGGTTAGGGTGGGTGCTGCAGGAAGAAGTGGGTTTGCAGAAGGGATTCCTTGGTCTGTGCTCATCTGTTACAGGAAGGCTGCAGGATGCTCTGTGTAGGGCTTTGCACATGTCCTGTGGCTGGAACTTTCAGGTACACAGCATGCTCTGGCTGCCAGTCTCTATTTTGAAAACAGCTTGAGAAAGAAAAGAGCTTTAAAAAGAACCTACTCAAACTCTGATGAGATTTAGGAGTTCTGGAATGAGGTAACTGGTTACTGAATGGTTTTGAACTGTCTGTAGAGTAAGTGGATGAAGCTGGAAGTCTGAGCACTGCTCCATGCCAGGAGTTTCCTGTTGGTGGCATCTCTAACTCTATGCCAGGTGGGGATAAAATGGGAGTGGGTGGGTGGGCTGGGCGCCGGGGTGGTCAGGCTGTTGATGAGCCTAGTTGTGAGCAGTGGTTAGTCTTGACTGAAGGGCTGCCCCTTCTTGCTGCCTTCTAGCTACTTCAGAAACTTGAAAGAGGAAAGTCCTCCTTGTGAAAACTCATTACTTTCCAAAAAGAAAAGGGATAGGGTGCAGGTATGTGTGGGAATTTTAGCCCTTGTTCAGAAGCATCCCCGAATTTCTTTGGATTCTGCAAATTGGAAAACTGGGTATGGAGTGGGAGCGTGCTGACTTCATCTTTCAATAAACTAGCATGAAGAAATAAAAAAGGACAATTTTATTTATGCTGTCTGAAACACTGACGTATCTTCTAATGCCTGTTTTTTCATTTGGGAGAAAACTATTAAAAATCACACTGACCCGCTTTTTGAGAAGCATCCAGGCAAGACTGTGCTCTAGATTCTTAGATCCAAAGGAGAATCTCTGAAAGAATGAACTGTGGTGACTTCTCTGAATTATGATCGAAGCCATCTGTTTGAGGAATGAGGCGTATCGGTTGCTTAACAGAGATATGATGCTACAGAATTTTCAGTTATGCCTGGATCTGCTGTGGGAGAAAGAGGCCTTTTCTGAGCATTAGCAAAGAGCTTTCTACCTTGAGTAGGGGTTTTCTCCTCTCTTGTGTCTAATTAGATTGGACCCTAGTGCTCAAATCAGTGAGTCCAAATGTTAGTGTTCTTGTACACCCCATAACGGGAAGTTGGTTGCTTTATGTGGAGGTGATTCTTTGGAGGTTTTTTGTTGGGTGTTTCGTTTTAACATTTTGTCTGTTGTTTCTCCCAACTGATACAAAGAGCATGCTCTCTTCCCTCTGGCTCTATTCTTTTCACCTTCACAGCTGGCTCTCGCTGTGTGTTTTCGTTCATGCAGACAAATGGTTCTCGTGTGTACATGATGTGTGCTTGACCAGGGCACAGCTGTCTCCAACTTGCATGCAGATGAATGAGGATACAGCAATGTAACCTTTGTAGTTGGATTCAAGGAGGATAGGAAGACCTGTGAGATGGATCATGTTATTTTAGAGTTCTGTCTCTGTTGCAGAGCCAGGTGACATTGTGGTGGCCCAGGAAGAATGTGGCTGTGGCACTGGGGGCCCTGAAGACCATCTGGCTTGCAGGGAGGAATGCTACGGTGGGCAGTGCACTTGGAAGGTGGGCCACGGAGGGTGAACCACGCAGCCGTGGCTGTCGGGCACAAAGTCTATTCCTTTGGTGGATATTGTTCTGGAGAAGACTATGAGACTCTGCGGCAGATTGACGTCCACGTTTTTAACGCAGGTAAATATGTCCCTGTGGCACACAAAGGAGCTGGCTTGCTGGGCTCTGGTGTTAGTTTTCTTGCCTGCTGTTGCCAAATATTTTACAGTGTACCATGCTGTCTAACTCTAATTTCTGAAAAAGTTACCAGAGTAGATGGGAGCCTCTTTGCTTGTTCAGACCTCTGTTTTCAGCTTCAGGGGCAGGGCACAGAGGTGCTTTCGTTCAGCAGACTGCTGAATAAGGACAAGGACTCACTAGAAGTAGCCACATAGCCATGTTTTGTCCATAGCCATGTTTGTGAATGCTCTCTCAGCCAGATGCAAAGAGGTGACATCTAGCTGGCTCAGGTCCCCCCTCCAGTCTGCAGTATGACCATGCCTATAGGGTGGGAGCCAGTACACTCAGCTAAGACTCCAGGTTTAGGCTCCTGAGCTGTTTCCCAGTAGGGGCACCTGACAACTGCTGGTAGCATGATGGCATCTGTAGGGGCATGCGGCAAGGATGGACGCCTTCCTATTTTGCTAGCAGCTATCATGCAGATTCACAGCATAGCTTAGAAAAGCATCTGGAACTGGAGCCATTTGTGTAGAGTAACCAGTACCTGTCATGAGGCTAAGCTGGAGCCATGGCTGTGCTCGCAGAGGCTGTCTTTCTTGATTCAGTGCTCTTTGAACTGAAGAGCAAAGACATTCACCTCTGTCCAGAGTGACTGGACTCTTACACTACTCAACACAGTTGAATGTTGTAACTTGAGGAACGTGCCAGTGGAGCACCACTTGTATGGGGAAGCATAATTACTGTGCCCAAAGGAATGCTCCTGTATTGTCTTCCCGTCTTACCACTCCCAAATATTAAAGTGTCATGATACTGCAGCCACCACCTGGGAGGTGGCAATGGCTTCCCAAGCCCTTGCTCAGTTAACATTTTAACTAGTTCCAGTGTTAAAGTCAAAATACCAGTTTCTGTATGACCTCTTTCAGTCTTCCAAAGATGAAGACTGTGTTTTAGGTAGAAAACTTCCTGTCTAGCTTGACTTTAGCAACGGATGTGCTTCCTTCATGCCCTTTTTGCCTCTGGGGTAGATGCTTACCTTTTAAGATGGCTGACCTTTTCCCATTCCCTATGTTAGTCTTTTAGAGGAACTGCAGACTGCTTTCTGCTGTATTTTATGTTAGCTCCAGGTAGAAAACAAACATGGTATGTGAGGTAGAGAGAGGGTGTTTGGTGCTGTTATGTACTGTCCATGTAACACTGGCTGTGACTCTTGCACTGTCATTAAACCCTGTAACACATGTTGACTGCTCTGGCTACTGCTGAACATGACACACAGGCTGCCAGGAAGAAGAACCTGTATTCACAAGGACCTCCTATTAGTAGCACAAGGTTAGCAGGGAGAACTCTGGTATAGGTGGGCATAAAGGAGGCAGACAGACATCTCTAGCTTGAAAAACAAAATAAAAGCAAACAAACCCTATTCCTGCAAAGCTGCTGTGTTGCTTTACTTAATGTTCACTTAATGTGGTTCTGCAAGTCCAAATGGTGCCTTCAGGTGTTTCCTTGCATGTTACTGCAGTGAATTATTCCTGTGCTGCCCATTCTTCCAGCTTTGAATCTCTTCAACAATGTCACTAGCTTGGAGTAGTGTCTGCATTCATTGTCATCTCTGCACTTTTTCTTTTTTGCTTTCTCTGTTTTTTTGTGTGTGCTATATCTTCACTCACAGTCTAGGATGAGCCAGAGTGGAAACCTTTTCAGTGAATTGCTGCAGAACAGAGCCTATTTCTGTCTAGACTCCTCCTCTAGAGGACCTCCTTCTCTATTTTTTAATTAGTTACTACTTGGGGTCAGACACAGTTTTCTCTTGTTTACTTCACTGTTTCTGCACCTTGTCCTGGGGCAAAAAGCTCCATGTGGGATGGGTTATGACCTGTGAGCAATGTAGCAGGCTTAACATTTGACATAGGCTCAAACTTGTGTTTTCAGTGTCTCTGCGCTGGATCAAGTTGCCTCCAGTGTGGACAAACAGCCGAGACCACGTGAGAGAGGTGCCCTACATGAGATATGGGCACTCAGCAGTGCTCATCGATGACACCGTCTACATATGGGGTGGTCGCAACGACACTGAGGGAGCCTGCAATGTGCTCTATGCTTTTGATGTCAGTAAGTTCCAGCTTCTCATTCTTCCTTGTCATAACTGTTCTTGATCAGACCTTCTCTCTGCCACACCACACTGCTCCCCAACTTGTTTTCCTGTCCCTCAGTGACAGCCTAGAGGAAATGGTGTCACTGGCTGTTTCAGCAGTTTTAGAAGGCAAGCAGTGTGGCCATTGTGTCTGCGTGCTTGAATCTCTGCAAAAGCCTTTGAACAGAGGTTACTGATCTTGTCTAATAGTCAAAATGGTTTTAATTTTTCTGTCAGCTTTGTGTGCTCTCCCTGACAGTAACTGCAACAGGAGCATTCTCTCTGTGTGATGTATTATTCCTTAACTGTGGTTGAAGGTTGCAGCGAGAAGGGGATAGAGTTCTTGAAGATTGCAGTTCCTTTCCAGTGTGGTCCTTCTTTCTGAAAGCATGAAGAAGGGTGAGGAATAAAGCACAGAAGTAGTGAGGGATGGGATTGCAAAGTGAGGGAAAGCATGAGTCAAGTTAGATAAACCTGAAAAACAAACTCCTTGAAGCCTTTTGTTGGCTTCTCTATAGCATTGCTGGAGGACCTGTGAAGAAAAGGCACCATCAGAAACTGGGTGGATACTAATGTCAGGAAATGAAGGATTCTGGAGGCAAGTCCATCTAAAAGTGACCAGTAACTGTCTTCCTGGACTTGGAAGGAAACTGCTTGCTTTAGTGCTTGGTCACAGGCTCTCTTCTTTGCCAGGAAATACATTAAAGCTTGAGGCACAGGGTTTCCCTCTTCCCCTGACACATGCAGCAGAGAAGCCATGGGTAAACCTCTGTCCACACAGTGGCATTGTAGTGGGAGCTGCCTGGTCTCCCTGCCAACTCCTGCACTTTATCATTATGTGATAATTAACAGGCCAGACTTCAGTCCTGGTCCCAACCCTCTGCAGCTGTCTGTACACACTGAACCCTGCCATTCCTGGAAAGCAAGACTGGCAGTCACAGTCCCATGTCTGTAGTGCAAGTTCTGCTTTAGAAGTCTCACCAGGCTGTATAAAGTCCTGTCTGAGTGCAATTTTGTCCCTGGGGTGCTGAGCAGATCACACATTAAGGTCCTTTCCATCTCTAATTTGACATGTTGCTTGGATGAGCTGTTGCTGGTACCATGTAACGGGGCTTGGAAGCAGCTCCATGAGGGAAAGGAACTCGATAGCCTTTGGAGCGTTCTCAGTAGAGGCTGCCCAGGGATTCTGCTGACCTTGCAAGACCCTTTGTGTGGTTCCAAATGGAGTATAGGTGGATAGCTGTGTCTGCAGGCCAAGTTCAGAGACGTTATCCTCATGAAGAATGTTGCTTTGGCTCCAGTGTTACGACTTCCTGAAATAAGCACTGCTTTTGACAGCTCACAGCAATTAGGGAGGATGGAGGGAATGTCTCCTGCTGCCTCGAGGGGCTTATCTGTGCATCTCAGGCCTCCTGGGACAGGTGCCTGTTTGCACTTGACCATGAGTTGCTGGCTTGGGTCCATATTGCCCTGGCATGGAGAACAGCTTTGGCTGTATTTAAAGTCATTCCTTAAATCGAGCCAACCCTTGGAGTATGCAGGCTAAAGGGCTGAATCTGGCTGGTGTAGGCTCACAAGGAGCACTGTGAAGGGTGGAAAGTGAGGAAGGCTCCCCTTGAGAAAGGCATGAGAATGTTAACAAGTGGAGCAGATAAGACAGGGAGAGGTGCCCTGCAGAGGTGGGGATGTGCATGGCAGTTTGTGGTTAAGTGACTTCTGCCTGGGTTTTCCTGTGTCAATTAGTAAGCATCTCCATACCATCAGGTCAGTTGAGCCACTTAGCATTATTTCTTTATTATATTTGAAACTGTGAATGCAGAGCTGGTAAGTGACTCACAGGTATGCTTACCAAGAGAGTCAGTAAAAATAACATTGCTCAAGTGGTGCTGTACTACTCACACTTAAAATTTGAGCTTCTTGTCAGGTCAGGCAGTCAGTGGCCATGCCCAGAGGCTGAGAGCTCTGTCACTGTGCCGCTCTGTGGAGACTCAGGCAGGTAGCCTTGCCTGAAGAACCTTGCAGCCTCTCTAGCAGAGCACGTGCTGTGTGAGCAAGAGAGAAGTATTTCTGTCTAAGAAATTCCGAACAGTAGTAAAGAGCTATCCCATCCCAACAGTTACTGTGTTTTCTCAGCCTCTTGTTTTGTTTCAGACACGCACAAGTGGTTTACGCCAAAGGTATCTGGAATGGTCCCAGGAGCAAGAGATGGGCACTCAGCTTGTGTCCTGGCAAAGAGCATGTTTATCTTTGGAGGCTATGAACAGCTGGTGAGTAGTCTCTGTAACTGTTAATTGGTGAGCCCTTGGGAAAGAGAGTGTTGATACCCAGGACACTGGAAGAGGCAGGATATGGGGGCATATTTGTATTCATAGTTGCTTTCATTTTGTAACTTAGCAAAGTTATAGCGTTAATACCTAGGTTATGCTCATTGTTTTGTGGAGAAGATGGTTAGAAAAGCAAGTCTAAAAAAATTATGATTTTTTTTCTTTCACAAAATGTATTTACCATAAAGAGGTAAAAACATAAATACTTTTATATATAATTGCTTTCTGGGTCATTTCTCAGCCAAATTTTGATAGGTAAATACAGAACATTCTTAATAAATATCTATTGTCGTACATTTATTTCAATTTGGCTGAGAAATGAGCCAAAAAAATCACTTTCCAATGTCTCCAGTGTTGCTCTGAGGTTTTGTCCTCATCTGCTGCATGTTCTCTGTAGTCCATACCTGCTCAGACATCTTGCTGATCCCCTCTGGCAAACATTTGGTTGCCTTCCCATTAAGAATACCCTGAGCCTGTCATCCTGCAGTAGCTGTCATTGTGCCTAATGGTCTTTTGAGCAAATCCTTGTCCTCTGATTTTAAGAAGTGGGTAAATACCATTTCAGCCTACTGCCAGGCTCCAGAAAAGTTGTGCAAACTCACATCTCTTTATTTGGAAGAAAGCAGGGGCTCTGTTACAGCAATCTCTGGGTTATTCCCCCTTTTCTGAGGACAATAGCCTGCCAAATCCATAATCTTGATTACAGAAGCAGGACCAGTTCACATGTGGCTTGCTTTTAGCCAAGACCAAATAAACCTCTGGAAGAGCAGGGTCCACACTGCTAGCTGCAGATGGGTTTTGTGAAACCTCAGTACCCAGAGTATATTTGCTCCTGGATGTTTAGCTTCCCAGAAGTAATCTTAGCTTCTGTGTCTCATTGGGTGGCCTTACCAGAGCTAATTTGTCCTGTTAGTGCCTTTTTCTTCTGTTGCTTACATGGAGAGGAGGCAGATTTCTGCTGAGAATGTATTGTGTGCAGAATAGTCTTTGCGGGAGGAACTGATCACCAAATAAATGGGAAAGCTGCAGGAAGAGACAGGACACCTTTGAGAATAAATGGGCTTTGCCTTTCTCTTTTTAAGTGATGAGTATGCTGCCTGACATTTTGGAGCAAGCACCTTGCCTCTTAGGAGGTCCTGTCTCCAAAGAGATATTCCATGTCTGTAGGACAGCATCCTTTCTGTGATCAGGCTTCTCAGTCCCTTTGTGACCAGGCTGCTCTGCTGTCTTTCAGGCTGACTGCTTTTCAAATGATATCCATAAATTGGACACCACAAATATGACATGGACTTTAATCTCTGCCAAGGTCAGTGTCTACCTTTTGCTCTGGTTTATGGAGGAAGTCTTGCATCTCTTACTCTCTGGTGTAACTGCCCATACTTGTCTCACAGCTTCTGTCTGTTGTGGCAGGCATCTGCAGGATGGGAAGTTCTCCAGGAAAAGGCAGCCACCCAACTTCCCCATTAAGATGTGTCATCTCCCTGTTCCGTTTTACTCTGTCCCTTCAGGGTACTCCAGCTCGCTGGAGAGACTTCCATTCAGCTACCATCATTGGAACAAAGATGTACGTATTTGGTGGAAGAGCTGATCGTTTTGGGCCATTTCACTCCAACAATGAGATCTACTGTAACCGCATTGAAGTATTTGATACAGAAACAAACTCCTGGCTGGACTCCCCTCCAACTCCCGTGCTCCCTGAAGGCCGGCGGAGCCATTCAGCATGTGAGTGTGGGTCTGCTGAGGGTGGAGGATGGTGGAAGGAAATTTCTGCCTACCTTAGAAGGGATATCTGGTCTGCTGGATGAAGATGTGGGTTAGCAAGGGGTGCACAAAGCCCAGTTTCTGTGGAAAGCTGCTGCCCCCTGAAAAGCCTTGCACATAACCCTGCACATGAAGGTGATGTAAGTGAAGGTGAACAACCAGCACCACTTTGCTTTGTGTTTGATGTTGGGTCAGAGACCTGCTGGGTGGCACACTGATGTCTATGCTTACTCCCTACAGTCAGCTACAATGGGGAACTATATGTATTTGGTGGCTACAATGCACGCCTGAACAGACACTTCCATGACCTCTGGAAATTCAATCCAGGTATTTATATTTCTAACTTGTTGCAGTGATAGTGCTCCAGGCCCTCAGGCATGTGAGTGCTTGGAGGAGCTTACTCTTCAAGGAGTACTAGTTGAGGGGAAATGTCTCTTCTGACAGCACTGACAGAAACTTGCTACTGTGCTTGGGACCCCCATTCCTTCTCAGGATGTTTCCAAATCCCAGTTTGAAAATGGAAAAGAAGGTATTACTGGAAGATGTAGTTAGTTGGAAAACTTTGTCTTGTTCTTAAATATGCATAAGTACTGGCAGAAAAGAAAATATGAGGAAACAATGGTGTTAGGGGAGGAAGAGAGCTGGGGAAAACACTCAACTTGAGCTGCAGGATCACCATACCGCACTCTCTTGGTACCAGGTCAAACTGTGCAGCAGAAGGGGTGTTCTTCAGCTGGTACACTGAATATCAGTCAACTGTGAGCTGTTTTAGGGTCCTCAGCTGCTTTTTGCAGTCATAAGACTGACTTTTGTTTGCTAATTGCTTTGCATACTAAAGTTAACTGAGAGCAGCCAACCTGTTGCTCCTCAAGCTGACCTGTGAACTAGTGTCAGAGCTCCTGAAGATTTCCATGCTGCATTAGTCACCCTCCAGCATCCTTGCCACAGAGAGCAACAAGGACAAAAGCTGCTGTCTCCAGCTGATTCAGTTCCCCACTCCTTCCTCCCGCAGCCGTGCTGTCCCAACAGCCTCCCCTCTGCGAGGGTGCTCTGTGGCCTCAGGCTGCCAGCAGATGGAGCTCGTTCCTGGGTCTCCCTCCTCCAGATACGGACCGCAGCAGGGTGCTGGGAAAGGGAAGCTGCCTGTTTGTTCCTGCTGCTCACCCCTGTGCAGCTCCCCGTGAAGTCTGACCCGCTGCCGTGACAGCCCATGGGTCCTGGCGCTCAGGCTTTGCAACTGAAAGGCCTCGATGGTGCTTTGAGAAACCTTGTCTAGTGTGAGGTGTCACTGCCCGTGGCGGGGGGGTTGTAATGAGGTGATCTTTAAGGTCCTTTTCAATCCAAACCATTCTATGACATGACCTGCAAGTTCTGTCTCAGCAGGCAGTGCTCCAGGACTGTGTGTGGCATTTAAGTGACACTTCAGTAACAACCTCATAGGAGTGCATCATTTGGCCACTAGTGAGGAGGTGAAGGGAAAAGGTGGATATTGGCTAGTTGGTGTGTGTGGGGCAGTGGGCCTTGGTTTTCCTGTGATCTGTTGAAATCCGTAACCTGCTTATACCTGATCTTGGTCAGGCTCTTGTGACAAGCCAGTGCACTCTTTTCTTCCCATTAGTTTCTCTTTCTTGGAGGAAGATTGAACCCAAGGGGAAAGGCCCATGTCCTCGACGCCGGCAGTGCTGCTGTAGAGTGGGGGACAAAATCATTCTGTTTGGAGGCACCAGGTGAGTTGCGTGGAGAGGCCCTGCAAGAGGCATTGCCATTTCCTTCAACACAGTGTCCCTCCACACTCTGCCCCATGCTGTAGTCAGATGGACTTCAGAGGTACATGGCAACTGTCTGTCTATCTGACAAGGGTGAATAGTCATGTACCTCAGAGCTCCTCTGGAAAAAAAGCCATGGAGGAGACCGAAGGTGTCATGTAGCTTGTAAAGCACCTGACAACAAGTCATTTTGTACACGTAGAGACAGAAGTGTGTAATGTGCTAATCAGGAGGGGTTGTGCAGTGGTCAAGCTTTCTGTGAAAAAGGTAGTGGGGATGAGGGAGGAGATCCTGCCATCAGAAGGACACGTGTATTAGTCTGCTGTGCTGTAGCAGACCTTATACTGACTTATCCTCACCTGTGTGCTGCCCTGCTTCTCCTACCAGTTTCTTTGTTCCATTGGCAAGTGTGGGTTGTGCTAAACTGCAGTGGGATGTTGGCTCAGCTCGGAGCTGTTTGAGGAGCCTATACACATGACAAGACAATGTTCCTTCCTGTGCCAGTATTCCTTAGCGACATTTCCATTCACAGGAGGGACCCAGTGTTATGAATTTAGCTGTCAAACACTGGAAGTGATACTATCAGGGTGCAGGGCAGCTGGATGTGGCCAAGAGTCTTAGCAGTTGCTCAAAGAAAGGAAGTGGCCCATCACCAGGACATGCTCTGTGCTCTCTGGAATGACAAATTGCAGCTCCAGAGCACAGGCCTGTTTCCCAGTATCCACCTTGCAGAGACTTTTTAAATGCTTTCAGCCCTCTGCATGGTTTGGAATCCTTTAGGGCTTTTTCTGGGATGCTGGCAGCAGCTTTTTGGGGATGGTTTTGAGGGCTGGGACAGAGGACAAGGCAAAGCAGATTCTGCTGATGGTCTGACCATACCAGAGTGTGACAGGGTGAAGGGCCTTCAGGTTCCAGGGATTCTGGGGATGTGTGCTCTGTTGTAGGGTGTCTGTGTGGCTGTGAGGGAGTGCTTAGTGCAGGTGAGGTATGCAGAGGTGCTGAGTTTGTCCAGTCTCCCCAAGTGATACTGGGTGCTGCTTGGTACAGCAGAAGGCTTGATAGGTAGTTTTGGATAGTCCCAGATGCTCCAGTGTATGTAGATTTGTGTCACAGCAGCAGCTGAACTCTGATGTTAAGCCTTGGCACTCCTAGGAAATGCTAGCAAACCACAGAAAATTTGACACCAGCTTTTTGGAGTTCAGTCCACCCTTGCCAGGCAATGCCTTGTCTTTTCCACTGAATCACTCCAGAATTCAACTTGTTTCTTAATTCAGGCTCAGCCCCAGTATAGGCATGTTCATCAGCACTAGTGTGAGGTAGGAAGAGCTGCAGGCAGCCAGGAATGCAGCCTGCTTGAACTGGAGGGAAGTGGGAGATGGGGGTGGGGGCCATGCTCATTTCCTGTAACAGTTATCAGGTGTATTCTGAAGCTGCCTGGCAAGATAAGAAGTTTTCCAGGAAGTCATTGTAATGGAGAACTCCCAGTGGTCTGCCTCCTGACCAGGAAGGGGGAGGGGGCTCAAACTGTGCTCAAACTGTGCGGGAGATTCAGCAGGAATCCTTGAAGGATGAGTGAGCAGGCTCAGCTTTCTAGATGGCAGTGCTGGGGGTGGGCAGGCAAAACCTCTTTGTGTCCTGCCTGCCCTTACAGGATTCACATGTCCTGTGGACTGTTGAAGAGGTGCTTGTGCAGGCTGCCTGCTCCTATGGCATCCAAATGCTTTGTTTCTTTTGTAGTCCTACACAGAGCCCGGTCTTTTTGCCCCAGCTGAGGTCTCTCACTGTGACCAGGAGCAATCCATCACATGTGTCCCATTTAAGTGACCAGGAAGCTTAGTATTCCCATTAGCTCTGCCAGAGTTGTGGCCCTGGTCTGGTTTCTCCCCAAACCCACCAACACTTTGGCATGCAGAGACCATTCACAAAGGAGGAGTGGGAGAAGGAATGCTATAAAGCAGAGTTTATATGAACAGATGAAACAGCTCAACAAATGAGATATGCCAGTCCAGATTTGGCTTGAGACTGTGATTTCCCTGACAAGGCTTAGAAATGCCTGGCTCTGTTGAGAGAGTAGGGACTCTTGCTGAGTGCTTAGTCCAGGCCATATTGTTTTGCAGCTGGAATGAACTGTTTTGCTGGGCACTGACTGACAAAGGCATGCCCTGCACCCTGCTGCCTGGGAGTTGCATCTCTGCTGGTCTTGAACTCCAGGCTTACCCTGCTACTTGCCTTTTGATGATTAAAACCACAGACGTGGTGCCTGCTGGCCTTCCTTTAATAGATAAGGGATGGTCTAGGGTTTCCTGTGGCTTGGATGTGAGATTAGATTGTGGTGTGGTAAGCACACAGGGATGGAATTAAAGGAGCTCTTGCCTGTATCTGGGCAGATGGGTCCCATCAGCAACAGGTCTTCTGTGACAGCAGGGAGCTGTGCACTGCAGTTTGGCCTGGGTTTATGAAAACCGGGGGAGGCAGGTACTGCCTCATGTCCCATGGGATGTGAAGCTTAGTGGGTCATAGATAGATGTGGGAACAGGTGACACTGGGGGAGAATTCACTGCATGAGGTCATTCCTAGCTAACCCCTGAAGGCACACTAAATTGGTTCATCATGAACCAAAGCAGGACTTAAAGCACTTTTCCTTTCTTTCAAATTCTCCAAACAACCATCAGCTATGGGAGTGCTTTTCCCTGGTCCAGGCACTACTTTCCAGAACAGGCCAGTCTCTCTGTGCTAGGGGATGTAGTGTCCAGTCTCTTGGGTGCTTTGGCTATTCCATCAAGACCACAGAGACAGGAAACTAGAAGTGAGACTGTCTGCTCCCTAGAAATGCCTGAAGTCATAATTCCTCATTAGTATTCCAGGGCCAGCATCAGATGGGAGTATCAGCAAATTGGAATTGGTTTAAAATGACTGCTGCACTGCTCAGTTACAGTCTTCTGAAATGCCGTCCCCATTTTGACACAACCAGAGAGCTGTGCCTGGAGCCCAAAGTGATTCCTGAGTCAGACTGAGAAATGGCTGTGCTTGCCCTTGCCATGCAGATGTTTCATAGCTGCTTTCTCTGCACTCCTCTTAAGGTACCTCAATGGCCAAGCTGAAATAATTGCAGTAGATCTTACTACGTGAGAACAGGAGTGATGGACAGTGTGTGCCTGGGCAGAATGGGCTTTAAACCTTGTGCTGTTGTGCTTGGCAACACAACTTCAGCTCATGCAGCAGAACCCAAAACCAGTCCAGCTGCTGGCCTAGGAACACAAGCTAATAAAACAGTATCGTTTCCTGGCTGTCACCATCTCTGGAGATAGGTGGTCGTTCCTGTTATCTGTGGCCCAGCCACATAGAGAGCTTGGCAAAAAGTTCTTTTGGGTCTCCAACCCATCTCTCCTACCTTATCTGAGATACCAGCACAGCTTTTTTGTCTTTGTAGTTTGCCATTGTGTGATGTCAGATTCTTCCTAGATCAAATGCCTGTCCCGTGTGATGTTTTCCTGAATCCTTGTACTTTCCATTGCTTTCCATGCCTTCCCTTGGTTGTGAGGTGAAGCTGGCCTGAGGTCTGTAAAAAGACACAGTGTGGGTTGTGTCATGCTGCCCCATGTTGTGTTTGGGACCAGGTGGGGATGGGCTGACCCTGCCTTGCTCAGGAAGTTTGATCTCCTAACATGTTACTAGCACAGCCTTCCATGATACAGCACAGCTGAGAAGCTGGTTAGTCTCCAGCACTGAACTGATTCTCCAGGTGATGTCAGCCTGTCTGGCTATGCCTGCTGTGGAGCAGCCCATGGGGCCTGTTTATCTCACAAGGAACGGGACAGATGCTTGTGCAAGCATGCCTGCCTGCCTGCCTGCCTTCAGAAGCTGCTGTGACATCTCTTCTCCAGCCTGCTCAGTCATCCTCAGCCTCATCCTGGGGATCAATCCACTTTGCCTCTCTGAGTGAACCTCTTTGGAGGGTTGGATCCACTGACATTGCTGAGCATATAGAGCCCTGAAATGAGCCTCAGCTGTGGAGACAGTTGCTTGCCATCATCTTCCTTATGCCCTGAGGGTGGGTGCCACATTTCCAGGAAAGGCTCCAGAGTTGCTCAGTTGTTGGAGGGCAGTTTGGGAGGTATCTGAAGGAGAGTGAAACCAGTTAGAAGCTGGTCAATGTACAAGAAGGGAAAACGATTGTTCCCTGCAGGGTTGGACCTCTGTTTGGAGATGCAGCAAAGTAACAAAGGCAGGTGAGGTGAGAGGGAGGTTCACAGCTGGAATCATCCTGGTCATCTGTGAGAAGGAGACAGGTTCCCCATCCCCTGCTTGCAAAGGAGATGGTGTGTGTTTCTGCTCCCTGGCTCTGTGCAGCTCTGCCTACTCTGTGAGGAGCTGGGAAAGTGATGACTTTGGGTGCTGCTGGGGGCATCAAAGGGACAGGAGGGATGAGACTTGCTCAGCCCTTGGAGAGCCCAAGTGACTGTAAGTGGTGTATAAGAATTTTGGCACTGATTGACACACTGTGCTTGGTTTCTGCAGCCCATCTCCAGAGGAGGGAATGGGTGATGAATTCGACTTGATGGATCACTCAGATCTCTACATCCTCGACTTCAGTACGTGAGCACTCCCTGCCCAGCCTGTACCTCTTGCCACAAGGTGCCCTGTGAGCAGGCCCTCCTGTGAAGTACCATACTGTGCCCTACATGGCTACAGGTCTCTGTGTCCCAGAGCCAAACAGCTGTCTCTGACCAATGTACATAGCTTAAGGCAGACAAACCAGAGGTGCAGCTGTGCTTCATGCACTCCTGCACATAGACTTCTTGTGGGAACATAAAAAACTGCTCCAGCCTATCCCTGGTGTGCACTCTGCCTTGTCCCTGAGATGGATGGCCAGGGTGCTCTGCCCTGTTTCCTATGGCACTGATTGTTGTGGCTAACTGCCCTCTTTTCACAGGCCCCAGTCTGAAGACACTGTGTAAGCTAGCAGTGATTCAGTACAGCCTGGACCAGTCCTGCCTTCCCCATGACATCAGGTACAGTGTGCCTTGCTGGGAGGTCACCCTGTGGGTGCTCACTCTCCTTAGGGTGCTCTAGCCCTGGTTGAAGGCTGCCTGGGGCCCTCCTCAGCACTGTGCAGCTTTGGAGCAGGCTGGGCTGGAGACCGCATCTGAGGCTGACATGAAGCAAACCTGCTCCAGCCCTGGGCACTGTGTTTGTGCTTTCTCTTAGTGTATCCCTTTGGTGTGTTACAGATGGGAGCTCTCAGCCATGACAACAAACAGCACCATAAGCCGCCCCATCGTCTCCAACCAGGGCTGATGCTGACTCATCTGTCTACCACCCTGCCCTCATCCCTTCACACACTGACCTCTTGCTCCACTGCCTGCATGAATTTTTAGCCCTTTCAAGCAAGGAAGGTGTGAGCTCAGTTTGTCTTGCCCTAGCCAGACCTCCCTCTGCCCTTGTCATGCTTTGGGCAGCACGAGTGTACCGGCAGAGCTGGCCACTGGGGAAAAAAAACTGGCTGGCCCCAGCAGCACAGCTGTGACCCCTCTCCTTGCTGATGGCTCCAGCATCTTCCTTCCCTTTGCCTGTGGAACTGCAGCTGGGCTGTCTAGTTCTTGGCCACTTTCCAAGGGCCCGAATCAACTCTTACCACCAGCCATGGCCATGGGATTGACCTCAGGCTACGAACTGTTCCTGTATTGGATCAAGAGAACAGGAACCTCTACATCTGCTCCTGCCAGCACTGACCAGCTTCCTGGCATTGGATGACAGACTCCAGCTCCAAGCTATGGCTGATGTGGGGGCCTGGAGCCCAGGTGGACTTTCTGCTACCATTGTAATACAGCAAACGGGGGCAGTTTTATAAATTCTGAGGCAGACATGGTTTCTACTGCTCTGTGTCCTAGCAGGTGAACTGGGGCAGAAAAGGTGTGAGAGAGACTGAACCAGATGCTTTGCCCCAAAGCTGCAGGCCACTAGTGGCTTGTGGCAGCAGCAGGCTGTGGCCGGTGTGAGCCACAGCTGGTGTGAGATGGGAGAAAGGAAGCTAGGTCTCCTACAGCAGCACTGCCCTGGTGTACCTGCCTCCTGCCCAGGGCTGTGTTGCCTTGCCAAAAGGACAGGGAGGAAAATGGTGTATATCTCCTGGGCTGCGCTGCCTCAGGAAGGTGGATGCCCCATATCTTCCTGCTTCAGGGCTGGAGGTGGAGGGATGCCCTGGGACAGCCTTCCGGGGTCACACAGAGCACTGCACTCAAGCCCCTTTCCTGTGGATATGAGTGGTCTGATGTGAAGAGGAACTCCAGTGGCAACTGTACTGGGGCTAATGCAGGGAAAGCATTAGTCCAGGGAAGCACTCAGGGTGTTTTCTGGGATGTAAAGTCACAGGGCAGCTGAGATGGTGGCAGCTCCATGCCAGGAATGGGTGGCAGAGGGCCTAGGCTGTCTCGCCCTGAGGGCTGACACATAGCCAGGGTCAAGTGCTGCTCATTGAGCAGCACAAGGTTGCATGGGTGCCTGGGCTCCTCGACCTACAGGGGGCGGTGAATGTGGTCTGGAGTGGCACGAGAGCAGCAAAAACTCTGTGGCAAGAGAACAAGAAGGCATTGCAATTGTGAAAAGAGCTTGTTCCTCACATGCTGGTGGCACCTCACCACCGTGGTGAGTGATTAGCATCAGTGCCAGGGCTGGGGCCTGGAGCACGACAGCATGTGCTGACAGCACATCTGGCTCAGGGGGAACAGCCACAGTCTCAGCTCCTCCTTTGTGATCCTTGGCACCTGCAGGTTACCTGTGAAGGCTGGGTGGACATCTACTCTCTGTTGTCCAGCAGCTCTAATTCCCCTCCTCAATCAGCTGCCTCAGCCACAGGCTCTCTCTCAAGCTGTGAAATGAAATAGTGGAGTTTTTTCCATGGCATTCCCTTCCCCAGCACTGAAGCACCAGGCATACTCACCTTGCAGGATGCCCTGCACCAGGAAACACCCAGAGACCACAGAGATTCCCTGGGCAGGGTAATGTGGTGCTGAGCAGAGGTTCCCCACGGTGCTCTCAATTCTGTCCATGAGTGGCTGTCACTGGGGTTTCTCGGGGCAGAATCACAATTTCTGGGGCATCAACTGCAGACAATAGGCCCTAACAAGGCTCAGCACCCCACTGCGGTTGCCTCTAAGAGAGCAAAGCTTTGGTGGGGAAAAGGCCCTTTTGGGAAGAAAAGATGGGACTCACCAGGGAGAGGGGTCACCCACTCTCCTTGAAGGGTTCTCTTGGGTTCAGGGGTGCTGTGGCCCTGACCTCTCTCTCCCAGGACCCTGCTGCAGGCCTGGGCATGGGACACTGCTCACCACCTTGGTCCAGATGTCTCCAGTGCCTTTTCTTGGCTTATCAGCTCCTTCTTCCAGCACCCAGCTGAGTTATGCTGGAGAGTAGCTGCCAGGCAGGCAGACTAGACACAGGACTTTCTGCTGGGTTGGCAGCAGCTGTGGGCCAGGAACTGGGCAGATGTGTGCCCTGTGCGGGGATTCCTGCTGCCTTCATCACTGCCCCCTCCTGAGTGGCAGGTTTGCTTTAAAGACCCTGGCTTCCTTTTATTACTTCCCCTCTCAGATTGCAGCCGGCTGCAAGGCTATTTTTAGCAGCCTGCCTTCTAAAAATAACCCTGAGCTGTTTGGAGTTGCGTCACAAGAGGTAACTCTCTCCGTGAGTGGCTTGGCCTCTGCACCCCAGGAGGATACAAAAGGAGGCCAGGAGCAGAGGGGTCAGCAGGTTCAGCTGCAGCCAGAGGCGAAGGAGGCAGCCGTTCCCTGCCAGCTTCAGGCATCCCAGCGCCTGCAGCATGACCATCTTCTGCAGCCACTGCCACCAGCCCCTGCAGGCAGAGATGAACTGCCTGCCCAGGAGGGGCAAACAGGCGCCCAGGGCCCCAAGGCCATTCAGGTGAGCTCCCCCCACCTCCCACCTCCCGGGCTGTGATGGCCTTCAAGAACCCTGGGACAGCTGGTGTAGGGCCTGATGGCCCCTGCAAGGGGCTTACACCAGCTTGAGACAGTGGGGCTGCCAGATGGTGCATGGGAAGGAGGTGCAGGGGCTTGGAGAGGCAGAGAGATTTTAGGTGGTTGAAGAGGAAAGGCATATCTGGTGGGGCTGGGGTGCACATTCTGGCACTGGATGCAATTTCTATCCTTGCAGGGTTTGATGGGGAGGTGGTGTCAAATGGGCTCCCCACCAAAGTACAGGTCATTCTCCAACATGGTCCCCAGCAGGAGAGGCATCAGCCACACCAGCAGCATGTCCCCGTGGGTAGCAGTGAGCACCTCTGCCTGCACCCACTGCACCAAAACAGCTACCCAAGGTTTGCTCTGCTAGAGGCAGCAGCTGGCATGGGTGCTGAGCATCTCCACTCCTTATCCCTGAGCTCGCGGTTCTCCTTGTAGCAACAGGCGGGGAATGCTGTCCCTTTCCCTCCCTGGATACAGTGCCCCATATGGTTGGCTTTGCAGGTCAACCAAGAGTGCCTCCAAGGCTCGCCGGGACCAGATCAATGCAGAGCTGCAGGCATTGCGTTCCCTGCTGCCCATTTCCATGCAGGAGAAGGAGCGGCTCTCCTACCTGCACACCATGGCCCTGGTGTGCCTCCGGCTGCGGGGGGCTCAGCTGTTCCCTCCAGGTACTCGTGGCACTGCTGTACCCCAAACTATCTTGTGTCTGTGTGGGGCACTGCTTCTGCCCCATCAAGACAGCACTTCACCCTGATCCCTGTGCAGGCTCAGCTCCTCCTGTGGGACCGGCCCTCGGCACAGAGCTACTCTCCCTGCTCCCAGGGTTTCTGCTTGTGCTCTCAGCCAGCGGAAAGCTGATCTACATCTCAGAGAATGTGGCTCAGGTCCTGGGCCTCTCTGTGGTAAGGCCTGCTCACTAGGCATTTGCAGTCACTGTCCTGGTGCCTTTATTGTGTGCACAGCCTGCTGCCCCAGCAAAAGCTGGGCTGTGGCTCCAGTGGTCTGTGTGCCCATGGTGCCAGCCAAGGCTCTCTGAGACAGGTACAGTCCTTGAGGGCAGCCCCCTCTTTCATCAGGTGGAGCTGCTCGCCCAGGGGGACACGGTTTTTGACATCCTGGAGGGGCAAGCATGTGAAGATGTGTACAAGAAGCTCCTCCTTGCCCAGGAGGAGCCTGGCAGGGGTAAGGGAGGCCTTGGTTGACATCTTGCAGATNCCCCCCTGCCCCCCCCCCCCCCCGCCCCCACTCTGGCCCTTGGTTCCTGTGATCAGAGATCCAGGGCCAGCCCTGCTGGGATCAGAGCGAGGGAGTCCCTGACCTACTCCAAATGGTGCTTCCCTGCAGAAGTCACTTTTGTCAGCGAGATGTGCACATCCAAGGCCTTCCGGCTGCAGCACGGGGGGAATCGGGTCGTGACAGTGTGTGGGCGCTTGGTAGCCCTGAGCTGGCCGCCCTCTCCCTCCACCACAGCCTTCCTGGCCCTCTGCACACCGGTCATGCATTCACCTGCAGATGGCAAAGTTGCTTCCCAGGATGACATATTCCAGAGCACGCACATCCTAGACATGACATTTATGGATGTCACAGAGAGGTGAGGTGTGCCTGCTTGCACCAGAGCCCCAGCTGCACATCTCAGGCAGCAAGACTCATTTCCCTTCACCGTCCCTATGTCTGGGATGCAGGCTAGACACTGCGTGAGCACCAAGACTCTTCCCAAACCTCTTCCCTCATTTACAACTTATTTCTGTACCTCTGTTGTTTTGCCCTCTCTTCCATCATGCAGCAGCAGCTCCTTGCTGACATAGTGCAGACCCTCAGTCCCCATCCCCCTTGTCTTCCCCAGTGTCACCTACCACCTTGGCTACCACAGGGAGGAACTGGTCGGTCAGTCCTGGTACAGTCTCCTGCACCCTGAGGACACTGATCTGGCAGCTGCCCAGCACAGGGCTGTGGGTGAGTGTCAGGCATGGGAACCTGTGTGCCATCCTCTGGCCACGTGGTCTGGTTATGCCCGAAACATGGCAATCCAGGACAGCAGATGCAAATCAAATTCAGTCCTGCCTGCTGGGACTCCCTGCTCCAAAAGGATGAGGCAGGGAATTGGTCACGTACTGTCTTTAAGGTCACAGGTAGCTTCCAAAGCTTGGGAAGCTTTGCCACAGCGCACAGAGTTGGGACTAGCCCACCTGAGCCCCACCTCTTTGCTGGGGCCGTCTCAACCACGGACCTGACTCCGCCCGGTGTGGCTTCTGTCGCGCTGGAGCCAGAGCCGTGACCGACCGCCGTCCCCACCGCGGCAGTGTAGGGGTTGTACAGGCAGCCTGCCGCCGCTTACCGCAGTCTCTTCCCTTGCCCGCAGCGTTCGGGGCCGGCGCCGGGCCCGCCGTGCTGCGAGTGCTGCGCAGGGACCGCGCCTGGGCCTGGCTGCGCGTGTGGGCGCGGCGGGACGGCGGGGGCCGCTGCATCACCTGCATCTGCCGCTGCCTCAGGTGAGGCGGGGAGGGGGGTCCCGTGTGGCCGGGGGTGGCGGGGGCCGCTGCATCAGCAGCCCCTGACGCCGTGTCCGCNCGGGCCCGGCAGCGCCCCGCCGCTGCCGCCGCCGCCCCGCCGCTCGGCCGGCTGGCCGCGCAGCTCCGCGCCCTCGCCGACAGCCTCTCGCCGCCCGCCGCTGCCCCGCTCAGGCAACGACCGCAGCCCCTTCCCGAGCAAGCCGGTGCCTCTGACTGTCATGGGAACTCTCTGCTGGACCCTCCCCAGTTCCTTCACTTTCCTTTTGAACTCGGAAGGGGTCAGGGAATGGGATGGAACGTTCCAAGTGTCCCCTCACAGGTGTCAAGTCTGCAGAGACACTGACACCCTTGGGTGTGCTGACTGTACCTCCTAATGCAGGCCACCGTGTGTAGCCCTGTCTCCTTTCAGCCATTGAGGCACTTCTAAGAAGCTGCAGCTGAAGCAGCCGAAGGCAATGGCAAACCCTCATTTTATACAGTCGGTACTCGTATTAGAAACTGGCCAGGCTGTGATAAATTCAGCCTCGCGATGACTCAGTCTAGCAGTGCAGAGTGATCCAGGTCTTGCACGTTACCTTGTACTGACGAGTTAGTTGGATATCGC
>VWZG01003396.1:0-16608 GCA_013396735.1 Grallaria varia | reverse complement strand
TTTTTTTTTTTTTTGGCTTAAAAAAGGACGCAAATAAAAGCCGCTTCCTCACGTCACTGTCTCTGCGCGTGCGCTGGTTCCGCTTCCGGGTCGCGGGGCCGCGCACGGGGGCGATGCGGCCGCGCCGGGACCGGGGGGGGCCGCGCCGGGGCTGGGGCCGACCCGCCGCCGCCACGGAGGGCAGGAAAGAGGCGGCCGCGGAACAGTCGCTCGGGAGGCTGGAGGCGGCGGAGAGCGATGGCGGCAGCGACAGCGACGGCGGGAACCTTTCGGGGGCCGAGGACGCGGNAGCCGGGGGCGCGGCTGGCGGCGCGGTCGAGGGGGGTCACGGCCGCCCGCCGAGTTGGCAAATGGCCTGGTCCCCTTTCGGATTCCCACTCCTGCATCCCCCCCCTCACTTGGTGTGCTCAGAGGATGAGCTCGGGATCACAGCGGGGTGTGCGGTGGCGATGTGTGTGTGTGTGTGTGTGTGTGTGAGAGAGAGAGAGAGAGAGAGAGAGAAGACCCTGGGACAAAACCGTATCGGGTCCCCTTCTCCGTAGTCGCCTTCCCTGTGTGTGGAATCACAGAACTACAGAAGGGTTTGGGTTGGGAGGGACCTTAAGGATCCTCCAGTTCCGACCGCCCTGCCGTGGGTAGGGACACCTTCCGCTGGGCCAGGTTCCTGTGGGAGATCTCACGGTTCTCAAAGACAATTGCTCTGTGCAAATTCAGATGCGCTGGGGAGCTCAAGAGGTCCTTGCCAGGACGGGCAGTGGAAGAAGCAGGTAGTGTGTGGTTGTGAGAATAGAGTTGTTTCCTCATCGCAAAATGATCCACGTGAGAATGAAAACCTTCTGAAAGGTACAGCAAAGGCCCTTGAACGAAACTGAGGGAACGGACGCTGGTGTCAAACACATGGCACGACACAGATGTGAGGAGTCACTGGTTGGCTTGTGCAAGGGGTCTCTGTGGTGTGTCTGTGTGGGGCCATAGGGGAGAGTCATCTCCTCTAGAGGTGGCAAGGTCACCTACCATCTGTTATAGACATTTTATTTTCCTCTGGTGAGGAAAGGGTGATCTTTAGTGCAGCTCAGAGAGGACCACTGACAGGCACCTTTTCCACCGCTGGATATGAGTGGGAACAGCAGTTTTGCTTCTGCCATCTGCTAGGGCCCTCTCTAATTTTATTTCTGGAGCAGGAGTCCAGCACAAACTTTGTCTTGGTGGGGAACGATTGGGCAGATATTAGCCGGTTTTTTAGGCCATCTGTTGTTGCATCCTGCACACTCTGATGTGCTCAGCAGGTTGTCTAGCCCTCTACAGGTTCAGCTGAGAAAGGCGGAAGGTGTCCATGTGTCAGGAGTCTGTGGGAGGAGAGGAAGCTCGAGGAGGCTGTGCTTCTGAGCAGGAAGTGCCTTTGTTATCAGCAGGTAAAAGTAGCTTATCAAGAGGTGCAAAAAAGAGGAAACAATCCACAAAATAATGGGTGAAGGGAAAAAAATGGCAGGAGGGAAAATGAAATCGACTACAGAGGTAGCACAGAAAAGGTAAGTTATATTCTTGGAGGGAAAATGAATGAAAAAATGGGGAAATTAGGGCCTCAAGAAAGAATGCAAGAAACAAGGAAAATAAGCTAATCCTGCTTTTTTAACTGGGACCTTTTCACACAGCTGCCAAATCTGCTGCCCAAAAGTGAACATCTGCTAGGACCATTCATTTCTACCCCAAAACAGGCTTCTTTTTTATGCTTATGTCCAATGATGTTTTATCGATGTAACTGGCTAATTCAATCTCCTACAAATGGGATATATTTCATGGACTGATACTACTGTGTGGAAATCATTTTCCCCATTAGGTTTTGGGTAGTCTAGTCTGGTCTCCTGTACCAGTATTGAAATATTTTATCAGTGGAAGCTCTGCAGGCTTTTCCTTTCTCTGATTTATACCAAATCTCTTTTCTAATCCTTTGCATCTTTTTATGTTGCATCTTTATTTTTTTTTTTATTGACATCTTGTAAGCCTTTGCTATTTAGACAGTATTGTTTTGGAATTGCAGCCAAATGGAGTATTGTAATGCAAATGATGGTGTATTTTCTGTTTTTATCAAGTGTTAAGAGTATCTTCTATATCATTCTTCCTTTCCTTTAATGCTTTCTTTGGCCTTTTGACTGTCCTTGTTCAGATTCCTTCATTTGTCTGCCTAGTGGTATTTTGAATATCTAATGATACTCAAATATTGCTGCATGTGATGGTTAATTGCTCTGTCCCTCCGCAACGTGTATAATTACCACTTTTTTCCGGTAGTGCAGCAGGCTAAAGCTATCTACACTGAGGTTGAGCAGCATGGTGGCAGATCCTCTTGTCCACAAATTTGTTGTTTTTGATATGGCCTCACCCCAACAGTGGGAGTAATGTAAATTGCTGAGTTACGTGGCACTCTGCTCATACCTGAGTGCAGGTACAGCTCATTGGTCTGAAGTGGATTTCACATTCTGGGCAGGCAGTGAGATGGAGATCATAAAGGGTGATGGTGCTGTCATCACTGAGAAGGTAGGGGCAAGGGTGTTTGCAGGAGTCCAAGCAAGAGAGGATGTCAAACTGCAGTAAAATAAGGGGCAAGGGTGTTTTGGGGAAGTAGTGTAACGAAATCATGCTGTATTCACATTGCTTTTGTCCTTCCTTTGTGCGGCAGAGTGGGTGTACAGTGTTCCCTTAGCCTACTTCAGAGGACTAATGAGCGTCAGCAGAGCAGAGTTCCTAAGTGTTCAGAACAAGCAAAAAGAAAACATTTCCTGAGGCAACACTTGGCTGTGCCCATTAGGTTTTCTGGATGATGAGAGTAGTTTCTGAAGCAGAAGGTCTTAGTTATTGCCACGATGAGAGAGAGTCACTGGGATAATAAGTTCGTGCTCTGAGCCAATGTGACTGACCTCATGTTGCTTCCTGAATTTGGCAAAGCACACAGAAACCTTGCTCATGGGGCAGTGGATAAGCTTTGCTTGGCAAAGGTTTGGCAGTGAGTGGGCTACAAGGGTGGCTTCTGTGAGAGCATGCTGGTAGCTTCCCACATGTCCAGTTAGCTCAGCTGCAGCCAGGAGCTTCTGTCATCAGCAGTGGTAGCACCTCTGTGGTAACGTTTAAGAAAAACCCTGCTGCAGATCAGCAAGTGGTAGAAAGGATTGAGAATATGTGACAGGCAAAGCCCTGCAGACACCAAAATCAGTGAAGAAGGGGGAGGAGGTATTTGAGGCACCTGAGCAGAGATACCCCTGCAGCCCATGGTGCCCACCATAGTGAGGCAGCTGTGCTCCTGCAGCCTGTGGAGGATTCCACGTGGAAGTGGGTGGATGTGCCCCCATGAGAAGCCCATGCTGCAGCAGGTTTGCTGGGAGGACTTATGGCCCCATGGGGGCCTACACGGGAGCAGTTTGTGAAGAACTTCGGTCTAATCTGTTTGTTTTGCCCATGATGGTAATTGGTGAGTGATCTCTCCTTTCCTTTATCTCAACCCATGAGCCTTTTGTTGTATTTTGTCTTCCCTGTCTGGCAGAGGAGAGAATGATAGAGCAGCTTGGTGGGAAGGTGGCACCCAGCCAAGGCCAGTGTACCACAGACAGGATTGTTCCTGCTGGCCCACAGCTGGGGTGTTTCATGACAAAATAGTATCACAAAGGCTTACAAGGGCCATGTCACTGCTCAAAGGCCTTGAGCAGGGAAATACCACCCAAGCCAATTTGCCAAGGCATTCCCTATTAGAAGGGAGCCAGTGCAAACCCCTTCCTGCCCCTAGGAGAGAACAGAATGACAATATTCAAGTGCTGACTTAAATGGTTTCAGTTGTTAGTTCTAAACACCCAGAGGTGTAAATCCAGAAAGAATTGTCAATAATATTTTTACATTCTGGTTATAAGACGTGTTAAAGGTTATAGACACTGAGGGATATTGAAGAAACATAGCACCAGACATTCCAGCAGAATGTTGTGCATTCATTACCCCTATGGGTAGAATTGATTTTGTTGTTTCCTGTATTGTTTGTGTTGGACTTCTAGTCAGCAGTCAGAGGAGAGGAGGAACATTCTATGAAACAAAAGGTGTAAATAATACTCTGGGGAGCTTCCAGCCAGGCTAGAATATGAAACTGCTTTTTGATGTTGTGGGGTTTTTCCTTTCCCCAGTGAACCCAGGCTATGAGCTGTTCCTGTTGGCAGTGAGTGGTGAAGGTTGAGTGTCTGGATATCAGTAGTTCACAGGCCCCTGGTGTGTTGAGGAGAGTCTGCCATGGGAACTACTCTGTTGCCAACTGAGCAGAGCAGTGGTGAATGTGCAGTGGGAAGAGTCTGTCTCTGAGTCTTAACAGACTGAATAAGCCCCATGGTTTTCCTGCACCTCTTGGCTGGTTTCATGGTGTGAGAGGTGTGATGATGCCCATTTATAGGTTATGGAACAACAGTTGAAGTGGGAGAGTAGGGACTGAGAGGTGGCCCCTGAGAATTTGCAATGCAGCCAAAGTATAGCCCAGTGCAGAGCTCATACTGTTCTTTGTACCAGTAAAAACTTTGTACTGCTCTTTTGTGTGCTATTGAGTAGAGAGAGAAGCAAAGACACCTTGGGGTGAGGGGGAGGCTATTCTAGTGGTAAAGACTGAAGTGATTAATGAGAGAGAAATCAATGGCTGAGAGATGCACAGGCTTCTTTCTGTCATGCAGTTGTACAGGGATGGCACCACTGTGCTTGTGTCACTGTCTCAGGCTCTGAGATGTCCCTCTTTGTGGAATTTGGGGGGTGGGAAGTGCCTTGAGAAGCTGTTCAGTTTAGGTGTGTCCTGTGCTCTCTTCCAGATCAATCTCAAATGTCTTTTGAGGAACTACTGCGGGTCCAGAGCAACGAGAGAACAGGAGTGTGCAAACAGGTGACCAGTGGAAAGAAAACAGCAAAACCTACCAAAGCTATGGTGAAGCAGCAACAAGGCAAAAAGGGGTAATGAGGCTTTTTTGTGATGAGAAAAATGTGCATGTGTGCTCTCTACACTCCAGGAATTACACTGGAAACTCTTCACATTGCCTTGGAGCTGGCATAGATCTCCTTTAATGTACTAGACAATAAGACAATATTGCCAGGTACTATAGTCTTTCATTTGGGAATGGTCTGGTGCTGTTTTCAGAGCTCATAATGTCCTGTCCTGTTCAAATCTCCAGCAGCCATCTGTTATTTGATAGTTAAATTGGCACTCAATGTCTTTAACCCTCTGTGTTAAAGCACTTGTAACCCTCAGCATGGTTGCCTCTCAAGCTGTATGATAGGGTTCACTGTGACCTGAAATAGTTACTCTGCTGGTTTCTAAACCATTTCTGGCTTATCCGCACCCTCTGCCTGGCTCCCACTGGCTGGAGTTACAGTCACAGCCAATTGTTCTGGAATTTCATTCATCCTTCTGCTGTTGTCTCCTCTGTGGCTTGTCTGTGTTCATTTTCCTTTTTCCCCCCTCTCTACAGAGGGATAATGTCACGGACTTTTTCCTGTATTCAGCACAACAAAAACTATTAGATCTTTTTACAGTTCTCCACAGGTCCCCACTGGTAACAGCAATACCCTTACCCTTTATTTGTAGTCTTTAGCTAGTTTTCAGTCCTCAGAGTCCCCTCCAGGTGATTTGAATGGGTTTCCTCTGTTACACTGGCACTCTCTAATTTATTTCTGAATCTCTGCTTAATACATGTTTCTCCTGCCACCAACAGTTGATTAGAATAATGTTTCTGCTTTGCCTTTTACCCAAGGCTCTGGGGAATTTTGTGCATCTTCACACAGTATCTCTATTTCTGCCACACAGTTTGCATAATTCTGCTTTTATTTAATTCCCCTAATCCTTTAAGTGATGTATTGCTGTAATTCCCACATGGTTTTTCTCTCATGGTTTTGTTATGGAATTGAGTTTCTTAAAGAAAGGACTTTAAGGCAATCCCCTGGCACTGAGCTGGCTCCAGCAGTGCTCTGTGGAGCTGACTGTGGAGCATTGTATGGGGGTGTAGCCATGTCAGTGGACATGAAAATACACTGAACACTGCCCTAAGAGGGATTTGGAAAACTTAGGCATGTGAGGTTATGTTCCTGCCCCGGTGTTACTTGTGGCTGACTGGGGTATGATGCCCATGCTGTGGGTGCTCTCAGCAAGTGATTCACAGCTTTTTCATGTTTCTGATAACTTACCTGATGTATTGACAAATCACAGGATGCAGCATCAGAGTAATATAGAAGGAGTAATACCCTGTTCTCCCACCTTATACTGTCCCCCTCATATACCTGAAGCATCAAGCTTTAAGGCCTGTGTTGCAAGGAGAACTTGTTCCCTTAATTGATTGTCACTGTGATTCTCATGGTCCTAATTCATTGTGAAGTCTCTTTTCAGATATGTACCATGTGCTGTGCAGCTCATTTTCCTGGGACTGACCTTTTCCTTACTGGTGTTACAGTGTGCTTTCTCACTGAGCCTGGTTTTTCTTTGTAACTTCTAGATTAGTGCAGAAATTCCCTACTTTGGCACTCGTGAGTGCTGAGGAAGCTGGCAGATGTTATTGCTCAGCCACTCTCTGTCATCTTTGAAAGGGTATGGAGAGCAGGAGAGATGCAAGAGGTCTGGAGGAAAACCAGTGGCACTCCAGGCTTCAAAAAGGGAAAGAAGAGAGAACGCAGGAAACTACAGACCAGTCAGCCTCACCTCCATCCCTGGAAAGGTGATGGACAGTCTCATTCTGGAGGGCATCTATACGCATGTGGAAGGTTTTTGGGAGGAGTCTATATGGATTCACCAAGGGGAAATCATGCTTGAGCAGTCTGATAGCCTTCTGTGATGGCACGACTAGCTGGGTAGATGAAGGGAGAGCAGTGGATGTTGTTTACCTTGGCTTTTAACAGTCTACTTTAACATCCTCATAGGCATGCTCAGGAAGTGTGAATTAGATGAATGGATGATGAGGTGGACTGAGAACCTACTGAATGGCAGAGCTCAGAGGGTCATGATCAGTGACACACAGACTAGCTGGAGGCCTGTCACGAGTGGTGTCCCCCGGGGTCAATACTGGGTCTGGCATTGTTCAACTTACTCATCAGTGACCTGGTTGAAGGAGTACAGTGGCCCTCAGGAAGTGTGCTGACAACTGTAAAGCAAAATATATGCAGGTATTCCCCTAAAGAATGGCAAACAATGGAAAGAATTCAAAAGGTTTATTTCAGAGACAAGGACGCTAAAAACTTACAGATCCTAACAGTGTTGTATGGGCAGCACCAGCCTCAGAGCAAAAGACAAAGGCAAGACTTCTGTTTATTCCTTGGGATTTATCATCACTACCCACCTCGGCTCCCCCACTGACTGCTAAGGCCTTGCAGCATATCTTTGAGGTTATCTCTCCTGTGCCTGGGAAGTAACCTTCTGTGGAATACATTCAGAGAAACATCTCAAAACTGTGTCTGGTAGAGATGCCTCGTTCCAGGCAGGAGAGCTTCCTTAGCGAAAAATAACTGCTTCCTTGGTAGCAGTGTCTTCTGGAAAAGAGCTATTTGTCCCCTACACAACACAAAGTTGGGAGGGGCGTCTGGTACACCAGAGGGCTGTGCTGCCTTTCTGCAAGACCTGAACAGACTAGAATGTTGGGCAGAGAAGAACTGCCTGAAATTCAATAAAGGCAAGTGCAGGTTCCTGCACCAAAGCACCAATACAGGCTGGAGGCCATCCTGCTGGAAAGCAAGTCTGCAGAAAAGGACATGGAGGCCTGGTGGAANGTCCTGGTGGACTACAAGCTGTCCAGGAGCCAGCAGTGCTCTTGTGGCCAAGAAGGCCAAAGGGATCCAGGGGTCCAATAGGAAAACCATTTCCAGCAGGTCTAGGGAGGTGATCCTGCCCCTCTGCTCAGCCTTGGTCTGGCCACACTTGGAGTGCTGTGTCCAGTCCTGGGCTCTTCAGGACAAGAGCAACACAGAGCTCCAGAACGGATCCAGTGGTGGGCAAAAAAAAAGATGATTAGGGGTCTGGAACGTATCTTACAAGGATAGGCAGAAGGAGCTGGTCCTGTTCAGCCTCAGGAAGAGACAACTGAGAGGAAACCTTATCAATGCTTACAAATATGTTAAGGATACGGGTCAAGAGTATAGACTAGGCTCTTTTCAGTGGTGCCCAGCAACAGGACAAGGAGCAATGGGCACAAACACAGAGAGTTCCATGAGGAAAGCCTTCTTTGCTGTGAGAGTGACTGAGCACTGGAACAGGCCGCCAGTGAGGCTGTGGAGTCTCCTTCTCTGGAGATATTCAGAACCCACATGAATGGAATCCTGTGCAACCTGCTCTAGGTGAACCTGCTTTAGTGGAGGGGTGGACTAGGTGATCACCAGAAGTCCCTTCTGCCCCCAGGCATTCTGTGACTATGACAGGAATAATCGAGTACAGCACATTTACTGATGCAGGTGGTGGGTTTTCACTTGATACAGTGGGGCTTTTACAAGTTCTGTGTAGGTTGTTTTAACCACACATTTATTATACATTTGGTTGCCATAGCCTTCTGTGGCTGTTGGCCACTTTGAGTCACCACTTTGCTCTCTGCAGGTATGGTGAAGATTGAGTTGTGAGTGTGCTGTGCCATAAAGTTCTTCTGAGGGTTTGACCAAGCTCCCAACATGTTAACCTGGGCCTCATTCTGACGTGTTCCTCTTAAGTACATTTTTCTCTTTTTCAGACCGTTGGAGATGTCTGCCAAGAAGCCTGTGCCTTTTCTGCGACAAGTCGTCTCTGTTAGAAAGAAGGTGGGTGTTCCCCTCCCCAGTTCAGGAGCTGACTTCCCTTACTGATGCTGACAGGGCACACACATAATAGTGGGCCTGCTGCAGATGGCACAGGCTGTTTCTGGAGAATAGGGTTGGACTACTGGTGAATGCAGACAGTGATAGTGTTTCCCTGGGGAGAAAAAGGGGTAGGTGCAGAAGCAGCTGCAGGTTAACTTGAGTGTTTGTGACCCAGGTGTTTCTAGCAGATGCAATGACTGCCACAAATGGAAATTTCACTGCAAGCCATGGTCACTGTTAAGTACTAATCCCAAAAGTTCAAATGTCCATCTACTTTCTAATCTGAATGTAACTTTGACTTGTCGTTGCTGGATCATCTGAATATGTTAATTTCTGCAGTCAGAGATCTCTTTTTGTCTCTCCCTTTTTGTATGACCTGACCCAGTTAATCTGTGAAAATCTAGGTAGGTTTGAGTTCCCAAATCCGTCACCTTGACAACATGTATTCAGCCAGTTCTTGTGTTGGGAATTGCAGGTGTTTGGAGGTAGCACTCCTGCTGCTGTTTCTTGAATTGGATACTCCTGGGTGTAGACTTGTGTATGGAAATGTCTGTTGCTTGGCAGACTGGATGCAGGCATGACTTTGTGAGGGACTGCCACCTTAATTGTCGCACTCCATCTTTGCCAACTGCAGATGTTTCAGTGGTGGGTGCATGGTATTGCCGGCAAAAAAAATGGCAAGGTCTGATCCATGAAAGGAGAGTAAGCAGGCTATTAACAGAGCAATCCTGGCTGCAGCTCTTGCCTTTGCCTTCTTTGCCTTCAGGTCCACAGAGACCCTCGTTTTGATGACTTGTCTGGAGAGTATAAGCCTGAAATATTTATGAAGACATACAGCTTCCTGGACAGCATCAAGAAGCAGGAGAAGGAGGTGATGCTCTATGTCTTTCCTTGCCTGGAAGAACCTTCTTGGCAGGGACTACTTCTTCACAAGCTTTTCACCATGGACGTGACAGGCAGGCGGTCATGCAACTTACTGTTCTCTTCTAGATGGTTCAGAAGCAGCTGAAGAAATGCCGGAACATGGAGCAGAAGGAGAAACTTCAGCAGCTTTTGAACCGCATGGTGAGTTCAGTGTAACATCTCTCTGTGAGGTACTGGGAAAGAGGATATGTGACCCGAGGTCTGTGTTGACACTGACACAGGCCATCCTTTTTGTACAGACACAGCAAGAACAGGCACAGAAAAAACAGCAGAAGTTGAGGGAGAGGGAGCTGTCTTTGAAGAGACACCAGAGAGAATTGGCCAAGCAGGGAAAGAAACCCTTCTTCCTAAAGAAATGTAAGTATTTGGTGTGAGCTTGCTGCAGGAAGACCTAGAGGGAGTACTGCTGACAGGAATTCAAGCAAGGAAGTATGGAAGCAAGGTGTCCATACTATTCCACAGCCGTGGAGGGATTGTTCTAGCACTGATACTCAAGGGAGAAGCTAAGCCTGGATCTAGGGAGGGAGAAGTGAGATGGGGCTGGTCTGTAGAGATTTTTTGGGTTTCATTTTAAAACTTTGCTTCCTTCTTCTCTACAGCTGAGAAGAGAAAATTGGAGTTAGCTGAGAAGTATGCAGAGCTGAAGAGGAGTGGAAAGCTGGAGAGCTTCCTGAACAAGAAGAGGAAAAGAAATGCCATCAAAGACAAGCGCCATCTACCCTCACAGAAGAACTTTTGACTGTTGGACAGACATGCTGTTTTCTGACACGGGGATTCATTCTGCCTTGGCCAGGCCTGGAAGATGGCCATCCCCCTTCCCAATGTCTTCCTTCCACTGCATGGTGATGCTGTAAGGCAGCAGAGAAGAGACTGAACTGAAGGAAATAGTGTCTTTTTTTTAGATGAAATATCCTCTTTGCTTGTGGTTTGGACCATGAGTGGTGACAAGTGTGTCATGCAGATGCTTATGGTGTTGACATCTGTCTTTGTCCTTGCACCTGCTCATTTCTAACTCCAGCGAGAAAATCATGAGTCCTGCCCTGCACTGATGGCTTTCCTCCAGGTTTTCTCAGGCTTTCATTGAGGTAGAAAAGGACCTGGTATAATGCCTGTTCAGAGTATTGACTTCAGACCAGGTTGCCTAGGGCTGCTTTCATAGGGTCTTGTAATGCCCCAGGACGGATGCCACCACCTCTCCTGGCCTCTGTTCTACTGTTTCAGGTTCTCAAGATGGAACTTTTTGTTTCCTCGTGCAGGAAACCTGCCTGGTGTTAGCGCATATCATCTTGTTCTCAGTGAAATGCGTGGGTCTTGTCTTCTCAGTAGTCTTGTCACAGGTCTGAGGAGTGGGGGAGAAAGAGGTGCTGTAAGGCTCTGGGGAGGCCTTTTCTTCCTAAGGGTGAATAAATGCTGTTCCCTCAGTCTTTCCTTGCAGTGCTTCAGTCTCTTGACAACTTTCACATACTCACCTGGAGTCAGCCTAGACAGCCAACATCTATCTTTTGGTGGCCCAGCCTGGATGCAGTATTTGGATGTAGTCTCACAGGGGCTGAGTAAAGGGAGGAGGATCACGCTGCTCTGCATGGGCTGCACCTAGTGATGCAGACCCCGGTGTGGTTGGCCTTCCTCACACACGGGGCACACTGCTGACTGCTCAGGTACTGCTGCTCAGGATCTCTCCATCATAACAGCTTGGCTTCTCAAGGTTATCTCCACAGGGCTGTTAGTGCTTCTGGGAAACTGATCCTGCATGAAATAAAATACTGATTTTCCTTTATTCCCAGTTTTGGTGCTGTTACAATCAAAAGTGTTTGAACTTAGGGTTAATGCCTCTCTCCAGTATTATGTTTGAACACCAGCTCTCTTGTTTCTCCTTGCTCCGGCTGCTGTTGTCTGCCGTGGTTGTGCTGACAAGGAAGTGACTTGAATGATCCCTGTCTGACAGGTCAAGAGTGCGTGCTGGGAGAGCGCCTTGATAATTCTGCAGGGCAGAGCACTGCCTGAGCACAGCTGTGCTGTGTGCAGGTGGGCCACAGCTGTGTCAGGCCTGGGGCAGGCCTTCCTAGGAGCAGCTCGGCTGGCCCGAAGGTGTTGCTGAAGCATCTGCCTCCACTGCAGCTCCTCTGGGTGATGCAAATTCGGCTTCGGTGACAGGTCTTAGTGTAACTGGGGGCTGTGCCAGCTTGGCCATGTGGCATTCCTCAGCATGTTGTCCCCCTGCCCTGCTGCTTGTAGGTCCTGTATAGCAGGAGGCAAATCTGGTGCACCCCCAAAGTGGTCCTGCTTTCATCTCCTACCCCTCTGGAACCAAGGGCGTTTTCCTACTGAGGCCTGTATGCCTTTACTATTACGGTTACAAAGCAAAGGGGTGGAGCTTTAATGTTGAATATTCAACACACTAACGTCAGACCGAGCGGGAGTGGTTTCCAGCATAAACACGCCTAAGCCAGTGGAAGTTCAAATGGTTTTAATTGGGAAGCTGAAGCCGGGGTTGCTGGTGGCGCGCTTGGCAGGACCAGGGTCCCGGGGCACCGCCCGACTGCTCGGTGCCACCGAGAACACCGTTTGCTGCACCTTCAGAGGGAGGGAGACGCTCCGGAGGTATTTTCGCAGCCACCGGGAGCCCCTGCACCCTGCCGCCGCCTGCCGCATCCCGGCTCTGGAGAGAGGGTGTCACATCGGGGAGTTGAAGGCTGCTGAGTACCGAGAGAAGCCGCCGCAGTTATTGAGAGCGCAGTTCATGCGCCGGCAAAAGGAGGGGGCCGCCCTGAACCAGCCCCATGCAGATTGCCGCTGGCCGCTGTGGAAAGCCGCACATCGGGGAACAAGGAGCCCCCCGCGCCCGCGCCGCCGCTACGCCGGGACCCACGCCAGCAATCTCGTCAACGTAACTCCTTCCAGACTAAATCGTCGTCCAGGTTTTTGCTTTGCCCGTGTTTCGCCCTTTGTTTCTGTCTGGCTGGGGAGGGCGTCGGGCCATGGGGAATCGTTTGCCAGTGTTTTCTTTGTTCCCCTGAATCACCTGGGGCCGGCGCTACGGGAACGGGGACCATTTCTTTTGAGTTTTACCTCTATAAACTGGTGAGACTAATGTTTTCAAATCTCTCGTAGCCTTGGTTCTTTCTTGTTTTCCCCCTTCACTGTCGTAAGGGGTGGCTGGAGCAGTCTTAACTTTCTTTTTTCCACGCTGAGTTTTTAAAACCAGCACAGCCTGCAAGGAGAGCATCCTCGCTGGGATGTCACCTGCTTCTGCTCAGCATGTCAGTAGTGAGGAGTAAGCCTGATGGCCTGTTGTACCTGCCAGCTCTGGGCCCAGCACCCCGCAGCAGAGGAAGCCCCGGGGCATTGCCCAACTCACCCAGTGGTGAGATGGCACTGGGTATTTGGGCAGGTGGCAGCATGGCAACACCAGCACCAAGAGGACATGCTTCCACCATCTCCAGAAAGGCTCCTACTGCCAGGGAGCTGCTCTTTCCTGTAGCCTCCCAGCCTCAAGCAGTTGAGTTATTTCACTTGTTTCCAAGGTGATTTGGGCAGTGTGTCCCTGCCAGACCTGCACTAGTGACACTCCAGGTGGAGTGTGGGGACTTGCTATGGGTGTCCCTGGGCATGACCGGTACCAGTTAATGTCACTGCAGCTGGTTACACAGGCAGTGGTGGACTGACAAAGCTGCCACACATAACCCCATCTGTGACACCCTTGGAGCTCACCTGACTCACAAGGACCCACCTCTTCTCTCTGAAATGTGGGCCAGAAGGATTGGCTTCAGACCCTGGTGCCTGGGGTGCTCTCCCCAGGCCTAGGCAGTCACTGAGCGAGCCTCTCCATATGTGCTGCAGCTGGACATACAGGCATGCAAGGGATACACACCCACCAGGAATGGTGGGGGAACCTGTCTGTTGGCAGGGACACAGACAAGAGAAGGCTGCAGGGCTCAAGTCTTTTATTGCAAAGAGAGAGATACAAAAAAACGACAGTCACCTTGTTCTGGGTCCCCCAGGCCTGCAGCTGGCTAACAGGGATGACAGCAGGGGAAGGCCCAGGCTTTGCTCCTCCTGCATGGGGACCTTGGCTTACACAGTGGGGAGCAGGCTGCTGCCCTGGAGCCAGGGCCAACCACAACAGCAGAGCAGGTGACCTGTTGTGTGCCTGTGTGGTGCCCTGCCTTGCCAGAGGGCAGTGCTGTAGGGGGAGCACTGGTGGGGGAGCCTGGCACAGGATAGGGCTGCCTGGCCCCAGCCAGACACAACATCTGGCAGGCAACCCTTGCCGCCTCCTCTTCTTCTCTGCTGCCTGTTTTACTCGGTGGAGTGCTGAGGTCTCAAACTGCCCTGCAGCCTTATGGCAGGAGGCCGCTATGGGGGGCCCTCACCATGTGACCCTGGGGGCCCTGAGCAGCTTCACCCAGGGAGGGAAGGAGCAGGGTCATTGCCCTCTGTCCAGGCAGGGAGCTCAGCAGCCTGCCTCAGGTTTGTAGGTATGGCCAGGCATGGTGGTGCCCAGGCTGTAGTTCCTGCTGGCTTGTCATGTGTTGTCCTGGGCCAGCTCCTCAGGGCAGGCAGGCTGGTCCCGGGACTTGCGCAGCCCTGCAGACAGCTGGGCTGGGTCACTGTGCTGCAGGTCTGGGCCTGGGGGTGTGTGGTGCTGGTGCCGCTGGTACTGTACAAACATACAGACTTTCATCCCAATGGCCAGCATGTTTTTGCCCATGAAGATGCTGGAGACCCGGACGTCCCTGAAGAAAATCATGTTGCTGCCTCGGATGAAGATGGTGGTGATGTTTACAGTGAGCATGCTCAGCATGGGGTACAGCATCATCCGGTGCGGCACGATGCCAATCCCCTGCATGCTGATCTCACACAGGGACACGCATGGGAGGACAAGGAGCAAGATGTAGCAGTAGAAGAACATGATGCCCTCAGCCCAGAGTGGCAGTCCCTTCTTCTGAGGCTCCCACAAGTTGGCCTGGATGTCCAGCACATCCAGCATGTCCACGATGACCCAGAAGAGGCGGTTGCGAAGATCTTCCTTCTTCTTGAATGTTCTGACGTACTCCATGTGCTCCATGGCCACCAACAATACGTAGAGGGCTGGGATGCAGATGGAGAGCAGCAAGGTCAGTGCTTTGCGGGCTATGAGATCCAAGCTCTTCCGGTCAGCTTTGTAATTCTGGTATACAAAGTAAACTTTGATCTCCAGAACGAAGACATAGAGGAACCAGAGTATCATGGCATAGCCCCGCTTAGCTGTCTTTACCTCTGCCCCGACCCAGATGGCCACGTAGCGAAGGACCAGCAGGAAGCACAAATCACCCACTGCCACCATGACACAGATGCCCAACTTCCTGGAGCCCTGGCTCTGCTCCACCAGGTAGGCATCCATGAGGACGAGGCTGGTCATGATGAGCACAGTGGAGAGGCACACGTGGGGCTTGCTGACAGGTGGTGGGGGAACCATCCTGCACAGAGGAACAGTCAGGGTCGTCAGGGAGTTGCTGAAATTTCCTATTCCCACCCTTGGGCCCCCTTCTGCTGCCCTCTCCCCAAGAGCTGTGGATGACTGAAAGAAGGGAGAGGGGTGTTCATAGACTTCCCCCATCCTATGTGCCTGGTTCAATCCAAACCTGCAGAATTCTAGCCAAAGTGCTCCTGAGACTCCTGACCAGGCCATCCTGGTGGCACATGATGGCTGAAGCCCAGCTTCTAGGCTGCACATGGTAGGGCAGGCTGGACACTTGGGTCACTTTAGTCACTTGGGATGCTACTGCCTCTTCACACTGGCTAGTCTCTGCCATCATGAAGGGTATGTGCCTTATTTACCATGGGATGTCTCAGTCAGTGGCACTGGTTATATTTTCCCCCTCAAGACACATAAGACCATAACTACGCATTTAACCCAACCAGGCCCTTAACTGCTATGATCCAGGACCACTCTTTTTAGTCTCCTTATTCTCATGCATAACACAAGATGAAGGATTATTTTTAGCCTAGCTGTCCTGTGGGGTGGGAAGGAAGAAATCAGCCCAATATTCAGTTTCCTTCAGGTTCACAGTCCCCAAGAGCTTTGCCTAGAGCTGTTTGTCCATGCTCACCATAAACTGAAAGCAGGGAATAGCAGCACCAGCCCACAGCTCCAGGACACCAGGAGCTCTGCAACAGGCCCTCAATTTTGGCAGGACGCTCAGCTTTCCTGGGCTGGGGCAGAGTAAAGCCCTGTCCCCAGAAAGGACCCTGCCTGCCTTGGATGGCACCAGGACTGTCAGATTCCCTCCCCCTGACCAGGCACAGCTGCAGGCAGCTGCTGTCAGAGGCGGAGAGGAAGGACAGAGTCGAGGCCTAGCCAGGCACAACTCAGCAGCTGCTCTGGAGGGGAGCCAGCCCCCCGGATGAAATGGAGGATGAGGCTGGGCTGATGACTGTGTGGCACAGCGCTGCACGATGGCTGCCTGTTCAGAACCTGCCCCAGCCACACCTGGGCCATGCAGGGGCACCAGGATACCATCCTGGTCATCCAGTGGGCAGTGCGTGGGTGGCACTTGACCATGGAGCAAGCCATTGGGAGCAGGATGGAGACCACACAGTTAATGGTCACCTTTGCACACGGATGCTCCTGGTGCTGAAACAGATGGCACAGGGCTCTGGGCACAAGCTACCTGAACTCCTGCTGTCTGGCTGAGGGAGCAGGTGTCCAGCGCAGTCGTGCATCCCTGGGCCCAGCAGCATCCTGGCACGTTGCTGGAGGCCAGCAAAGCCTGAACCTGCCAGACACAGGTGCCTCTCTCAGGGGGAGAGATCTGAGGCTGGTGAGCATGGGGAGCTCGTGGATGTGACACATCTGGAGCGTGCCACACTGGGGGCTCACCCGCCTGTCACCCA
>VWZG01003394.1:5397-16319 GCA_013396735.1 Grallaria varia | reverse complement strand
CGTAATACTAAGGCCATGGCATTATTGTAGCAGGCCTGAAGGAGGAGAGGGGGGTGAAAGGCTGGGGAAAATCATTCTCTCCTGTTCCCCCTACAGGCTGGGTACAATTATTAATGAACCCCCAAAGGTATCAGCCAAGACCAGGACAGGCAAACAACACCAAATACACATCCTAAATTGCCCTTGATATCATCATGTCATAAACTAATATCACACAGTACATCAACAGAGCAATCCTGATCCTTCTCCCTAATTTGACAAATATTATCACGAGGAGCGCGTATGGGAATATATAAAGGGCTAAGTACCACATTGAAGTGGGTTGACCTTGGCTGGATACCAAGTGTCCATCCAGCTGCTCTGTCATTCTCCTTCCCAGCTGGAAAGGGGAGAGAGAATAAGATGGAAAACAGCTCGTGGGTTGGAATAATGCAGTTTACTAAAGCTAAAGCAAAAGGTTACATGTGCAAAAGCAAAGCAGAAAATAACAAAGTTTATTCTCTACTTCCCATCAGTGAGCAATGTCCAGCTACATCGTAGGAAGCAGGGCTTCAACAACATGTAATGGTTTCTTAGCAAACAGCCATCGGAAACAACAAATGCCCTCCCTTCTCCTTTCCTTAGCTCTTATATCTGAGCTGACATCATATTGTATGGAATATCCCTTGAGTTCGTTTGGGTCAGCTGGCCTACTTGTGTCCCCTCCCAGGATCTTGCCCTCAGTTGGGGAAGGAATGTTACAGTACTGATGCTGTGCTTATCAGTAGTTAAAACACTGGTGTCTTATCAACATCCTTCTAGCTACCAATGCAAAGCACAGCACTGTAAGGGCTGCTATGGGGAAATGAACTCCATCTCAGCCAGACCAAATACACACACCCACATGAACAGATAGAACTACATTGTAACCAGGGAGTTCTGTACCCAATACACAAATGCTTCAATCAAAATTGTTATTTCAACTTCTCTCCTGAGTCTCACATTGGGCACTAATCAAATGTGCTGATTTTGACACCAGCAAGGAAATTGAACTCCAAATAAGCCACTCCCCTTCCCCCACCCCTTTCAGTAAGGAAGAGACAATAAATGAGAGTTTATGAGTTGAAATAGCAATTTACTAAAAGCACGATAACAACAGCAGTATTAATAGCAAAAGTATACAAAAGAGAAGGTGCCCTACCCACAAAAGGGCATTCACCACCAGGAACAAAAAAAAACACCTCCTGAAGATAACACCCGCATGATGCCCAGACAAAGGCAATATGGTGAGGAGAATTCTCACAGCTTAACATTCCTTCCCCTCTCCAGTCCAAAACCAATGAAGAACTAGGACAAAACAAACCCTTCAGAAGCTAGATCATCTATGTTGCACCACCCATGTTTTTTTTCGGGATCACTATGCTCAGCTGTGTTCAGCAGTGTTCACTCAGTTCGGCTTGGCTCAGCTTCTGCACGGCCACCTCCAGCACTGCCACCACTCCACCGTCTCAGCTCAGTTGGGCTTTTGGGCTCTGTATATGGCTGCTTTTGTTCCACTGGGCTTGAAGGAACAGAAAAGGAACAGGCAGTGGTGGAGAGGGGCTGGGTCCACTGGAGAGCGCCAGGCAAAATGGCGCACTTCCTCTTCCGGTCCTTGGCTTTTCCTGCCAAAACCACACCCCCAGCAATGACGTGGATGGCATGGAATAAACCACATGGTCACAGTCACAGTGCTAAAGCTCCACCCCCTTTCTCTGTAACCAGGCAAACGAGAAAAATGGGATGGGGAAATGCAGCAAAATTCCAAGTGACTAAAAATCTACTAAGCTTTAACATGAACCAAGACTGCTTTACACACTAACAGCTAAATTTGGATGAACCTGAAAGTTAAATACAGCCTTAGTATATTTAATGCTATTTTATTTTTATTTTTTTAAAGAACCTGTGAATCTTGGTTACAAAAAAATACTGAAGAAGCTTAATTTAGTCATGGTGTCAGACTAAATGATACCTGGAGCTGTGTGCAATATATACTATTTCTGGTTATCTGATTAATTTTAGTCTCATATCTTTTCCCTTAAAAAAACCCATTGTGATGCTAATAAAAGTTCTGTCATTTCAATGGAGCTGGCACGAATTTGCTTTGGCCTGTTATGAACATGCATATTTGTGCATATACATGTGCGTGTATACATACATACACAGCACAAACCAGAAACTTGCAACTTTCTCCATCTAAGCATTGAAGAAATGGTGCTGTGTATGTGTGCTTTTTCTAATGAGAAACAGAAATACTGTAGGAAAAGAACATTGTAGGGCTCAGAAAACAACTATCCAATTTGCCTTATGAGACAACACACATACAAGTTATAACACAACAAAGTCAGTAACAACCTCTACCCGACCATCAAAAATATACCCATCCCATAAGAATAAAGCATGGCAACACCACTAAAATCCAACTGAACAGAAAATGTTCACTCACTATTTACAGTAACCACTCAAACTTTCAAAACTCAACAAAACACCCAACAGGCATCCCTACATGAAGCACCAGGATAAACCCTACACCACGTCAATCTACACATCAATTCCCTCAAGCCTCAGGAAAAGGCTCAGCTGCCACAGACACAATAAACAAAAACCACTAACATCCCACCTAAATAAATGTTCCAGGGAAAAAGTTCGGGGGCTCTGAAATTGAAACTAAGACACCGTTGTAAGCTTAAAGCAACAGTATTTTATTACAAGAGGTGGCCAAGTAAACGAGAACCCATGGGAAAGAGAGGGAGAGAGAGAGGGAGGGAAAGGAATAAAGCCCTACGTGTCACCTAACACACCCAGGTGTTACGAGGTTGTCTCACCGACCCTGAAGTGTCCGGACTCCCCCGATCAGGGGCTGCATCCTCCAGCACCGGCAGGCTCACAGGATAGCGGGCGTCCCCACCAAGGCAACGTTGTCCTTCATGTGAAGCGACCCGAGCCAAAGCATGAGCCATCTGCCTTTTAACTCCTTTTTGGGTGACGTCTCACCTGGGCAGGTGTGGCCAGTACTGCCCAATGAGAGGCCTTACGTCCCTCCCCCCGGTTATGTAACGGTTCTCCTTCTACGCATGTGTGAGTGCATTGGAATTTCCTTGCGCCTGCGTGGTACAACCCAGAGGGTCCCCCTAAAATGGGTCTGGGGGCTTACTTCATCACCCTCCTCCTCACTCTCTCCTCCAAATGCCCTCTAAGGGCCATCAGCCAATGGTGAGAACCCAATTAATTTTAGTTTATACACCACTGTTCCCTCCAAGGCTGAAGTTCTCCCTTATCAACACTTGTTTTCTCCTACTTGGTAGGAAAAGAATAACTTTCTCACAGATGGCTGGGCCAAACACAGACCAAAAAAACATCAACATCTATTCTATCCCGAATACAATAAACCATCAACAACATCAAAGACAAAAAACTCAATCACCATCCACACCCTATAACAGACCCTATTACCAACCCAACCACTGAATAATAGATTGGACACTACTTCCAACCTCTCTAAAACAAAACACAATGCTAAAAAAAGCACAACATAAGTCATAGTAGTTCCTGTTTGGCTTTTCTTCCAGGTCTATGGGCTGAACTGTCATTGTTTCAGCCACATAAACCCATAAAGCACATTTATTTCCTCCCCAACATTCTATCTATAATTGTGCATTAATTGATTTATCCCATATACTATATTAGCTCCTGAAATGCATCCAATATATGGACTATACCCATTATCTAGAGAATACCTCCTCCCCATCCTACTTTCAGGAGATTGGCAGTCCATGCTTCATAGATAAGAACCAATACATGTACTACAACCATCCATTGGTGCACTGTACATATACTAAAGTGATGAAATACTAAATTAATGACAACTTTAGGCCTTAAAGAACATACTAAGAAAACTTTCTTTTTTTGTGTGTGATAAGCACTAATGTAATCTTATATCTTTTCTTCTCCACGGACACCCCCTTGTTGCGGGGGAGAAGCTTGCGTGCCCTTATGAGGTTGTGAGCTATGCTGGCGGTGGTTGTGCCTCCGGTAGGGTATCCCATGCTAGTCAGGTCTCAGCTGAAGGGTCAGACAAAGTGTGTCCATGGGCAGGATGGGCTCGCTAGTCTCCCGGCAACCATCCTAGGAGAAGGACAACTCTAACTCCAAATCCAGGCAGATGGAGCTCGCTTAGCCCTGTAAGGCCATCCATCTAAGAGAAGGATACTCTAACTAAACCTACATCCTGAGGACTTCGCTGCCGCCGTCCAAGCTTGCTAGGCCCCGGCAGATGAACCTTAGGACTAAAAGGGTGGGGCCAGTTCCGCGCACACTGAGCCTCACCTAAAAAATCCACTGCGCAGGCTCGAAGGATTTACCCACATTTGCAAAGCCCGGTAGCGACAGGCGANGAAGGATTTACCCACATTTGCAAAGCCCGGTAGCGACAGGCGAGGGATGAAACAGCAGGTGACAACGCAGAAAGAATCGTGCCTCGCCAGTACCACCTATGGAGACTTTCTTCTGTGCCTTTTGCAACTGGACTTGCTTATCTCGCGTCGGCCTCTTTAGCCATCAGCGCGCTTGCAGCAAGAGTGGATAGAGCCCTTCCCAAATCTTCGTTTGCAAAGCCTAGCCGTGAATCTTATATCTTTTATTGCAATTCCTGTACATTCTAGACAATTGTTAAAAACAGAGTATTCTGCATTTATTTACTAATATTAATCATAGAATCATACAATCAAAGAATGGTTAGGGTTGGAAGGGACCTTAAAGATTATCTAGCTACAACCCCCCTGCCATGGGCAGAGACACCTTCCACTAGACCAGGTTGCTTAGAGCCCTATCCAGCCTGGCCTTGAACACTTGCAGGGATGGGGTATTCACAACTTCTAGGCAACCAGTTCCAATGCCTCACCACCCTCACAGTAAAGAATTTCTTCCTAATATCCAGTCTAAATATACTGTCTTTCAGATTAAAGCCTTTCCCCCTTGTCCTATCACTGCATGCCCTTGCAAAAAACGTCCCTCTCCAGCCTTCCTGTAAGCCCACTTTAGGTACTGGAAGGCTTCTATAAGATCTCCCCAGAACCTTCTCTTCTCCAGCCAGAACATCCCCAACTCCCTCAGCCTATCATCATAGGAGAGGTGCTCCAGCCCTTTGATACTCTTAGTGGCCTCCTCTAGACTCGTTCCAACAGGTCTACATCTTTCTTGTGTTGGGACCCCTAGAGCTGGATGCAGTACTCCAGATGAGGTCTCACCAGAGGGACAGAATCTCTTCCCTTGATCTGCTAGCCATGCTGCTTTTGATGCAGCTCAGGATGCAGTTGGCTTTCTGGGCTGCAAGCATACATGGCCAAGACATGTTGAGCTTCTTGTCCACCAACACCCCCAAGTCCTTTTCCCCAGGGCTGTACTCGATCCATTCTCCACCCAGCTCTGTACTTGTGCTTGGGATTTCCCTGACCCAGGTGCAGGACCATGCACTTGGCCTTGTTTGAACTTCATGAAGTTTGCACAGGCCCACCACTCAAGCCTGTTAAGGTCCCTCTGGATGCCATGCCTTCCCTCCTATGTTGACCACACCACACAGCCTGGTGCCATTGGCAAACTTGCTGAGGGTGCACTTGATCCCACTGTCCATGTAACCAACAAAGATGTTAAACAGCTCCAGTCCCAATACTGACCTCTGAGGAACACCACTCATCATTGCTTCCTACTTGGACATTGAGCTGTTGACTGCAATTCTTTGAGTGCAACCATCCAGCCAATTCCTTATCCAAGTGGTCCATCTGTCAAATCCCTGTGTCTCCAGTTTAGAGACAAAGATGTCATGCGAGACAGTCTTAATTGCTTTGCACAAGTCCAAGTAGATAATGTTGATCTTTCTTCCCTCATTCACCACAGCTGTAACCCCATTGTAGAAGGCCATGGAATTTTTCAGGCACGATTTGCCTTTAGTGAAGCCATGTTGGCTGTAACCATTCACCTCCTTATTTTCCATGTGCCTTAGCATAGTTTCCAGGAGGAACTGCTCCATGATCTTGACAGGCGCTGAGGTGAGACTGACTAGCCTGTAGTTCCTGAGGCCTTCCTTATTTCCCTTTTCCAGTCAGTGGGAACATCACCAGACTGCCACAAATTCTCTAATATAATGAATAGTGGCTTAGCCACTTCCTTGGCCAGTTCCCTCAGGACCCTTGGATGTATCTCTTCAGGTCCCATGGATTTGTGCACCTTCAGGTTCCTTAAATGGTCTCAGGCCTGGTCTTCTCCTACAACAGGCATTTCTTCATTCTGCTTTCGCCTTCTGCAACTTGGGTGGCATGGCTGGAGCACTTGCTTGGTGAAGACTGAGGCAAAAGTCATTGAGTACCTCAGCCTTCTCCCTGTCTTGTGTAACCAGGTCTCCCATACCCTTCTCTAGTCTTTCTTTTATCACTGATGTACCTAAAGAAGTTTTTTTGTCACCCCTGATGTCCTTGGCCAGATTTACTTCTGACACTGCTTTAGCTTTCCTAACCAGATCCCTGGCTATTCGGACAATCTCTCTGTATTCCTCCTAGGCTACTTGTACCTGCTTCCACCCTCTGTAGGCTACCTGTTTGTGTTTGAGCTTGTCCAGGAGCTCCTTGTTCATCCATGCAAGCCTTCTGGCATTCTTCCCTAATTTCCTCTTTGTAGGGGTGCATTGCCCCTGAGCCTGGAGGAAACAATCCTTGAATATTATCTCTCTCTCTTGGGCCCCTCTGCCCTCCAGGAATTTATCCCATGATACTCTACCAAGCAGACCCCTGAAGAGACCAAAGTCTGCTCTCCTGAAGCCCAGGGTAGTGAGCTTATTGTGCATCATCCCTGATGCCCTAAGGATCTTGAACTCCGTCATTTCATTGTCACTGCAGCCCAGGCTGTCCTTGAGCTTCACAGTCCCCACCAGCCCCTCCTTGTTGGTGAAAGCAGGGTCCAGCATAGCACCTCTCTTCATTGGCTTCTCTTTCACTTGGAGAAGGAAGTTGTCATCAACACATTCTAGGAACCTTTTGGATTGCCTGCGCCCTGCTGTGTTGTCCTTCCAACAGATGTTGGGGTGTTTGAAGTCCCCCATGCAGACCAGGGCTTGTGAATGTGAGACCACTCTTATTTGTCTGTAGAGGGCCTCATCCGCTTAGTCTTCCTGGTTGGGTGGCCTGTATCAGACCCCCCACTATGTCACCTGTCCTTGCTCTCCCTTTAATCCTGACCCATAAGCTCTCAGTCAACTCCTCATCCATCCCCAGGCAGTGCTCCATGCTCTCTAGCTGGTCATTGACATAGAAGGCAACACCACCTCCTCATCTCTCCTGCCTGTCCTTTCTAAAGAGCCTGTATCCCTCCATTCCAACACACCAATCATAGCAGTCATCCTACCATGTTTCTGTGATGCCAATAAGAGCATAGCCCTGCAGGTGTGTGCACATCTCTAGTTCCCACTGTTTATTCCCCATGCTGTGTGTGCTTGCATAGAGGCATTTAATTTGGGCCCCCAGTCAAGCTGTGTTTCTGTCTGGAGTGGCTGGAATTCCTTGATGCTGTCCTTCAGGTGTTCTCCTGCTGACCTGAGATCCCTCTCCAGGTTCTGGGCATCTCTTGCTGGCTCTGGCATTTAACTGCTATGAGTGGGATTGTTGTCCCAAGCACAGGCTCATTCCCCAGTGCGCAGCACTAATTCCCACTCAGAGGTGAGAGATTTCTATTTCTTTATTCTAGTTTGTGTAAAGTAGGGAGCCAGGTGGTAACCCCCAAAAGTCTGTCTCCCCTTTACAGTATTTATACATTTTAACAAACAAAGGCATCAACATTCATTGGTTACAGATTACATAGCTTTTGCATTAATTAGTACTCAAACCCTTATTTGCCAGTTATCTCTCTCTCTTCTCATGCTAATTAGTGCACATGCCTGGTTCTTCTCTCCATTTGAGTTGGGGGTCTGTTTTGAGTAGGTGGTCAATGGGTTGGTGGTCACAATCTCCCCTGCAGGAATTACCTTTCCCCCAGTTACTGCTCAGTTCTGCTGACTTCACTCCTGGTGGCTCTCATCCAGACAGCCCATTCATCTTGGGACTCTGTTCCCTTTTCCTTAAAACAAAGGATTAGCCAAGCTTACAGTGCAATTGCTTAATCATAACTGTCTAGCTATGGCTACTGATTAACAAGTAAAAAAAATTCAGCATTTGGTTCAAATCCTGAGGGGCTTGATATCAGGATTGCATGTCATCCCATACTTTTTCACCAGCAATGCTGATGATATCCCCCCTCTCCTGTCATATGCAGTTTAAAGCCCTATCAACAAGCCCCACTAGCTTCTGACTGAAGACCCTCTTCCCCCTTTGACAGAGGTGAATCCCATCTGATGTCAGCAAGCCTGGTGCCACGTAGGGCATTCTGTTGTCAAAGAAATACAAATTTTGATGGTGACACCAGCCATGGAGCCATGTATTAATAGACTGGGTGCATCTGTTTCTTTCAATGTCACTGCCTACACCTGAAAGAATAGAGGAAAAAAATTACCAGATTCCCTCATCAACCATCCCAGGGCTTTGAAGTATCTTGAATTACTCATTGTGATTTTAAAACTGTTTTGATCATGCCCTTTTTTTATGAACTAGAAATGGAATGTGTTTGAATTTTCAACTCCTAAAGGTAAAAAAAGCATGACTTTTAAATAGTGCTGCTCACCAATTATTTTGATGCCTTGGCAGTTTACCAGCCTGCAATTGTTGACTTCTATTGTTCTCAACTAAAATATCTGTAGCATGTTTATCAGAGATCAATCATCTGATGCCTGCCATATTTCTACAGAAAAGGAGAAACTTCCATTAAAAACTCTGCAAAATGCAGTAGTAACATCTTGGGGGTTTGTTTTGTTGTTTTCAGGGTGCTGGCTGCACTGCACTGGTGGTAGCTGTGGTTGCAAGGAAGTTAGAACTTACCAAAGCTGAAAAACATGTACATAACTTCATGATGGACACCCAGCTAACTAAAAGAGTAAGTCACACTTTATATTTACAACTGAAAAGGAAATGTGCATTAAATTTATTTCTGCATTTGTTTTAAATGGTTTCATGCTTCATTCTTTTATCTCACTTTTCCATGGATGTGATTTTGCGAGGTGCTATGTGGAGGAATTGAATGCCCTGAGGGCAACAGCAGGTTCTCAGAAGATTTTGAGGATTTGAATATTCTTCTGTAGAGGATCCTTGCATCTGGAAGATAACTGGTATAACAAACAGTTAAAAGCTGTGAAACTAAAGACTAATATATTAAATTGACAAGCTTCCATGCAACATATGAGAAGAATATAAAGACTTTTAAGGTTTATTCTATTCAGTTACCCTTCATATAAATCTAAATATCAGTTTAATAGTGTATCCAAGTGGTGTTTTGGTAGTTCCAGACTCATGAAACTCAAAGGAAATGAAAAGCAGACAAAACAAGCAACCAAATCTGAGATGTACCTCAGGTCACAAATCCATTACACAGTCTGAAGATAACTAGATTTTCTGGAAATGCAAAGACTAGAGGTCTTGAGGAAGTCTCTAAAATCTTCTGCTTCCACTAAAGTCGGGACCAAAGTTCTCCAATGCTTTTATGGTTTCATGTTTGGGAGCTCCTGTTGGGAAGAGCTACCTCATAGAATTCCTAAAATGTCTTTACCTATACATTGAGTAGGTATTGTTGTGTTTAACATTTTATAGAAAGCCTAATTTAAAAAAAATTCAAAGCACTCATGAAATAGAACACTGGCTACATTTATTGACAAGTTGTTTTTTTCATGTCCTCTAAGAATGGTAAGAAAGAAACCAGAATAAAGAAAAATATAAAAATAAAACAAGCAAAAAACCCTGTTCTAACAGCTCTGAAAAGTTATAAGACCGTTAAATTGCAAAGAGAAACAAAGTTAATAATGATACAACAAGAAAGACAGAAATTCTATGGTTCTATAAAATGTATCTAGTTAATTGCCATGCAGATAAGAAATTAATAATCCTTCACCGTAACTTATATTGTCATAAACAAAAAATGGTAGTAACTCTTTTCAAAAGGGAGAAGAAATTTCCAGATGCAAAGAAAGTTTGTCCCAATATCACTTTTATAAACAACATGGAAATTACTCAGTGATTCCCTTGGACTGATAATTGCTTTGTGGCGTCATTGCTACAGCTTCTTCATGTATCCACTTCCCACAATAAAGTAGTCTTAAGTGCTTTAGAAAGACTTTATATAAGAAAAGATAAAAAAGAACATAATGCTATTTTTCTCAGCCTGGTGTTTTTCTTTTACGAAACAGGTGAAAAATGCAGCAGCCAATGTACTCAGGGAAACATGGTTAATTTATAAAAGTACAAAGCTCGTTAAAAAGGTAGACCATGCGAAAGTAAGGAAACATCAGCGAAAATTCTTGCAAGCTATTCATCAGTAAGTACAATTTTACCTTATTTTTCTGTCCAAGCACTCCCTCTCCTCCCCTCTTGTTCTCTTTTCCTCATTCTTACTTGTTCTCATTCTGACTCTTGTTTTTTCTCACCCCCCTTCTGTATCTCTTCCTATTCCTCTATCAAGTCCCCCTCACTCCCTTCCCTACTCTCTCCCTACCTTTTATAGTCTCTCTTTCTTGTTACATGGCTGTCTCCATCTTCCCTCCCCTTCCCTCTCTAAGTTTCTTTCTGTTGCAGTAGATTTCTTCTGCTCTCTCTCATATTCTATATTGTTCTGGGTTTTTACTCCTTTTTCTTTCTTCCTCTTCTTACTAACTGTGCTGGTTTTAAAAGTAAACCAGCAGGAGAAATGAATCCAACGCAAAAGAGTTTAAAAGTCAGAACTACAATTTAATAAAAAGATTACAATAGATACACTGATACAAAGGAAAATTGGTTTCAGCC
>VWZG01003392.1:226437-308175 GCA_013396735.1 Grallaria varia | reverse complement strand
TTTGCGAAGCCCGGCCATGATGACGAGAGAGTTAAAATGTGGATTGATGCTCCAAAAGTTGCTCTGCTCACAGGGTAGGGCTTGTTTCCTCCACAAACACATATGCTCCCCTCCCTTTAAAAATCAGATGTCATTTGTCTGCCTCTGAATGATGGCATTGCAACTGACTTATTCTGACCAGAAAGCCTCAATTTAACAGAGCTGAGCCTAAAGATTTAACAGATACTCTTACTCTCTGCACATTTCTCAGATTTTTATTGTACGTAACTTTTCAGAGTCTTGAGCCTCCTGTGTAATATAAGGTGCTAGAAACTCAGGTTATTACCAATGTGGCAGCCTCAGGCAGGAGAGAAAATTGGCACAAAAAGACACACACTTGCTTTCCTCATCTTTTTCCTGCCTTCTGGCTTTACCCTCCACTAATGTACCACAAAATTCCAGAATTCTGGTTGAAATATGTAGACTCCTAATGTTATCTTTGCTGTATTCAGTATAAGTATTTTAAATGGGAAAAAATGCATTCAAACATTATCTCCACATTTTTCTCTGTAATTTAGTCTGTCAATTTTTACATGAAATTGTAGCGTGATGCCTCTCCTACAACACTAGTGTGGCCTTCCAAAAGGCTGCCTCAGTTGCCTTTTCCTCTTTTTTTCTTTTTTTTTCTCCACCTTATTTGCAACTTGAGTAACTTTGTTTCTGCACACAAACAACTCTTCTCTTCCCCTTCCCCAAAAGGTCAATAGACCAATCTTGTTTCCCTAAGGCACTGATTCCGTTTCTGCTGAAAATTGAAGTATCTTCACTGACTTCAGAAAGATCTAATATGGCCTGTTCAAAGACAAATCCGGAATCTCCTGCTTGATTAAACTAAAGTAAAATGATTAAAATTAGAAATTTTCTCTGTCCTTTGGGCTGCTCAAGTATCCAGGTTCTCATAAAATGCCCTGAGAAGGTGTAATTTCTTGGTACCTGAGCCTCACAAGCTCAAAGGCTGGAATTAACCAACACTTTCTACCCGTATTCCTCTTCTAGAACAACTCCCAGGGTGGTAACAGTCCTAATCTTGCTGAAACGCCCTACTCAGGGAGCTGACCTACGATACAGGTGAGGATTGATTTTCTTTCATCTCACCAATCATACAGGACTAGCCACGGTACTGTTTAATCCTTCACACAGCCACATTTGACATCCCATCTAGAGATTTCCCGATCTTCTGGAGCTTGTCTCAGATTTCGTTTGATGGATTGCACTGTTGAAACGCAATGCTGTTGCATTTTTACTTAAATCCTTCACTTCCTCGGTGGGCTGAAAGAAAGCCAGCCAAATCCACGCTCAGGCTATGGCAGTGTCTGTGTGTTAGTCCTGTGAAGGAATTCAGGGAGCCGAGCACTTTCGGATCTGCTGAGGTAGTTCCACGGTGCTGCTCACAGGTGACTGGAATTAAATTGACTAAGCGGTTTCTCCAAGCACAGTACCTGTCATATCTTGTCTCCTTTTCATAACTTCAAAGATATGAAAGTCATAAAACCAAGCCCAGAAAGGGTCAGAAGCCACAAGCTTCTTTGATTGATGTTTTGTCATATTTTGGCTCATTACTTCACCAGAAACCTTCTCTTCTAAATTTCAGTATTTATGAACTCCCGCAAAATAAATATTATTAAAAACTGGGTAAGAGGGTCAGAGTGAGTGTAAACAATAGGCCGGAATCGAACCCTGGATGCACTCGGAATAAGGAGGTACAATTGAGATCACATTCCATGTATTTGTTATCTATTTCTTTGACCTTACAGCCACCTGAAAGTGCTGAACCACTGTGGAAGGAATATTTTTTTGCTGCTGTGTACAGAAGTTTCTTTCTAATGAACACCACAGGGTTTACTGATCGCTCTTAATGAGTTAGGAACAAGTGTCCTGCAGGTAAATTGTCACATATTTTTAGAAATAACCCAATCAATGAAGGTGATGTATAGAATGATAGAGTTATCTGTGTTTCTCCAAAAGAGAAAACAAATATATCAATGTCCTTAATGTTTTACATAAAAGACACTTAAGGAGCTGGCAAAAACGCTGTTTAGACCTGTGTTTCAGATCTTAAGAATCAATAACAGCAGTTAAACTGAGATTTAGGGACTCTTACAAACAGAACCAGTAACAATATTCAATGGAACAAAGAAACTGGGGGTTGTTACAGGAGACAAAAGTCTGATTTTGTCACAGTGTCTCAGTCCTTGTTTTCAGGAGGTACCTTTTGGGAGAAATAGCTGCCTCTGAATGTTCCTGTAACATACTCTGTTGTAACTCTACATAACCTTACCACTATGTTTTAGCAATGCCTTTGACTGCCTTAACAACATGTGAGAGAAATCCGGGATTCTTCTAGAATTCGACCAAGGAAATAAAATTATGTGCACTTTTTAGCAGATGTATTTATATCTGAATATGAAAACCAGGATCATGAAACTATTCATGAAATGTACTTAATTTTGTTGTATTTGGTGCAAGGGAGACATACACCTTTTCTTTATGTATAATGCATTTATATAGTTATTTTTTATCCTTAAAGATAAATTTATGTCTTTGTACAGTATTTGCATATCTGCAAAGAAAACATAAAGCTGAGCTAACTCTAATAAGAATTCAAAATCATTCTACATATATTGGGCATGATACTTAATCCATTACCTCCCTTGCTATTTACCCTTTCTATGTGCACAATGGAGAATTAGGTTATTGTACAGTTTTAAAATATTTTCATTTTTCACATGAAAATGTCATTTTTAAAAATTAGATAATAGATCTGTAAGAAGAAACAAGTTTTAAAGAAAGAAAATCAGGATTATTGTGTGTGCAAATTTAATTTGTTACAGATCCCCTTGCAGCAAGATTTTTTTTGTAAGCTTGAACATGATTTCTTATGTCTTTACATGAACATTTTGGGGTTGGTTCTATCACACAGAATGAGGCAAATCAGAGTACATTGCATAACCCCCAAACTGTGTAATAAATCAGAACTAAATTTCTTGGTGATTTTCCTCTTACATGTGATTATGACTGGTTTCTTAATGTTGAGATTCTTTTAACTTATTTAAGGATACTTTTTTTGAAAAACAACCTGTTCTGTGTTATTCTTCCTGATGGAACATAAAGAAGATCATTCTTGTAATAATTGTGAAAGATTACACTGAGTATGTTTGTTATTATGGCTGCCCTTCTCTGAAATCCCTTCCTCTGACTGTATGGAACAAACAGACTTAGGTTATTGTCTGACGCAGTTGTACTTCTAGTTCATTAGGAGAAACATAATTATACCTTAAATTCTGAGTATTCTAATTAAGCCAGAGCAAATACTTACAGCTTCTTCTGACTTCAGGTATTAAATAATATTGAGGTGATCAAAATTCTGGAAAAAACTTCAGTTTTTATTTTGAACTGGAAAATTTTGAATTTAATTTTTTATTTTTATTATTAAGGATTGAAAATATTTTTCATTCCCATGAAAAAATAATGACAATCACTTGTTTTTAATATATCTCATTCTTTCTTTCCTGTGACTACAAGAGGAGGATATTTGGACTTTAGAGCACCTTTACTCACCAATTCCAGATTTCTGTTTTCATGTTGTGTTCTTACAATGGGGGAAAAAATAAAAAGGAGGAAGGCAATAAGAAATTGATGGCAACATAGACTTCTCTAACTTAGCACCACTGAAAAGTTGACAAATTCTGTGTAAGAGAAAGAGAGAGGTGAGCCTGGAGGCCTCTTATACTATTCCTTGCTAATGTACTTGCCAGACAATATAAGAAAAAGGCCCTGGAGTTTTATGTGATGACTTCCTATTTCTGGAGCCTTATTCTGCCTTGTTTCTTGTCCAACTTCTTTAGACCATTGGTGACAAACCGTATTTTTTTCTGGGTGTAAAATAAATGTTGGCAAACACTGAAGTGTGCAGTTGGTAGTGCTCAATTCAGACTGGCAGTGCTGCAAATGGCAGCAGCAATGCCAGTTGTTTACCATCGTGGCTGCAGAATATTCCAAAAACCTTCTTCCTCTTGCTCCCCCTTTAAACAGCAGCACAAATCCTCTGGTCTCAGCAGTGGAAGAACAGTCTTCTGTACATGGCCAGGAGCTACATGTACCTATAGAAAACTGAGGATGGGCATTAAATATTTATATATCTCATTTATTTGAAACTGCCTCCCCATAAAGAACAGAGTGCTTTGGGGTTGTTATTAACTGGTCAGGTTTGTCTGACCTGGGTTTAATTCTCAAACTGCTGTTCTTGAAATTGTCACCTTGTATGAAACATTCCAAGAAAATGACAACACTATTTTGGAGTGTAAGTGAAGAGCACATGCTTGTCCTGTTCAGTGACCTCAGAACATCCTTTAGATACTCATACCTTTGTCCTCGCTAGTTCAGTTCAAGAATTTAGTTCTCATGAGAGGGTTGATCATTTTATCACCTTTCAGGTGTCTTTAGGGATTTTCTTATAGTTCAGATGCTCATTTAGTATGTTTCTCCAAGTGACAGACTTGTTTGCTGTAAATATAATGTTCTTTGCCTGCATTAGCTGCTCTGGTGCCTGGGGAGAGGCAATGTGGAAAATGTTATTTAAGGAAAAGATATGTACAGCATTCTGCATGAAAGAGTCCTTAGTTTCATAGCAACAGAGACTAGAGGCATGGGCAGATTTGGTTATGAATTTCTAGAAAATAATTTTGAATGGTACTTGTAATTCAGTTTTCCAAATTCTGCTTCTCTGTGGAAAAGTCTTTGCACTTCTGTAAAGTTTTGCTGCTTTGGTTTTAGTTTTCTTGAGTTGCAGAATGTACCATTACATTTTATTTATCTCTCATACTTTTTAATCTATGTATATTTTTCCTGTACTTTCATTTTTAAATGATCTCTTGCACTGTGGAACCACTTAAACATTTGAAATACAAGAAGTAATATATAAAGTTCATGATGCATCTATAAAAGTCAATGGTCTGAAAAAGAGGTATTGATATGTACTTACACATTTTGTTTCACAACAGATTCAAGGGTTATTTTGCAATAGCACAACAGTATAATCTTACTTGTATGTAGCAATTATTCTTTTTCGGGTCCACTTTGTAGCATATTTCAATTTCTTTATTATTTACCCACCTGTTTTTTCTGCAGCCTGTAGAATATTATGGGTTCAATTCCAAACAGAAGTTGGCCCCTTGTCTGCAATTCAAATTAAACTCTTTGTTAATTTTGCTAAAGTTTACAGTGTATTTACAGCCCAATCTTGAAGATACCCATTGAAATTATAATTGCATTAGTATCAGTTGATTCAGCATTGCCATTTGTTAAAGCAGATTTCACTTCTGGGAATAGAAATTTACAAAATTAAAGCAGGTTTTTTTTTTAAAAAAACTTGTCTAATGTTTTAATTTTATTTAAGTTGAAAGATCAGAACTAGTGACACACTTTGAATGTTGTTGTTATTTATAATATGTGGAAGCTCAGCATTCTACCTGGATTTTTGTTTAGGCTGTTTATTTAGGATATAAAGATAATCTGAGTATTAGGGGAGCTTGGAATGCTGTGAGAAGATTACTTTGAAACTCATAAAAAAATAAACTCTACTTTGACTAGCTGCAGATATGAAGAATATAGCAATATAATATATTTCATATGAAGTCCATCACTTAGGCTCATGAGCACTAAGAATATGCTTCTTCTCTAACTTTTTAGTTTGTTTTGAAAGATGACCTAAGTAAGATTATTTTTTTATCTAATTTACTTTTCTTGTCTCTAATGAGACTGACTTGTAACTGTTTGAATTGTAGCTGGTGATTCTGTTTGATCTGTTAGTTCAAATATGTCATGTCACATCAAGGAACCCTTGATTTATTTCCACATCTCTTGCAGATGGATCTGCCAAGCAAACAATTTTCCTAGAATTATTTAGATTATTTCTGACATTTTGTATTTAGTGAGAAGAGTGCAATAGATCACATTTTTATTAACATTTCTAAATGTGTGCATATTATACTGTATGCATCTACACACAAAATCAATATTTGTTGAAGCTTGTTAAGATGACTGACAGGCTGGTTATTGCTTCTGCCCTCAAGTGACAGTCCACATGTATATTCCCAGCCCTTCACTAACACTGAGTTTGGCTTAAAAATGAACTGGCTTGAGACATCCATAGGTTTATAGATTGGGCTTCCTTTCCTCAAATTACTGGTGTATAGATCCTTTTACTATCCAAACAATATCTGTTTTATAATCGAGACACATACAACATGTATAAGAGTTTAGAGGTTTGTTTACTTAAAATGCATTTAGAAAAATTATGTCTTTATTAACAGTTCTGGCAAGTAGAAGTTTAAAATAGAAATACCTGAAATGTTTAAAATATCTCGAGAGAATTTATTTTCCTGAATCATCATATTGGAGTAAAACAAACAAACAAAAAGAATAAAAAAGTTTAAAATCTCTTTGAAATAATCCATAAAATAGATTACAAAGTAAATATAATGTCAGTTAATCATGCTACTGTTTGCTGAGTCCTCAGTGGAGAAGTAGCAAAATATGAAAATCAGATTTAGAAAAAGAAGTCGACTGGCAAATTGGACAAAACCTTTTTCTCTTGGAAAGGGCAGATCTGACAATAAGGTTATTTACATACACTAGACCAGAATCAATGAAGTAATTTTACTTTCTGTGTTCTCCTCTGCTGTATGCAGGTGTAATAAGTCATCTTGACTGGCTGAGCAAGGAGCGATCCTGGAGGCTGTGGGGCTGTCTCTTTATTTCCAAAGCTCGTGAACAGACTCTTTTTTCCTGATTCATTTTCTGCAGTCCTTTTTATTCTGAATAGTTCATTTAAAAAAAAAAATTAATCATCCCTTTCCCGAGACGCCCTTTTGCACAGCAGTTTCTGAATTTCCCTCTCTCAGGCTCAGCAGAGAGCGCTGACATTGGCACCTCACCTTCTGAGCGCTGTCAAATGCTGCCAATGGGCCCGGCAGTCCCAGAGCACTTAAACTGCCCAAGGCTGTGCTCGGGCCTTTTATCTGCATTCAGGACTGTTCTTAGAACGAAAGAAAAGCAGGCTCTGCCTTTCATTCAGCTGTCACAGAACTGTCCGTCAAATAGGCAAATGGGAGGTCACATCTCCTTTAGCAAGTCTCGCTTTTGTTAATCAGTGAGGTTTGTAGGATTTTAGGTTTGTATGACAGTGTTGGCAAAAGAGTGTTCTTAAACCTGATCCTTAAATTAGGACTGAAAGAAAAAGAACCTGTTCATGGGCTACATGCTGTGGGTGTTGTTCAAGCATTGTTTTCCTCAATCCCAAGTGAGTTTGTGAATACCAGATTTTGGCGTATTTCCCACTTAGTCAGTTGCACAAAATTGAATATTTACACAATTTTTAAGTTCTGCACAGGCTATTTTTAGATATATCATTAATTTCTTCCACCAGTCTGCAGACAGACACATGGGAGAAACAGGCAGTATTCCTTTTAAAACTGACTTCTAATGCAACATGAGACTACTCCTTACTGTTTTCAAGCACGTTCATGTTAAATGGAAAGCAGGCCATGGGAGTAGATACTGAACCTGTTTGTTCCAAGGGTTTACAGGAAGCAATTGGAAAGAAATTATCTTCTGTGAGGAGTTAAATGATATGCAGTGGATCAATGCTCTGGTCCTGCTCTAAGCAGGCAGGAGAACTTGCTCAGCTCTCTGGAACTAAAACTTTTCCTGTTCTTGAACCTCCTGCTTGTTATTATATGTAGTCAATTTATTTCTGAGTGTTTTCTCAAGTCTGTTGAATACATATGGTGATCTACAAAGGAAAATAAATAACTCAGTTTAGGATGTTATATATAGCATGCCAAGTAGGAAAAAATAGAAAGAAACGTATTCCTGTTCTAAAAATTTCAGAAGAGAATCACTGGCTGAAGGTGATGTCCTGCTTGTTGGAAATGCAGAAGCTCAAGTTACATAAAGGCCCTTCTGGTTTTGGTTCCTTTTGTTGTGGCCTATCAAATGTATGACATGGGAAGTTTGGTGTTTTGGAGAGTTTCTTAGATGGCGTCAGTGGGTTTGAGTGAACTTTTCAGGTGCTCAGAACTGTTGGGATTGGATGCTTCAAATGGAGCAGCAGCACACTTTGTAACTCAGCCTTCGGTGAGGACTGTATTGTCTGGCAGAAGGCAGGAAGGAAGACACACCATGCAGAGTTTCTGAGAAACAAAGAAGATTTTTAGCTGAACCAAAGATTTTCTCAGTAGCTAGCTTTCTCTTTTTTCAGCAGTTACTAAGAGAATAGCTGTCCTACTGAACCAATGTGGATTTCAAGAGGGATCAGTTGAAGGGAAATTTACTATTTGCTCCTTTGTATAGCAAGTATTACAATTCTTAGATCGCTTGTGTTGAAAGCAAATCAAATAATAAAATGGCACTGAAGTTTCTCAGCTAGACAGGAAGAATTTTAGTCCTGTTTTGCAAACATGGAAACTGAAGCAGAGGTAAGAGAAGCAAGGAAGTGCCAGGCAGAGGAGAATTGTGTCTTGGTCAATCGGGTGGAACAAATTTTCTTTGACATTGGACTCAAAGACTGGTCTGCCTGGGACCTGAACAGTTTCTGCACTGTAGGAGCATCCTATTAAACAGAGTAGATTAGGATCATGAAGGAGTCTTTTGCCCATGGGATAGGCCATGTGGAACAAGTTAAAACTGGTTCCAAGTTGAAGCCTGACCTTTGACAGCTATCCATGAAAATGAAATTTGTATGAGAAAGTAATGTCTTTTAAAAGAGTATTCTTTGACCCCTAAGCCAGAATTGCATTGGTAAAACTTTGGCTGGCAGTCAAGGTTGTGTGGTGTTTTGAATTTTTGTTGAGTTGTTTGTTTAACTTTTTGTTTGGTTGAGTTTTGGGGTTTTGTTTTGTTTTTGGGGTTTTTCTTTGCAAGCATTTCACTTTCTACCTTGATCACTGCCTTTTTTTTTAAGCTGAAAAGTGGTAAGCTTGTAAGTGCTGAAGGTCAGTAAGAGAAGTGGCCCACATCCAACATAAAAACTCCAACAAATCCACAGACAGACAAACAGGTTGTCTTACAAGTTCTTTTTATGCCAGCTGCTTAAACCGAGCGCCTGCATAACCCTGAAATATTGTGTCAAATCTAAAATGGCTTTCTAATTCAAGTTCAGTTTAATGACAATCTTATTTCTTCATGGGAAGTATTCCTTCATGGGAACCAAGCACATTTCATGGATATAGATGTAAAAAGTGCTGTACTGGGCTGGGTAAGCCTCACATTTCTGTGGGTGCTGAAATATTGTGATTTATGTGCCCTGTCCACCCAGTGGGTTGGGGACAGGTGGGATGCAAGACAGGAAGTGACTAAAATTCAGCATTATGTCTTGCCATTAGAACTTTTTTTACTTAGTGTTGTCTTAAATCTACTGCCTGTTAGATAAGTCTTTTGGAGATGATGACTTAAAACCAAACATGATCTTTTAAAATCAATAAGGTATATCTTCCTTTTGGACTGGATTTTTCCTTTGGACCATCCGGGCTAATACTGTTGGTTCTTAGAGTGACCAGAGAATCTGAGTCAAATGAGCCAGAGCCAAGGTGAAATATTGCAGGAGGCAGAGTCACTAAGTATGTGACCAAGGGAAAAAGGTCCTCATATTGTAAATGATACTTTAGAACAGAGCTTTCCATCATTTATCTCACCTGGACATAACCATAGATGTGACAACAAGAGGAATTAATGTCTTCCTAGTGTTTTCTGGTGCTTTCCAAGTTATTCACCTGCCATTTCCACTGAGCTCACTGTCTTTCCACAGAGTGTAATGAGAGCCAAATTTAAAAGTATACTTTCTGTGAGGTGTAAAACACATGGCTAATGCAGAAGTATTTCTGCTTGTGTTAGCATAAGTTATCGTAAGATCCACTGAGCTATAAAATTTCCTGTAAAATTAAAGATTGATGATGTGACTGTAATTTTTTTTCTCAAGAATGAATAAACATTTCTGGAACACTGATAATCTAGAAATTGTTAGTTCTGATTTTTTTTTTAAAGCCAATTTCCTAAAAAGCAGCATCCTGGTGACCTGACCCTTGGCATGCACCTCCTTAATGACATTTGAACTTCCTGACCAATTTTAAACAGATTTGGCACAGGGTGAAAATCTCAGAGTTTTGGTACCTCCACATTTCATGAAAATGAGTGTTAGATACTGGAGAGAGAGAGAACTGTCATTGTATCCTTACTCAGGGAAGACAAAAAAATTAATCTTTTATTAGACATCCGAGACTCCACTTAAACTCACCCTGGAGACATAAATCTCAACTACAATATTGGACTTTGATGATTTTGAGGCTCAGAAAATAATCAGGTGGGTTTTTTTTTTCTCTCTAGTTGAAAAAATCATCCATATACTTTGAACTGTAATAACTTCAAACATTAAAAAAAATAAAAAATTTAAAAAGCAATTAGATCTTTAATGAGAGCCCTCAGGTCTAATTTAGAACAACTTGAACTGAGCGTGAAATGGTTCTAAAAATATCAGGGCACTTAGAGTACTGGAAGGGCCACATAGAGAAAAGACAGATTTACATAGTTCAAAAGACTGAATGAGTAAAGATGAGGATTTGCTGCCACTATTTCTGTTGCCACTTCATCGCCTAGAGAAGGAAGGGATGAGGACTTTACATATAGTTTGGAGTTTAAGGAATGATTTGTCATCCCTGAGTTACCATAGTATCTGGTTTCCCTGGTTACCAGTGACCATGGAAGGGACACTAGGGAAGCTGAAGGCTGGTTATTTATTTTTTTTTATTTTGGAGAAGGGAAAAGAGAGAGAGAGGTCAGAGAAGATTTTTGTGTGTGTGAGAACAGAATGTGAGAATAGTGCTGGAGGAGAACAGTTGGGAACAGATTTTGTCTGAAATGGAATGTATAGATTTCAGTGCATGGAGCTAAAGTATTTGAAATAAAAAGATTGGTGGTGAGAAATGGAAATTCTGATTAAAAAAATGAGGAGAAGAAGAGCTATAAAGGTGTTTTCCTGAGCTACCGGATATGAGAAATCAGTTGTGTTGATACAGGTGATACAAGGTGTGATTTGACCAGAGTTTCTCTCCCTTTACTGTGGTAGCATTTGGGGCATGTGGCCCAGAACTGGTCCTTTGTGTGCTGGGGACTTTACAAACAGAGAACCAATCCACTCCTGCCATAGACAGTGCATTTCTTGCTAATCCAGAGGGGTTGCTTCAGTCATTCTTGTGGCTGAGACTGCTGAGTGGGCCCCAGAATGGAAACTTAAGGAGCTCCTTTCAGTGCTGCAGAATTGTCAACAGCAACATAAATATGGCAGAGTGTAACAAGGAGGGCTTTCACTGAGTGTTTGTCTGTTTGTTTCCACAATAAGAACATTGTTGATTTTCCTTTTCCTTTCAAAAGTATCTATTTCATGTCCAGAAAGCCTTTGGAAATATGTCACGCTGTAATAGACACCAAGTGCAACAACCATTCCTGTGCAGCTTTGGTTTTGATATTTAGTGGAAAGCAAAGGAAGGGAGTAATTGCTTTCATCCTTTAGACTTGTTGACACTTAATCAGAGCTCAGATTTTCAGGGAGGAATTATTCAGGCTTGGGCATTTTTTGACAGCTCTACATTAGTAAAATACTTTTTTAGATATTTTAATATTTTTATTCCACAAAGACCTGCCCATGTCAGAGAATCTCTTACAGCAAATTCCCACAAATGCAAGAGTGGCTGTACTGCACTAGTTCCAGTGTCGAGGCAGCTTAAATGGAAGCATATTTCTGATTTCTCCTTGTGTTTTATCCATGATACACATTTGTTTGATTTCTTCACTCCTAGGGCAAATTACAGGTACTTGACTGGACCAGCTTCTCTCTGTTCTTAAATCAAAACTATACAAAGGCTTTAATATAAGAATACTGAACTTCATTATGTGTAAACTCTTGTTTATGACTGAAATTGTAAATCACAGTTTTTAATATGCTCCTTTATTTCTTTTCATGCAGGCCAGATGGTAGGAAGCAGATGATTTTACTAGTCGGATAATTTTAAGCATGTTGTGAGTAAATGCATCATTTTGCTATATTTCATTACTGAGCTTGTTGATGTCCCATTCAGTCAAAATTTAGTAAATAAGTTTTGTTCTTTTAATAGTTTACTTAATAATTTTATTTTCAAGATTATTTAAAATGCCAAAACCCCACTTCATTTTATGCCTTCTAGGGCAGAGATTTTTAGGAAAAAACAGAGAAAGATCATACACTCTTTGTGAGCCCTTAAATTCAATTGAGTAGATTGGGCTCTGGATTTCACCCTGAAGTTCAAGGTTCCAGACCATCAATAACCGTGGTGTGATGGTTTAAATACCCTGAGCATTTCCCTGGCCTACAGAACACCTTCATTCACAAGAGAAGAGGGCTTCTGTAGTACTGTAGGGCTACTCTGAGCTTATTCATAACTAATAAATTACCTATTACCATTAATTTAGATTAGTAATTATGGTGACTTTAGTACATTTGGAGTATATGAAGGTAGAAAGAGGATTTTCATTTTGATTCTTCAGATTTATTGTGCTCACATTCGCTTTTAGTTGCCAGTATAACTTAAAATATTTAATTTGATTCCAAATATGAGTCCAGATTCCCAAATTCTCACAATTTTTCTTATTTATTGGATTTTCCCCCCTCTGCTTTCACAAGGGTACATCTGTTTTGATCCTCATTTGCATGAGTACAATGTCAAATGTACACATGCAAATTGGATGGCTCCATCTGCATACGATCATGCATGCAGCCACTCTCTGCCTTTGCAGGTAGGCCAGAGCAAAAATGCAAATACAGGGTAGTCTCAGTATTGTCACAATTCTCATTCTTGTGACAGCAAAGGAGAATCTTATAAATGGATTGGAGGAAGGTGGTTAAGGGGAGCTTTCCCAGCCTAATAGGCTTGAACCAACTTCCTGGGCTGATCAAGTGAAAGAATCTATTGGTCACATGTGCTGTTTTATTATTCCCAAATGCAATTTTTGTGTGTGCAGGAAAAACCTGGCTCTCTAATAGAAGTTTCTATCTCAGTAGTATTTGTGCTTTTGACCTGAGACAAGGCATCTCTCTGCAAATTCTACATTGTGGTGCCCGCAATTGGAGCTCAGTTCAGCACTGCCCACCTTCGGGGGCTGAAGGTGTCCAAGAGACACCTGCAAGTGGCAACATGAGCCAGGGCAGCTGCTCCAGGTCCCAGCGACACCCAGTATACAATTTTGAGGAAAATTTGCCATGAACAAAAAAAGATTATGTATTAGGAAGGACAGAATTCACTTAAAAGGTTGCCAGTGTACACATTTTGCTATTGGTTCATAAATAGTAATTTAATTTTCTGTTCAGTTTTGCTGACATATTCCAAAAATCCCTGTCAGAAGAACGTGCTATATTGACCTTACTCTAACTTACTAAATTTTACAAGCACACTTGTAGTCTCTTGCCTTGAAAAAGAGAAAAAGATGTTGCCAGTAATCATTGCCAGATGTAATCCCATCTATCCCATATGTGACAATAAAGTTTACCTCTTTAAAAAAAAAAAATAACACCCCCCTGGTATTCTGAATCCCACAGTTCAGCAAAGAGGAACAAGTCCAAAATCCCTCCTGCAGCTTGTTAAGTAAATGCCTGATGAGCACAACACACCAAACCCCCAGAAGGATCCAGGTGATGTGTATTTGTGCTTATGATTTGCAAGTGCAGCCCATCAAAGGGATGACTCGGCAGATTAAAATGGGTATTTGAAGAAGCTTGGGCAGCAGCACCTGAATAATCTTCTCATATAGCACCTTTATCTGGAAGGTTGCTAATTGCTGTGCAAAATTTCTCCAGAGACTTATAAGGTGTTAGTAATTAGTAGAAATATATTAATTTATTTTCTGGTATGAGGTGTCTTCTGGGTAAGAAATAAGTTTTATTTAACAGAAGTGAAAGTTAAGTAAAAGTTGGAAGGACAGGGAGGAGAAGGTTCCAGTTAAGTGTGATGTAATAATGCCTACAAATAGGCAAGAAAGTTGTACTAATGATCTGCTAGAAATACTTCAATGTCCCTTACTGTGCATAGTCACCTTGTGCAGCTCAGCTTTTGTCTCCCAGGAGGCTGCCAGAGGGGTGTAAGCCTGGACTATCTCATGTCAGTCACAGTCTTGTACAGAAAGTTGGAGTGGCCTTACAAGTTTTTTTTAGAGATGTCCTGAATGCTTTCATTGTGGAGTGTAAAAAATTAAAATGATTCATGGAAAAAAGTTATAGCATGAAGAATGTACTTGCATTGCACTCCCAAATAGTTCAGAAAAGATTGTTGTTGTTGTTGATTTTAAATACTGAAGTTTTTCTAAGTCTGATTTAGGTGATTTTTTAAGGTCTGTAAAGAAAAAAGGACTTACTGAACGTGCTAGTTTCCTATTGGTAACAAATACGCTATACATCTTTATTTGGTGGTTGGAAAAAGAAGTTTTCATATTAACTGTGCAGTATTTCTTGAAAAGGCATTTACCTTTTAATGGTGGATGATCTGAAAATGTTACTTATATTAGAAAGTAATACTAATTGCTGTTTAGTTAAAGGCCTCTTTTGGATGCACCTTTCTATGCTCCTAAAAGATGAACTTTTTCTGAAGTAAAGATATCATGAAATGAAGGTGGCAGGTTAGCACAGCTCTGTGGTATTAGTATCTTTAGAGCTGCTTTGTTTTACGTGTTCTTTCCTGAGGAGATCAATAATGGATGGCTGACAAAATTCTTTCACCACTCAGAAATGAGAAAGCCTAAATGCATTTCTTTAGGGCAGGCATGTTTTTCATCCTGAGCTGAAAAGCCTGTAATTGAGTGAGGTTTATCAGTGTGATTGCTATTGGTGTGTGTTCAGTCTGACGTGCTGTGAAAGGTTCCACTGGCATTTACCTGACTCTTAGGAATGTTGACCTCATCTCCCAGGCTGGCCGGGATGTGAAATGTCTGCGCTGGGAGGCACATGTACAGAATGAATCTTAGACCCAGGTGCATTGAGGTTCAGCTTGGGATTGTGCTGATAACTTTCTCAAAGTTTGTGTAATTTGCATATATTGTAACTTTTATTTTTAGTTTAAAAAGAAAGCAGAGCAGAGGATGGATGTTCCATCCCCTTGCAATGTTGACTTATGCTTGTATATTCCTGGTGAAGTGACTGGAAAGACTTTATCAGGCTTGCCATTGGTAAGAACATGGGAAAACTGGACTCTGACACTCCCAATGATTTTTTTTTTTCTATCTTCTTATTTTACCCATCATTGTAGTCTGCCTTCTGTCACGTGCATCCCAGAAGTTTCTTGAAAAAACCTCAGCAAAACTCTGTAATTTAATGTATTAATGTTTTCATCTGTGATTTTGGAAGGCTGTAGGTAAGACAAAGTGGTTTGCAGTGCATGTGAAATGTTGCTGGAATACAGTACACAGATGCACCAGTGTACAACAGCTCTTCCCCCAATTAATTAATATTGATGAAAGAAAGGCAAATGCAACTTTGATTTGCATTTTTGGTGGGCTGGTTTAGTTTTTCTGTTGTTTGTGAAAAGAAGGAGTGATTCTGTGGGGTGTCTTGGCCGATGTCACAGTGATGGCAATGTCACTGAGAGCCTGACACAAACTGATGTTGAGGGTCCCTCAAGTCCTGGCTGTCCTGCCCAGGTGTTGGCTGTGGGATCTCTGTGAGGAGCGTCCAGGGCTGCCCTGTGTGGGACAGGGACAAATCCAGAGGATTCTGCAGCTGCTCCAGCACAGGGCACAGCTGAGCCCCTCAGCTGGTGGGACGTGTGTAGAAGAGCAGAACATGCTGGATAAGTGGAGGAGGGAGAACAGAGTGAGAAAAAAGCAGAAGGAACCCCATGGAGGTCCACACCATCAATCACTTCTGTGATCGAAGGTGACGCATTGCTATTAGCTGCATGTATAGAACTTTGTCTCCAGAAGGAAAATGAACCCCCAAATGCTGTAAGTCAGCACCACTTTTGAAATCGAGAGTATGTCTTCCTTGCTGTGTGAACTCAGTTCTATTGGAAGAAGTATTCCCCTGTTTGTTTTGATACACAGTGGAAATAAGTACTAGTTCTCTTGCCCACAAATATGCTGTGTGTTTGTGAATTGAGTTTCAAAGTCTTTTATCAACACTGATTGCTGCCTGGGGAAATGATTCCAATATATCAAAGCCTGAGAGAAAAGAAAGACCAGAGTGGTTGGATATTTCAAAGCAGAATAAAAAAATTGGCATTAGAATTCATGACAAGTGAAAGCAATTTGTAGTACAGAGGTAGGCATTGTATTCAATAAATGCATTTAAAATATTGCATGTAAATGAAGTAGATGTCTGAGTTTAAGAAGGAAGAACAAGTGCTATGAATCAGTGCTTAATCAGGTATTTGTAGGTAGTAATAGACTTAATTTGAAAATCAGATTACCTGTATTTCACTCAGAATACTTTAATTTTTTTTCTTTATCTGAATAAGTCACATTTACTCCTATTGAGCAATATTTTAATCTTAAAGTAGGTTTCTTCATTTGCTCTACCTATAACCTAAAATAATATTCAGTGCTAGAAACAGTGGGAAAATATTCCTAGCAGCAAGATATTTAAAGACAGAAAAAGGGATATCATTCACTTTCTTCATCATGGTGTGACAAGGACAGCCTACTGGAAAAGATGAAAATTATTTTGAGTGCCAAATTGTGTGAGTCTCACCATTTAATTTTTTCTCTCAAGCATTTATTTTCAGCTCATGGGTAAATCTATTGTGTATTTTCCTGTTTTCCAATGGAGGTGTGGCAATGTCATGAGAAACCCATTTCTAAAAAAATCTTAGTTTTTAGTGTCAATTAGATAATTTTGGAAGCATGTGTTTGTCTTACATAATGGTATAACAGCTACAAATGAAGCAAAATACAGAAAAGTAGTCCTTTATGAAAATTAAATTACTGTTGCTTGCACAAATTTAGGACGTGACTAGACTGCATTGAATTTTGTTTTATATATTTTGGACCTTCAGAGGAAAGGACGGAAGCTAATCTGATTCTTTTAACATGTTGCATAATAGGTGTTCACTTACTTGCTTTATTTTCTAGTGTTTTTAAGATGTTTTTCATTTTAAACACATTAATTACTTGCTGATCTTAAGAGATGGCAACAATTTCCACCATGGTGTGGCTCTTTGGAATACATTCACCATTTCTATTCAATTGTAGGGGTGAACTTTATTTAACTGGAAAGCCCAGGGTTTACTTAGTGACACAAAATGTATGTGCCTGGCTGTGACTTGAACTGGCAGCCAGTTGCCCTTCTCAAACAAAGAGCATCCATAACAGGCATGTGAAGCAGTCGGGGTTCAACCTGCTCCATGCAAATAGGCCACACTGGAAAAAAAGGCCAATTAGAAAGTGATATAAAACCTTCCATTTTTGTACCTTTGTGAGCTCTCTTCAGATTGCTCAAAAATCATACCTGGCTAACCTAGGCATTTTGGTGGCAAAAAATTTTGAAGCAGAGAATCTCTCCTGATTTGGATGATTCCAACGCAACATGAACCACACCAGCATTAGAATAGTTCACAAATTGATTTCAATTACTTTTAATGAGAGCTCGTACAGTACATAAATTCATAATTTTTTTTGTTAAAAAAATATCAAAAACCCAAAAATGTTTTCTAATTTTAAATTTTGGGTTTTTCTTTTCTTGTTGTTGTTTAAATTCTATCTGAGCCATGCTGAAAGCTTTTATTTTAGCACTGTGAAAGGTCACGGGGTTTAGCTGTCTTGAAAGTAAGCGAAGAGTAAGATAGGCTTAGGTCCTATTTCAGTCAATATGGCAGTGATCCTGTGAACTTAACATAATTCTATATAAGAAGCAGAACTGCTAGAATATATAGATGCAGCTGTGTGATGCTATGACTTCAGGGGCTGTGCAGTGTGTCTCAGGGAACTTGTTATGCCTGTCCTGTTGCTTTAATGCTTGAGTTGTAAAGCTGACAACGTTCAGTATCCTATTTCAATCGTTGTTTGATGCTCAATCACTCTGATAAACATTACTAGCCAGTGCATCTGTTACCTGGGCTTTATAATTTTTACTTTTCTCAAAGTATTGCACATTTATGACATGTGCTATTCACTTGTGAATAGTCTGTTTTGGCTGAACAGCAAGTTGACAATAAGTGTGTGGTTAAAGTTGCAGTACTTTAAAGGACATACGTTCTGCTGTGCTTTTCAAAACCCCCAAACAGGCAAGATACAATCAAATTTCATACTAGACTGTGTTTTGCCAGTCAGGTACCATTATAATTTGACAGGCATGATGTGATACAATGAAATCTGAATGACATAACCTACTGTGACATAACTGATAGGCCAATGTAGAAATTTAATAAAAATTTCCAATAGGTTTGCTGTACTTGCCCTGTGGTGTCCCCAGCCATGCCCCAGTGTTATGTTGATCCTCAGGTCAGGTATTTGGTCTGAAACACTACAAAATGTGGCTATTCATGAGAAGTGCAATAGGTGTTTCCATGTATCCATTTTGGATCTAAATAATGTTGCTGCTATATAATTATTCCAGCGTAGGTACCTGTAAATCATTGTACATGGTCAGTAGAGAAGCTGCTTAATATATGGAATCACTTAACCTACTTACATATCAATTGCCTGACTGATATACTGTGTTGTGGTGAGCTATGACCTAGTTGGCTTCTTTCTAAAGTTCTTGGGTGTTAAAAAAATAAAAAAAAATGCGGCTCCAGGGGTTTTCCCCCTATAATTTATCACGACAGAAGCTTACTCAAAGAATTAAAAGCAAGGTATCTCCTCATCTGCTCCTTTCAATTTACATTCCTGCTGCCATGAGAGGATTCTCTCTAATTCAATAAAAACCAGTTGGTGCAGCCAAACTCCCAAACCTCCTAAAGTGGCATTTAATACATAAAATTAAGAAGGCATAAAGTACTATTTAAAAAAATTCTTCGCACTATCCCTTCAGCCAGATATCAGTTTTGCATTGGCCCCTTTTCTAACTAGTTAAAATTAATGATTTAGAATTCAGAGCTTTTAAGTTTCTGTAGTCATCTAATTCTTGTGATTTCAGTGGGAATTGTCAGGCTCACAAATGTAGCTCATAATGCAGGTATGATAACAAATACATTCTAATTACCTGCTTATTATATAGAAAAACCTATTAATATTGCATAGCATAAAGAAAGTAGTTGCAAATATAGTTCCCAAGAGTTTTTCCTAATAAACAATTTGTATTTTTAAACAACAAATGGTGTAATTAGCAGCACTTATGAAAGACTTGCTTTTACAACCTGAGACAAAGTTGCTATATGGTTTATCCAAATTAGTCCATGTGAACGTTTGTTAAAAATGGACTGGACTATAGAAACCAGAAAGCAATTGTCATGCATTGCTTTTACATTTGAAATAAGGGCTAGGGAATCTGTATAAATTTATGTAATACACTTCTATCACCTTCCGCTAAACGCCCTGTGTGTAAACCACTGTCAATTTCACAGCAGATTGTTTCATATTGTCACAGGGTAATATGAATAGATTAATTATTCATCTACTTATTGCAACATGAAATGGAAAAATGTTTATTTAGAGTTCCAGGAGCAGAAAAGAATACGAGATTTTTCTCATTGGAACTTAAAGACCTTTCTGTTGGACTTTGCTGTGAAGGTACATGAAAACTCCACAGAGGCAAAGTCTTCTCTTGCTAAAGACTGAAGTTACATATAAGCACACTAGTGATTTTTGTCACTAGTGTAATCTAATTAAGATTTTTTCTGTGCATAAAACTGATAATACTTGCAGGCTCAACTCTCTACATTGTTTGATGCTGAGACATGGTATAACAGAACTTAATTCCAAAAGAATTTTCCCACAGCTCATTCAAATGAGCACCTTTCTTTTCCCATATTTTTGAGGGATTTTCTGGTATTCTATTTTAAAATATATTTAATGGTTTCAATTAAGGCTGAGCTTGGGGAGCAGCAAGAAGGGGGGTCTGTGAATACAAGACTGAATTGTTGCTTGTAGCTTACTATGTGGAATTGTGTGAGGGAAGAGTTTCAAGAAGCATCAGCAGACAGCAAAAGTTCATGTTTGGAATGTCCCCTACCTGCAAATACTTTCAATGCCATGTCATTAATACATCCAGTCTCATCAAGTGCTGCTATTGCACCAGGAATGGCAGGAAGCACATGATGTGTAGTTGTTGCTGTCGGTGTGACTGGACTCAGTTGGCATTGGCAGGTGGTAACTCCTTTTGAACAAGCAGGTTTGTTTTACAGCTGGAGCCCCAAAGAAGGCCTTCCCAAGGTGGCTTTGAAACACAGCCAGTTTTCCTTACCACTCTCTAAATGTGCATGTCAATTCCAGGAGCAAACGGAAAGTGCCTGGCTGATCCTTCATATGGGTGTTACCTTGACTCATGTATCCCTTTGTGGCCAAGACGGGAATGGGTTCAAGCTCACTGCGCTCCCTTGACCCATTTTCCTCCATATGGTAAAGTGGGTGTGTCTGTAGGTTGGCACAGATCTTATGTCTCTCGTGATGGACATTACTAAAGCTGTTGCAGGAATGATCCACAGCTGCTTCTCAAAAGTGATGGTGCAGAAAGAACATGAAATACACGCCGTGGTGGTGACAAGTGAGGTGTAGTTTGTGCTCCTGCACTGCAAACTACGGTCTGCTTGAGTCCATGGTGAGGGAATGTACCTCTTACCTCATCTGTCTGTAGTTACCTGAAGCTTGCCACAGTGAAGACATAGAGGGAATTTGGGCTGAATTTTTGAGGTGTCTGTATTCCAAGTACAGCATGAATACAGCGGGTTGTTCTGTAAAAATAAGAAACTTATCTCCACAAGGCTCCAACTTTGAAGGTGTCTTATGCCTTCAAAATAAGTGTCTGCAGAGTTGCTCTGAGTTCATATTTCACTTGAAATTCTTGCCTTTCTTTATTATATAATGATTTCATTGATGAAGGGCATTTGAGTAACTAAAGATCTGAAATGTACTGGTTAAAGACAGGAATAAACTGTCCCCTGCTCATGGATAGTAAGGAGGCTGCAACTGTTCAGCCTTGCAAGCCTGACATATCTGGAATATCAAACTTCCATGCTCATCTCTGCACAGACCAGGGGCAGCAGAGGTGATGACTGTAACCTTTATTGCAAGGAGCCAGATGGTCTTGTTTTTTCAGTCATCTGAATAGATAATATGTAGCTCAGGAAAGGAGTTCTTATTGTCAGCTGAGACGTAATTGTTTCTAGATGTAGAATAGAACAGTTTGTCTGTTCTTATTGTCTTAGTTGGCATCCAAAATAATTTTCTTAGGCACACTAGATTATACAAACTAAGTGTAAATAAAAATATTGCATGGTATTGGATCATGGGAATACTAACAGTCTAGGGTTTTTAGGAAATAAGCCTCAGGGATGAATGTTGTGATCTGGTATTATATTTAATGTAGCTATTTGTCATCATAAAGTATTTCTGGGTTATTTTCCTTGACAAGCAAGCTATACAATAAATTTGACATATAAATTTACAGGGAAGAAGAGGTAAAAGACAGATGCAGGTAACAATAGGCTCTAAAAGAGATTTGGGGATGATATGTTGCTAATGACTACAAATCTTTGTAAGTTATATTGAATGGTTGCATTCAGCAAGTCCAAAAATGTTTTATTCTGAAATCTATAGCTGTATTAATCTGTTTCAAGAGTCTCTAGCTGTGTTTTTGTCCACTTTCTACCAGTCTCTTCTCTGTTGTACTTGTATATTTATGGCTCAGTGCCGTGAGGATATCCAGAGGTAATACTGTGGCAGACCTTGCTGAAACCTGTGCTAGTTCACTGGTGCACACTTGTTTAATTTCTTTCCACTCTTCTTCCTTCCCCTCACCTTTCCAAGACTGTATGGTTCAACAAACAATCCAGAGATGCCTTGCCAGTTGTTTTGTATTAGATGTGCTTGTTGACTACCATCAACATGAAAAAATGGTTTTCACCAAAGATAAAAAGGAGTCACAGACACAGATCAGGATTTAACTGGTCAAGAATGGGCCAAATTAATAGAATCAGAATGGTTTGGCTTCCAAGGGACCTTAAAGACCATTTAGTTCTATCCTACCACCATGGATATTCATCCCTAAAGTAACTGCTCCAAAGCTGCCCACATCTTAAACTGCTTAGTTCACAACTCCTTTACTCATAGAAACAGAGTTTCAAAAGCCAGTGTTGTTTTAATGAATGGCAGACCTCTTGGCAACACAATCAAGGTGAAATAAAATATTTCATTTTATGCATATAGTAATGCAATTTGAAAGGAGTTAATTGTGTTTTGAAAGTACTCTCTGAGAAAGGAGACATGAGAGATGCTTACTGACTGGGATGATGGGAAAATTGCACAATGCAGGAGGATTTGCTGTAGTTCAAAACCAACTTCATTGTTACTGCCACTGGGAAGTGGCTTGGGAAGCTTGAGAGAAAAATGTATAGTTTCATGTCATTACAAGAATAGGTTTACTCTCAAACAGCTGAACTGCACTCTTATGTTCCTTTTCAGGTAATGTTATTTCATGCACTGTATGCATTTCCTTTGCTGAGTAAAGTGTTTCTTGCTTCCTGCTTTTCCTCCACTCAGTGAATTGGCAATAGAATGAACCCTTCTTGTTAACCAATGAATCACTTAAATGTTTTCTTCCAGATTTACCAAGGGTTTGTCAGTGCTCTGCTCTGATTCTATTTGCATGTAGTTCTGGAGGAAAAGGTAGTACTTTCTAAAAGTGCTTTACGCCTCCAAAAAACTCCTCTTTCCTTGGATGCAGAAGCCTTGGTTACTCAGCAGGGTTCATGTTATTGTTGCAAACCTCATCTCCAAGTGCCTGCATTTGCCCTGTGCTTGCCACACGAACTGTGGTGTAGCTGTGATGTAGATGTGTTCCCCCATCCAATATAACCAAGGTCTATGTTATGAATGTGGAAACTAACTATACATTACAATTCATTAAATATTCTTAATTCTGATGTGGGAATAAATGAAATTCATCATTAGCAATTGAGTTTGAGTGAGTGTGTGTGGGTGCATGGGGATATGTATGCTAGAAGAAATTTATGCAGATTAAGTCCATTAGCAATTTTCCACACACCTCATTAGGCAAAATATCAAATCCCACTTAGCTCTTCTGCTGCTCTCATTAGACAATTTAAACTATACTATTCCATACCATCGGAAAAAAAAATAAAAAATCCCTGTTGTAGTGTCCCACAAGTGAATTCTCAAAATTTACAGCTGTCATACTGGTACCTTGGGCTAATCCTGCTGCCTCACTGTACTGTATCATTGTGCAGTCTGCTGAGAGGCAGCCTGGCAAGCACAGAGGGGCTCTCTGGAAAACAGGGGCTTTTTGCTTCTTGTCACAGCACAGTTTGAGCTCTGTGGCACCATAAGTGGCTTAAAGTGTGTGTGCAGATGTGCTTTGTGTGTTGAAAATACTTCCCAGTGGTGACTGTTGAAAAAGTTTTCCTGTAACTCCCTTTGTCAGGATATACAAAATTATCAAAAAATAGAGATTTTCTGTGTGAGGATGTCACCCTTGTTAAAGTTGGCAAATTGGCTTGAAATTATCCTGGCAAAATAGGACTGAATTAGTTTTAATACACTTCAGTTTGCTGATCTGGTTCACCATCTAGCCTGGCAAATACTCTCTTGAAAAAGAAGGAAAGAAAGTACAGATTGAGGCTGGAGAGAGGGAGGGACAGAAAGTGCTTCTTTCCATGGTAATAGTCTTGTGCCAGTTTAATGTTTCCATGATAGTGTGGCAGTAATGGGATAAGTAGTTCAAAGGAAGCTCCTTTAAAAGGAATTTGATTGCCAGAATTTGTCATTATTTTTGCAGGGAAAGGGGAAGAAATAGGATTTCCTCTTCTCTGTCCATTTGTACCCAACAAAAGATGTAAAAGAAAGTACAAGCTAATATTATCATAACTTAGTCTATTTTGAGTGAAAGTCTAAAAAGTATGGAGAGACTTTCTTTAATCCTTTCTCTTCCTGTATTAGGCTACTCTTTCTGGTTTTGAGACTGGAAAGTGCTAAGTATCTTTCATTCCATGCCCAAACTGTTTTGTGCAATGCAAGCTCACAGAGTCCATGGGATCTCTTAACCAGAAGATATTGGGGTGGAGGAACAATTCTCAGCTGAGTTCTCAGGGTTGAGGTCCAGTTAACTTTTCTTTCTTGATGAGGGAAAACGCAGTAGGGTCAGAAAGGACTACCAAAGGCACTTTGTTCCTGTCCATGTCCAGTCTTAGGCCAGTATTTTACTTTCAAACTAGGTTAACAGTATTTTTAGCTTCTGTCCTCTCCTTACTTCTTGCAGTTGCCAGGGCAGGTAGAATTTCCATTTTTACCTCGCACTGGGAGCAGCAGTGTATGAGAGCGCAGCTGAATTCTTGCAGTACCACATGGAGTGTCCTTTGCTGCCTTTGATCATTTGTCATTTTGATCACTACAGTTTGAACAAAGTGCCTAATCAATCCCTTCCCACTGTATCCTTCACGTCCTGCCCGCTATCAGCTTTGAGTGTACAAAACTGTACAGTAAATAGGACTGTAGGTCTTCACAGCACAAGCGGGTGGGCCTGTCACTGTTGTGAGGGAAGGGGTGTTCCTGGCACCAGCTGGCACCTCATTCAGACGATTAGGAACATGTTGGAGCCTCACCAGAATGTCGCTTGTACCTCACCGTGCTTTGGGTAGCCAGTGCGTGCATCCCATGTGCTGAGCAGCAGGGCCATAAGAAGGAATTGGCAATCAGGAAGATTTCTGGAGCGCTAACCAAGGCTCCTGAACCCCATATCCTCCTCTGTTCAGCCCCACAAAGGGAGACTTTAATGTGGCACGTATGAAAGTGGCCAAGGAGAAGCTTAGTTTTGTGCTTGTCTTGGCTTTGAGAAGACCTATGAGGGTTATGGCTCCCAGATATCCTATGAAGCTGGGACAGTCAGAACTCTGTCTGGACAAAGGGGAAGCAATTACAGTGCTTCCTGTATGTCAGTTTGACCGTGGCCTCTACTGACCCCCACCTTGAATGAAGGGAAGGGGCTAGTTGCTGCTTCTGACAATGTGGGTCGCAGGCACACAGGGTGGAGCTCTCAAACTCCAAAATTATCTAAACAATGGAGTTTAGTCTTCTAAACAGAAAATCTAATTGTCTTATTATTCCATGCGCTCTGGCAATCCAGATAGTTAGATCCTTCCTTAGCTGTCACATGCTTTTATTTTCCCTGGCCTAGCCAAAGGAAGGAAATTCTGTCAGGTGACTGCTTATGAGCAAATGCTCATACCCCTGGATGAGCTCAGGACACAGAACTGGACCCTCAATCGTGTTTGAATCCAAGGAGGATGAAAAGGGAGAGCAGGAAGAAGTAATCTCACTTTTTTGTGTCAGGATTGCCTCTTCTCCTGCACCATAACCCATTCCAAATGCCTTTGTTAAGCCATGAATGTGTTATAAGCTAACCAAATAATTTCTCCTATTATACTTTACATGCAATTCTTCTAATTCAAAGGTCACCAGCCAGACATGTAAAATGACTTTGTGAACCACTTCAGCTCATTAATCATGCCTCGGTGTAGCAGTGGCTCTCCTCTGTTCATTAGAATAACATTTCTTTGCACTTTATGGCAAACCATCATTATAATAAAGAACAAGGATAACAGTGTGAGAGACTTTTTTTAATGAGACTTCATAGCTGCTCGTGGTGGGACTCTTCATTCTGGTTGCTCTTGAAAGAGCTGCCTGACAAAGGTTCAGGATTTTACCTGATGAAGGGAGCCAGGAAGAGAGTTTCTCAGGGAAAACTGTCAACGGGCTTACAGAAAGCTGCATAAACTTGGCTGCCCTGTTGGCTGAGCTGTCATTCTTCAAAAAAATACAGAGAGAAAATCTTTAATTGTACTCACTACACATGTGACATTTTATGCTGTGTCATTGTCATTTGCAGCTGTTCTTGCAGAGCAAAAGCAGCAGTTCAGGGTCCCCAGGATCTTGAGTGGACTCTGCACTTAATAAGGAGAAATTCTGTACTTTAATAATTACCAATTATTGAGGAAAATAAGCTCCTAATCAGTACCTCTAAAACTCAGTTGCATCATCAATTCTCTTGCTGTTATTCTAATATTATTTTAGACCTTACCTTGGATATACCAAAGAAATGGAATCATTACAATAGTGCTGGACTGAGACAGCTAATTTAAGTCTCCCTTAATAAATATTTTAAGGGATGTTAATAATATTTTAGAATCTTTCTTCTTTAGCTGGAATAATGAAATTGCAAAAGTGGCTTATAAAGTTTTGTGGATGTTCATTTTTAATTAAAATGTTCTCCTCTGTTTTCCCTCAGGAGTGTAGTGACTTTAAGTGCTAGAAAAGCTACCAAGGCTCCCTACAAAAAGAAGTACCAGTCTGACTATTGACCTCATTCATTTCCTGTCTGTCAGGTCAGTCCAGGTTATCCCAACAGAAAATAAGTACTTAGAAATCCAGGCTCTAATCTTGTCCTCCTGCCCAATTCTCAACTCCCTTTGAAGGTAAAGGCAGTTTTAATTCATATGGGAGATGGCATCAGAACAGTTCTGCAGATAGGGGACTAATAATGATGAGATACCTTACCTTACAATTCCGTTGATTATAAAGTTCAATTTTACCTCTTGAGGCTGGCAATAATGTATTTGAAATGATTATGTTGATTTTTTCCCACCCCCTGCCATCTGTTTGTTCTTTATTGCCCATCTCCAGTGTTTTTTGACAGACTACTATAGATGTTATTTTTGCGATATACCTTTCATCTCATATCTATTAATTAATTTCTGTATCTAATTTCATATTTTTTGTTGCTCTCTGCATCGGTTCCTTACCTGCAATCTCAGTATTTGTCCCTAGTCACTAGGTCCTGCAGCAGACTTCACCCTAGGCTTCCTCAGCCTTCTCCCCAGCTTTGCTGCCATTTGTCCCTGCAGCTCCTCTGAAGTTCTGTGCATCCATCCTTCTGCACTGGCCAAGGTCTCTTTCCCCCCAGGTACTGTGTGGGGGGCCAAGGGCAAAAAATTGTTGTCTTTCAAGCCTGGAGTCAGGAAGAGGCACTACTCTTTACTTCCCCAAGTATTTCTGTCAATGCTGGGTGAAGCAACAGAGGTATTGAAGTAAAAGAAGCTGTCCAAAGTATAAAGCAGTTACTGAAATGTTCATGAGCTCTTTTCTTCAGCTGCTCTCTTCTCCAATTCATCAGACTACTTTTTGTAGCATCTCTGTTTTCCATCTTCCTCTCTGATAGGCCAAGAAAAGGCTTTTTTTTTTTTTTTTTGATTGTATTATCTAGTCCTCTTTCCCTTGTGTTGCTCTGATCTGCTTTGTCAAGTGATCAAAGTCCCTGTGCAGGTGAGCTGTTGCTTAGTTACCATCTGCTTGGAATTCACTCTTGAAAAATTGCTTTGTCTTGAGAAGTAGCCATGTCTTTGTTCCTTGGTGTTCCATTTAAATGGATGATCAAAGTTTATCAACCTGCTCTATTAGCACTGTGTTCTGTGCAAAACTTTCTCTTGTCACCTTCTATGGATTTTAGGTCAATCTAGAGAAAAGAGATGGGAGAGAAGGGGAGAATGCTCTGCGGTTTAGAGAGAATGCTTTCTGACAAACAATCTCACAGGGAAACAAAATGCATAGTCTTTAGCACCAAACAGTCTGAACATAGCCAAAGAGTTCTAAAAATAAATCAAAATACTTTCATTTGGAAAGAGATTTTTTTAATTATTGCCTCTAGAATTTTTTTCTTCAGTAGAATTTGAGGAAAACTTCAATTAATTCAATTTAGATACACAAAAATACATTCTAGTTGTATAAAAGCATACATAATATCCAGTGTGACCTTCTTGCTCCAAATAGGCAGTCTTACCTAGTGAGAAATATCCATACTACTAATTGTTGTTGTTGTTCTTCCTCTTACCTCCAGAAATCACTTCCTGGAGTCGTAACAAAAACTGCAAGAGCAAGAGGCCCATTAGTGTGTAGAGCAGTGCTGAGATCAGCGGCATCAAAAGCAAAGGCAGACTTTAGATAAGAAAGATGGTTGCAAAATAGAAACACAGGCACAAAAACAAGCATTTAATAGTATCAGCGGAGATGCAGGATTGATCATCACCAGGATCCCATGTTGTACCCAGACTATTATTGAGGCATATGGGCTCTATGCTATATCTGCAGGTAGATTAAAGTGTATTAGTTGTAGCTTAAGGGATTCTATCAAAGTTGGCAGTGGCAGGAACAGAAACATCTGCTAGCTTTGTTCCCAGTCAGGAACTCATCCCAGTGTTGTAAGTGAATGACTAATGTTTTAATGAAATTTCTTTGATATTCAGAGGACTTGAATGGAAAGGAAATTTAGATCATCCAGCCTGTATACTGGCATGTTTGGATTGGTTGGTTAATGATAGGCATACTGAAGAGACAGACTAGGTATCTCAGACTTTTTGAAAGGTAGAATGAGGTATTTGAGTAAAATTTAAAAATAAATAGTACTGAAGGTTTGGGTAAAGTCCATAACAAGTATTCCCAGGTCTTAGTTTGATATGAAATTTAATTACATTGTGTACACATAGAAGGTGCTAATGGTTTTTTTGATGTGACACAGTTAATAAGTTGATTATACAGACAAGTCTCTTATATTAATAACTGCTCTAGTCCCGATTTGATTTATTACATCCAGACCCACCTGAGTCAAAAGGTGCTGAGATTAGCTATGATCAAAGCACTTGTGACCCTTGGGTGTTCAGGATGGGACACCAAGTAAGGTTCAATTTCTTCTCTTGCCACCAATACAAATCCAAGACAACACCAGTGCTGGCAGTGTTGCTACTCTGGATTCTCCCAGTTGTAGGGGAAGGCTTTGTCCTACTCTGCCAGATTGACTTCTATCTTAATGTATTAATAAAAGAGCATTGGCAGGTCCTGTGTGGGAATCCAGTGGCAATGACAAGCTCCTGGTATTGTAATGTGATGACTAAAGTCTTTATGAAATAATGGCTTAAGATTGTGAAAAACAGGCAATTAAGTTTCACTGTGTCAGGGAAGTGTTTAGAGTTCATAGGGTTCTTGTCCCAAGAGTGGCCATCAGTATGTGTGGTATTCACAGTCAAATTCCTGCCTCTCTCCACACAGTACTGCCAGAACAGAGGGATGGATCAAATGCACGTCAGGATGAAAGGAAGCACAGGAGGAAGATACAAAACATCAAAGCCGGTATTCATGACCAAAAAATACACACAGCAGAGGGGAAAAGAAAAGGAAGTATTTATCCATTCTAGGAAAGGCTTTTGAGATACAAGGGCCAAAGAAGAGAGAGGAAAGAGTGAAATGATGTGAGATACCGCTAAATGGATCATCACCAAAAGTTGGGAAAGAACAATAGAACGTGGGGGTCTGTTGGAATAGTCTGTTCCACCCCATTCCAGAACAGAAGTATAGAAAGCACAGAACACTTAGAATCAAGAAGTCGCACCAGATCCAAGGCAGGACAAAGGGAAAGCTGTTTTAAAAAGTATATACGATGCAAATGTGCACAGTATAATCGACAGCACCTACTGGCATGTTTCAACCACAAAAGTACACTCAATTCTCAACACTGCCTGTTCGATAAATGGCTTCCAAGATTGGAGGGGCTGAGGTCAAAACAGAGCACAGAAACACCCTCGCAAGTAACACTTCATAATGCCAACTGAGTTCTCCTAATGCTCTTTGTGTTCTCAGGTTGTTTTATGTTAGTTAAATCTATGTCAAGTTCTTATAACCACAGCAAGTGCTGTGTAACAAACTTACTCCTACAAATGCAGAAACACAGACCAGTAGAATTGTAGAGTAGTTGAGTTGGAAGAGATCTTGGGAGATCCAGCCCCTCCTTCTTAAAGCACTTTGCTTATGGATGTGTCCAGCTGAGTTTAAGAGCTCCAGTAATGAAGAATCCACAACCAGTCTGGAAAAGTTTTTTCAGTTATGTCAGTATTCATAAAAAGAGTTTAAGTGGAATTTCCTATGTGCCAGTTTGTCTGTTACCTCTGATCTTTCAGAGTGCACTGGCTTGCTCTTCTTCCCACCAGTGATTTACATATGCTGCTAAAATGTGAATAAATGCAAACATATGCAAATTAAGGTAATGACTCTAAGGGACAGCAAAATGTGCTGTGGGTATAGTAATATCCAGCTTCTACATGAAAGAGCTTGCAGTATGGGAAATGAAAGCAAAGGGAATATAGAAAAAAACAGTTACATCCTATATTTGACCAATCTCTGTGCATTTGCTTCTGGTGCAGCTGAGCAAGATTCATTCTTTGCTATCTAGATAAATTTTAATGGGAAAAGGAAATTGGAGAATTATCACTACAGTGTTAATATTATAGTTTCTGTTGTTCAATATCGTTACCATTCACTTTCTTTTTTACAATGTTAAATTTTGCTAACAATGAGATAGTAGTAAGTATTTTTGTTGTCAATTCATTTGCACAGGTACAATGCCAGCATGAAAGGAGTTGGGGAGATCAAAGCTGGGAAGGATCAAACACTGGGAACATAGTTTATTTCTGACAATTTGTCAAAAATTACTAGGGTTTTTGTCATACAGAGGCATTGCAGATTTGTGAAGAACAAACAGTTTTGAAGAATATATCAAAAGGGACTTAAGTAAGAAGCAAGATTATTGATTTGAGATGCAGATTGCTTAGATGTACAGGGTGGAAAGCAGGTGGAAAAATAAATAAAACTAAGAGCAGCCTATGAAACCAAATATATAGAAGTTCAGAGAGAGGATCTGGCCTCAGTACTGTATCAAGGCCCAAATATTGTCAATACTACTGATTAAAAAAGCACACTGAAGAATCAGGTCCTCTACTGTTTAAAATTACATGTAAAGCTCTATTTTTCTCTGTAGCGCTCCTTCTTTTTCTATCTCAATGCCAAGCTCATACACCAACTCTCAGAACAAGTGTTACAGCAGGCTTTCACATGGAGTGTTTCTATATTAGATTTAGTTTTCATGGAGCATCTAAATTCTATTTATGTTCCACATCTCATAATATTGGGTAGTTTGTTAATTTCTAGGCTGTAAATCCTCTGACTAACCAACCCAAATACTTTAATTTTTAACTTATGACAGCAATAGAAAGATACTTTTTGACTCCTGTTATTTTTGTTGCTAATAGCTGAGAGCCTTGAAGAGTTTAAAAATATCAAACCTTGAAGAGCTTTTCTCTGAAGAAGCTCCAAGGCATGCAATTTGTTTGCCAGCGGATGTTTGCTAGATTTAAGGACAACAACAACAAAACTTCCAACCCTGAAGTTAATTATGAATGTGGTAAACATTTTTATAATCTGTTGTAACCACAATACTTTGCACGGTATTTCAACGTCTGCACTAAAACTGTGAATTTATTTCTAACAGAAAATGTAACCACCCCCCCACCCCCCACTTTTTCCTGAATCTTCAGCATGCCAAAGGATCGGTGCCTTATCAGGATCAGTTTATGCAGGCAGAGTACAAGTGCCTGGGCCTGCTCTGAAAACAGGTGTGCCATAGCTGGGCATAAAATCCATCTTTTGTGAAGTGTGTGACTGAACAGCTTCTGGAGTAGCATTTCCTGTTGTTCAGTGGAAGGTGCCAGTGCATTGCCTTCACACCTTAAGTTGTTTGCCAGCCCACTGTACGGTAGGGTGAGCACCCAGGGTTAGCTTGTGTCCCATTCCACCCATTCCTTTTGGCTGTGCATCTACTGGGGCCACGTAATTTTAAAATTTTCCCTGGTCAGATGTTCTTTTAACTGAAAAAAAGTCAAAGTGGTGAAATGCCCAAACAGCTGGAGAACGGGCATTTATATTTTGCATGGACATGCTTTCTCTTCCCTCCCACCCCTCTTTTTTCCCCTTTTTTTCCTCTCCTGTAAGCTAAAGGCTGTATATCTTTCACTTTCCCAGCTGTCTCTCTGGCTTGAATGTATAGGTGGATGAGATCTGTGTGTATTTAAACGTGTGTAGCCTCACACTGACAGCTTCTGAGAAAAGAAGAAAATTAAACACAGCAAAAATTCTAATGATTAACTGTCACTTCCTTTAGTGATTTATTTCTGATAACAAAGGGTGAAGCAGTTTTGTTTGCTGTGTTTTGCTTCCACTTTCTGCAATGTAATTGCCTCCTCAAAGAAGGTAGCTGAGCTCCAAATCTTAATTTTCTCTGTTTTCCTACCAGGTTCTGAAAAACCTGATCTTTGAAAACTTAGTTGGGCACAGTGTTCCAGATTTATTGATTTACAGAAACAAAGGTAGTCCTTGTGTTAAAAGACTAGGTGACAATGCAAAATTATTCATATGAGGCTACAGTGGGTTCATATCAGAGTGACAGGAACTTATTTGGGATGTTTTCTAGCACTTGGCTTGTCCATGCACAAGGTGAAGTAAGAGAAAATTTGGTGAATTGTATTCATTAGAGACTTTTTTCATTACAAAATTGAATGTTGTGGGTTACTTAATGTCTTGTCCACTTTAGATTTTTAAGGACTACTGTGCACAGTATTATCTTCAGTATGTTTTCAGCAAAACTGATTTTGTTAGCTATTGCTTCAATATTGTTAATAGTTTTCAGCAGAAGAATTAAGAATACATCTCAATCAATGTTGAATTAAAAGCAATTTTGTTGGCAGTTAATTCTTACAGCAGGCTATGCACCTTTGATATTTTGAAAACAAAAAACCTAACAGCTTCAAAGCAAAATGTGTATTTGTTTGGATTGTGTTTTTGTCTAAATACTCAAAGAATTATGTCACAAAACTTCAGCCCCATATACTAAGAGAGGCTGCAAATGCATATTTTGTTGCATGCTGGGGCTATACTTGTGAGTATGGGATTCTACATAAAATCTTGTGTTTACATGAACCCCAGGGATCCACACACAGCAGATAAGCCACTTCCTTCTTCCTGGAAACAGTGCATGGGCTCATGACTTCTATCCAACAAAACCAGGACCAAATATTGTTCGTTAGAACAGTGATTTGCAGAGGCAGAGTCATAAATGCAGAGTTTGAGTGACGTTCTTGTAAGAAGAGCCACAAAAACCAGGGGTGAGAAGTTCTCTTGAAGGAATTACTGCCTTTGTTCTGAATCTGTGTTTGCTCTGGTCTCTGCATGGGTTAGGAGTCTGTCAAGCTGAGAAACTGATAAAGGCGAGTGAAATGCTTTTCTGCTCTACCAGCTCTCCCCTCTCCTTGGCTGCCTCTGCAGTTCGTGGGGGTGTGAGCTCTTGCTTTTGTAGACCAATGAAAAGCTTCCCTATCCCCAGGGAGTGGAGGAAATCCATAAGATTTTTGGTTTGGATCTTCACACTGCTAGAGGGCACAATTTCAAATACAAAAGAATGCTGCTTACTTTTATTAGGACTAGTAAAAGAATGTCTGGATTGTTGAAATTTGGGCATAGGACCAAAAAGAGGTTTCTAGTACTTCTGCAGATGCACAGATTTATACTTTAATTTCTAGAAAGCCTATTAATAGGGAAAATTGAAGTGTTGATATCACCTGATAAATATTTTTCAATTTATTGACTTGGATGTATCTCTGGTTTTGGGTTTATTCTGAAGAAACCTCATAAGGATGATCTCTTAGTGCCTTTACTCTGCACACAAAAAGGCAGTCATTGAGCACAGAATAATTATCTGAGGGTTGTTATTGTGCTGACCTCCAGTTTTGAAACTAAACATCTTTTTGCATAATTGACTGAGGACTCTTTCTCTATAGAAACAGGAGATGCCATGAAAGTAACAAACATAACACCACCCCCAACACCTAATTTTTTATTCCATCAAGGTTTTCCATTCTTAGTGTGGAGGAGATTGCAGAGGCAGGACAGTTCAGTTTCCAGACCTGCTGTCCTATCAGGATCCATAGCATGGATCCCAATTAATGTCACTTCTGAGCATGACTTTTAAGATGTGCATTCTTTTCCAGACAAAGCTGAATATAATATTATATACTTTCATATAGGTCATCTAAACAGCTGTTGAATTGTAGAAGCTTCCAGCCACTGCTGATCTGAGTCAGGTTTGAACTGATGACCTGCTGATGAAAAGCTTGAGTCAGATTTCAGTCCCCCGAGACATTTAGACTGCCTGCAAATGCATAATTAACATTTAAGATGCAAGTCTTTTTTTAGTAGCAGGAGATGAGGGAAGAAGGTAGTCAGTGATTAATAATCTAAACTGTCCTGATAGAACACTGTGAAGAAAACGTCTGTACAGCTGGGAAGTGCAAACTTTGATGGTAAAAAGGAATAACACTGAGCTACAAGTCAATCAGTATTTCACTGGAACAAACTCCAACACTTCATTTTCATTGTTTATTAAAGGATTGGGAGGGAAAGGGCAGAGGGTTAGTTAGGACACTCATCTGAAGTATTGGAAATATATACAATTCACTTAAATCAAGTCCCCCATATCTTAGGAAAGGCCTTGCAAACACTTACACAAAAGAATGGTGTCTCCTGCTCTTTCTTGTTATAGATGTCTCTTTTCAAGAGATTGAGTTCCTCCTTGTATGGAATGGTGCTTTTGGCTCTATTTTTTTTGCAGGAGAACAACTATCCTTAGTCTGTTTATGAGCAAAGATGTACCATAGTGTTTGCGCCTTTCCTGCCACTACAGTGACTATCAGTTTCAAATTTGCAGTGATGGATTTTCTATAGCATCTCTTGGGAGAATTTCTGATAGAATAATAGATTTCAGTGTCACTGGGTTTTTTCTGGTAAACACAGTATCTGTACCCTTTCTTTAACATTATCTAATGACTCCTAATTACATACGCTCAACTTTTTGCCCTGTTTTCTTCTGATGTGTTCAGACTTATGTGTCTGCAGGTTTTCGTTACACACCAGCAACAGTAATGGCTATCAACAGAGACAGAATGGCCAAAGGTATAATCCAGCTTTACACAAAGTGTATAGAAACATATTAGGATAAATGAGGCAGCTTTTCATAAAGGAAATTTGCTTAGTAATGTTTATCTGTGAAAGACTTGCTGCTTACATTGCTCAAACCCTCCTAAATCCTAAAAGAATGTCTGGGTTTGTCAGCTTCTTTTAGACAGAATTTTTCAGGTTGAAGCTGTAATGAACCTGGAATGATCCTTCAGCAGGGCTGTGATGATAAATGATTTTGAATGAAAACAAGTCTGTCAAGCTGTTGTTCTCAGCTGGCGAGGTGCTGTGTGATATGGAGCCTGTGCAAATAAACTCTGCGTGGTCTTACTTGACTTTATAAGAGGCAGGTTTGCTGAATTCAGAGTGCCTGGATGTGTTGAGAAGGCATTTTATGCTTCTGGAGGGGATCAGATGAGATAATTATACCTGTTGCCCATGGCAGTTGGCAGCAGGGCTGCTGTCAGTGGGGTGGGAATATCTCCTCTGCAGGAAGGAGCACAAGGAGGAACAGGAGCTCTAGGATGGGGGAGGAATGAAAAGTTTGCCCAAAAGCTTTGCAATTTGCATTACATGGAGGACTAGAAGAAGTTGGTCTATATAAGATGCTCTTGAGCCCTTTGATTTAGTCTGTATCATTTGCATAGAGCCTTGCCCAACTGACAAATTAATTGCTGGTTATGTGTACCTATGAATAGGGTAGAAAGCATGGAGAAGGCATCATTGCAAGTGGTTTCCTCATTACTTTGATTATTGACAAGCTCTTTTCTAGTTTTTGACTTGAATTTATTCATGTTCTGTTTTCTTGCATGTGGTCTTATGGCTCCATCGTTCATTAACCTACAGAATGGCCCGCCCTCAGCGCTGCTCATGTCCCCTCTTATATTTAGAGAGCCATCAACTTCCCCTCAGCCTTTGTTTTGCTGGAGCGACACAAGTTCTTTTATTATCCTCTTTTAAGCTCTCTGTGCTCCGTCTCATTCTAATGCCCTTTCTGACACTTTTCCAGCTGGAGTTCAACTTTTTAAACAAAGGTCACGATCAGCATTATGGATAATATTCCAGATAAGATTTTATTTTCCTTCCTCTCACAAAAAGATTATTCACTTTATAGTCTGACAGGAGTCTCAGTGAGAATGTCGGGATTTTGCGCAGGTCAGAGAGAAATCTCCCTCCTTATTAGAGCTGTGGATATTCCCTCTTTCACTGTCTTATGATTTCAATTTCTTTTGATAACGTGCACAGATCATTTTTTCATCTATGGGAACAAAAGCCAAAATAGAAATGATTTTATTAATTTGGATCTTTCCTGTCTTTTATCCTAAATACTATGCAAGATTAAAAACACATGCGCTAATGTTCTTTTGTAATAGGAAATAGAAAGTAGCCATTCATGATCAATAAGAAAACAAACAAACTTATTAGAGAAATATTTTAAAGTAATTTTGACATTTTAAACACTTATTGCAAGTTTCAGTTCATTGCTCTTTGCATGGACAAATGTGAAGTTTGCATAATAATCTATTTTTGGAAAATAATTCCAGCAATAAAACTAGCTTTAAGACATACCTGGCTTATGTATGTAGAATTAAGAATACAGATTTTAAGGGCATGGTATATTACTTTCAAAGTGTCACATTTTGCTATGAAAGACACAGATGCAACTCCCCACTTTGTTTCACTGTATGTCACACCGGTGGAGTTAAATCAGGGAAGTGAGTCCAAGAAAAATAACTGTAGAAATTCACAGAATTACTCATGATATAAGATACAGCTCCCTGAGTGATGTCCTACTTCTGTTAAAGACTATGTGGTTTTGTCACAGACATGACTAGATAGATTTTCAGCTTAAGTGCATCATAATCAAAGTTTATGGCTGTTTGCTGTCACAAGCAAAGTCACCACATGCTTAATTTATTTACCTTATATTAAAAACAAATACCCTCTCCTCGTTTAAATGTCTAACCAAGAACAGTTAAGATTTACATGAGAGACAAATACAAGACGAACCCTGTTGCAAAGAGAACAGCATACAGAAAAATGCTGAGTTAGAAAACAAAAGTGAAATTCTATGAATAATTTAATTTTTACTTACACAATAAGAAAGCCTATAATAATAATTTCAGAAACCTTCAGGTGGGTTGTTAATAAATTACTAACTACTCACAAGAGCAATGAAATTTTAAGTGTCTGCTCCTGAGGAGTCAGGCCCAGGTCAGACCAGCACCGACTCTCTGCACCTCTTGCATCCTTAAAGAAAGGACTTGGGCAATAGTTCACCCTGGGCTTCCTCAGAGAAGAGCACTTCAAGCAAGGAAAATTTTTAGCCAGGGCCGCTAACAACCAGTGCTGTTGGAGATCTTGCTAATGAACACCAAGCGTGCTCAACTAACACTGACATCAGCAGGAGCGTGAGAATAGTAGCTAGTTTATGGGAGAGAAATCATGATATTTACCTGAGTAGCTGTTTTGCAAATGGTTTTTACTCAAACATTAATTAGCTGGCTGTTAACAAATGATTACCAGAATACTTGCCATGTCACAAAATCCCTGAAAGAGTTGGTATTTAACTGCTGGTTATGTTTTTATGCCATAAAAAAAATCACATTGTATTAAAAGGAAGAATACAAGAACATATTTGCTCTATGATCAGGTTGCCATATCTCTGTAATTTCTTCCTGGATGAAAAATAGACATCCAGTCCAAGAGGCTTTTGCAGAACTTGGTAAGCATGCAGATCATTTGATTTCTTATTTTATATTTCAATGTAAAATATATTTAAAAATATTTTGTATTTTAATTTCATATCTTGGACAGGTTATGTAAATGAAAACAGGTAATATTTTAAATATATCTTTGTATGTGTTGATGTTCATAGAACAGGCCTTGGGTGTTTTGTGTATTTAAAATGTTCATAAGCAACCGTGAGTAGGTAAAGGGTTAAGGATTATGCTCCTAGTCTGGGAGATGGACTTCTGTGAGGGTAAGGGTGCCTTATTCTCTCTCATCACAATGACAGCTGTAAGAATGAGATGTTCTGCTGCTTTTTCTCCTCTGATGCTGCCTTTACATAAACTTTCTTCTTTTTCTTCATTATACCATACATTATATATTGCACTTATAAGCGAGAGGTCTGAAAGGTAAATAACTTTAGTGGGAGAAAATGTAGTCCCTACAAAATTATTTGACTAAGTTGAAAAAATTCCCGTAATGCCAGGATTTTTCAAGAAAATATTTACATCATATCAACCATTCCAATAAAAGGATAGAGTGAAGTGCTTTCATGTACATCTGCAAGTGCATCCTTGTTTTGTGCCAACCAGTTTTATAATCTCTGAAGTGAAGCCTGAACCACAGACTTCAGGAAAGGTACCCTTCTGTTCTTATCCTTTCTGGAGGAAGACCAGCATCTGAGAATCTTTAATGCTTATTAATAAGAAAAAGTATTCAAGATAGTCTTCACCTTCATGTCCTGACTGCAGTGGAAAAAGGTCAGAGCTGAGCTGCAGAGCTGACACTGCATATTACACTATTATTCTGTAAACAACTGTATACAGGTTTACTTGAAAACTGTAGTATTTAGTTCACTGCTTGAAGGAAAAAATAGTGTCAGTAAGAAAAAGGAGACATGAGGTAGCAATTTCTTCTACTTGTTCTTTCTTATTATTGGGAGGCACAGAGACACACCATCCATAACGCTGCTGCTTCCTTTGAGAACGCACACAGGATCAGTCTGGAGGAGAAAAGACAACACAGAAAGAGCCGTGCCTCGCCAACACCGCCTATGGAGACTTTCTGCTGTGCCTTTTGCAACCGGACTTGCCTGTCTCGCATTGGCCTCTTTAGCCATCAGCGCGCTTGCAGCAAGCGTGGGCAGAGCCCTTGCCAGATCACAGTTGGCGAAGCCCAGCCATGAGGATGACTGGATGTACTTCCCTTATCCCCATTTTTCAAATAACAGTAGGAGGAACCATAGGTAGAAAAACATTGACATCGTGTGCTTTCCAGGTTACACCTAAATATTTGTGAGCAAGATGAAAGGACCAAATAGGGAATTCCACTGATTTTTCCACAACTAAATTTATTTTAAAGTGAAGGTACCCTCTATAGGGAAAAGGTCATCTGATATTTGAGCCATTTTTCCTAGAAACAAAATGTCTTGGTCTTATTAAAATACTTTGGCTAATGAAAAACAGTACTAAAGAATTTCAGGCAAAGAATTGGACTAGATATGTTCTGTGCATGTGTGTAACATAATCTATAATTGCAAGAAATAAATGGGAAAAAATGAAATAAACACCAAATAATCTTGTCACCTTCTAGAGGATGTTTAAAGCAAACCCTCTGCCAAAATTTCTTGCTGAATTTGTGCAGCCAGTGCAATAGCATTGCCTTCAGCTCTGGTGAAATGCTGGTGTTGTCTGAATCATCTAAATTGCTTTGCAGGAGTGGTAAGAAACACACTGATTAAGCCCTCACTGCCTTTTGGTATTGGAATTGCTCTTATTTTCGGTATTGACAGATACAACTGGTTGTAGAAAACATAGTATGGTGCAGTTTTTTAGTGTTAAAGAAGTTTTGGACAAGATAAACTCTGATTTCTGGGTAAAGAGTTTGTTTAATGCATCAATCATGCCACCTAGTCAAGAGAAAAAGAAGTAATGATTTTGGGGTCCTCAGTAGAATTTATTTTCAAATTACAAATGACTTCAGATGGGCTTAGAGGGTTGTTTTTTAATCCCAATGATTAAGATGATCTCAGGACACACAGAAAAGTCACTTATTTAAATTGGTATCAGTTGAGACACAAGTTAACAGAATAATAGGGAATTGAATGAGTAATGGTAATCTAACCAGTCTAACTGCTGGTTCACCAAATGGCTCCTAAACTGGGATCATCTCACTTGGTACTTAAAGAAAGCACTTGCATTTATGTCAAAATATGATGACATTTTGGTTTAAACATTACCCTGTCTTCTGAGGAAGGGCAGCAGTCATTGAGAAGAAAGATTACAGTTGAAATTGTGACAAAGAGTAGATTGTTTCTCAGCCTCTGTCACTATGAGAGTTGACATGTGAATGGTATAGCACCAGAACTGAAACCTCTGTGCTGCGGAAGCTCTGCAGGATGTCACATCAATGGATAAAGAGCAGGGTCTAAGCAAAATACTGCCCTTTTTCAATTTCCAGGAGAGCAAAGAATGTGTTTATGGTGGCAGTGACCTGAGTATGGTCGGCAAAAGGACTTGTAAAAAAGAGGTAACTGTAGCCTTGAAGTTTATTTACCCAGACTATAAGTTCTGTCTGTAGTCATTGGAGAGAAGTTAAGCACTTTCAGAAGGTAATTAATGTCACCTTAAGTTACAGTAAGATACTGGAGTCTGGAGGTCCTTCACTTTTTCTCTTCCCCTGTTCCCCTCTGTGTTAACTTTTGAGGTAAATACAAAACTAGCTTAGACCAGGTTCCTAAATATCAGACAGATTAAATTAGGTGACATGCAGCTTTAGAGAACTTGCTATTTGATATGCCTATCATCAATCATTTCTGGAGTTAGTATCCTGGGATCAACTGAATAGAAATCTTTACTTTTCCTGAAGTTGAATCAGATTTTTGCCATAACTTTTAAGTATTCTGTACTCTCTTGAGCATTTCCTTTTATTTAAGATTGCCCACTATGCTGCTAATTAGACTATATTTCATTTGATTAGCTCACTTTTGTATGGACATATTGACATCAACAGCATTTGTTTCACTATTCAAATTTGCATAATGATGCATGCATGAGATTTGTAAGGCTTTTATGCAGTAAGCTATGTATTTCCATAATTATGTCATAAGCAATTCTGCCATGAGTAGTGTCAGTAAAGTCAAATAGGAATGTCATTACAGTCATAAAACATGAGAAAAACACTTGTCTACAGTAATATTAGTAATGACCTTACAGCTTCTGGTGCCCCAAGTGAAACGAAGTTATTGCAAACGGCATATTTTTATGTGTGGGTATGTGGGTTTATTAAAGTGAAAAGTTTTGATTGCAACTTTTCCATAGATACAGTTGCCAAAAGGGTTCTCCTTTTGTTGGTGTTGTAGAAACATTTGTACCAAATTGGAGGAAGCTGGATGTTTGTGACAAATGTCAGTCAGCCCCGATCACAGTATCCTGAACAGTTGTGAGGAAGATGGGTTGAAAAGTGAAATTTGGAAATTAAGTGTTTAATTTTTTTTCTTCCCTGCCACCCCACCTCCCCCAGTTGAATCCTCTCTGATACATGAAACATTCCCTGTATCCCTTTCTCTTCCCTTTTTGTGCCCTTGGCTGCTTGGCTCGAGGCCAGTTAGAGAACGGGGTTTGAATTCTTTGGTATAGCCCCTTTTGTAATTTAAGAAGTTATGCAGGCATTACTGCCAGGCTTGTATGTGGCTTTTTATTTCCCTTGGATTACTAGAGTGCTCTCTTCTTTAGCTCAAATGAGACAAATCAGAACGTCAATTTTACTCTATTTTTTATGGTTTTCTTTTTTATAAAGCCTTTGTTATAAACACCAGTAAGAGATCATTGATAAATGAAGTATGAAATTTATGTACACACTTTTAAAAATGTGGAAGCTCTGCCAGCAGTCACCAATTTTTAGCGAGTGAAGCTGAAGGGACCAGCAAACTTATAGTAAGGTTTAAATGAGTAATCAGATGACCTGCACATCTGAGTGCTCCTTTCACAAGGGTAATAGAGTTTATTTTAAATATTGTTACCGTAACGCATCATTGCCTGCACAAGTATATTTTATGGTTTGTTTTAATTTTTCTGTAATGTTTTGAATTATGTTTCTGTACTGTATTTTGATTTTACTCAGAATAATAATTTGTGGTCATGAATCAGTAGTATTTGATAGCCATTTTAAGATACTAAAATATTATGTAATGCAACAAAAAGGAAATTTTATCTTTATGGTATGTCATTGTTTACTTGGCTGTAAATCATTACCCTGGTTTTGAATATTTACTGTATCTTCTTGTGTAATATACCATTTTCCATTATCAAATGATCATTTGAATATTATAACAATGACATTCCTAGAATTGCTGTGATGAAAAACAAGTGTGACAGAACACATACTGGTCTGATGTTATAGAAAAAGTCAGTTATGTTGATGCTGCTTGTGTAAAGAGATTTTCTTGTTCAAAGAATTAAAGCTCAGCAAATTTCTAAGACTTTATTATCAACCATTTTAATTTATTCTAAACAAAGATAAAATAAACATACATACAAAAAAAGTAATAAAAGGACCAGAATTGTCCTTTTGAGACTCTAAACAAACATGGTTAGAGATGCCCATGTTGGACAATCAAGAGAATTAAACAAATCTGGGTCTGTTCAAATGGGCATTTAATCTGAACAGGAACCAAACTGTTCATACAACTCATCATGTAGATTTTTTTATCATGCTATGATCATTTATTGCTGCACATGAAATTTGTTACACTCACTGGAAAAAAAGCAATTCAGCCACAAACTTGTCCCTGACTGACTTTGCCTGTAACGAACAAAGAATGTACAAAGAAATTACAAATTGAAACTAAGTGCACATTTCTCTCAATCTTTCAATAAAAGCATTTTGAACCAAGGGCACAGACTGCCTGACCAGTGAGCCGTGTGATAAAGCACAAACAGTGCAGGAAATGAAAACCCTGGGAGTAGCAGATGATGTGGGCAGGAGGCACAGGTATTTCACTCAACTCGATCTGGTTCACTCCCCAGGCTCTCAAAGAAAACTTAAACATTATTTACTCAACCATGTGCTAGTTAAAACCAATATCTCTAGACCATCTGTTCAGGAAGATGACCTCATGCAATTTTGTGCCCCAACATTACGTCAATGTAATTCTGACTAATCAATCTCTGCTTGAACCTATTGTCTTACCTATGGAGAAGAAAAAGGTAGACTTAGAATTTAGCTGGATATTTCAGCATTGTTTTGTGAAACAGAGTAAGACCCTTAGGTGTTCCAAAGCAGCTTTGGATCTCTGGGATGATGGGACTTCTCTGCTAAATGCCAGATGAAGGAAGGGCTTGGGCATGTATATTTAATACATCAAACCTATAATTTAGGATCTTTCACTTTGAAATGGGTTCCTTTTCAGTATGCTTTTCAGAGGTATCAGCATTGTTTGAATCTTCGGGCTTTTCTCATATCTAACTATTTAATTTCGTCCAATTACATATTCAAATTAAAATAGTTACTTTTGCAGTAAAATATTATGGTGCGATAAAATGGCTAAACCAGTTCTGAACAGTATTAACTTCCATTGTGAAGTGCATTTGTATGTCACGGACCTTATACGTTAAAGTGACTGTTGGTTATAACCAAAGAACCTTGCAAATAAATAAATCACAAAGTAGGAAAACAGTTCAGTGTGTCAGTACAGGAGTTGCTCAATGGAGAAAATACAGAGCATGAGCAATGGTCTTTCAAATTCAGTGTACGAGTGCTTGGGATTCCAGGAATTTAGCACCAAAATGGATGCCTGATGAGCACCTGGAACTGAGCCAAGAGTTTTGATGAATTCTACTTCACCTGTTCAAGTTAGCATTAGGTATTTACTCTGTATGTGCAGTCAGTATCCAGACTGATGAGAATACCTTTTGTTAATTTGCCTTTTCTCCTTATTTTTTTTTCTGCTTGTTTAGTCAGATCCAGTTTACACCTACATAACTTAATCTTGCTTTAATGGTGGGCAGGATTTGACTCAATGTTCTTCCTGAAATGTTGTGAAAGCCTGGTTAAATGTTCTAGCACTGAACATGGTTTTACGGGGCATTTTCACATGTCCCTGTCACTTCTGTTTATTCATTCACACCTCTGCTCCTTTCTGATATAGTTCCTGTTCGTTGCCAGGCAACTCTGGCTGTATTATGCAGGTTCTGCAGTACACCCAGAACTAATTTGCAGTGCCCTGTAAAGTGATAACTGATGGTAGGCTGTACTTTTTTCTTAATCACAACATACCTTTGTTTTCTGACTGTTTTTAATTAAGTGGTGTTCATCTCAAGGTTGAAAACTTTCCAGATATGTAGCCAACAGAAAAATGAGACTGATCAGGAACACAACAAAATGTGGAAAAAATTGTATGGCCTTTTTTTTTCCCCCCTGAATCTTCCAAAATACCTTTGGGATGTGCCATGGTTCTTTGGAGGCATTGCTGGTATGATGGATGTTCTGCTTCTCAGCTTAAGTATGTGACATCAGATTGTAGTGAGCATCAGCACTACCTAGAAACAGGCAAAGATACTGGGGAATTGAATAATCTTTTTATTTACATTGTTGAAAAACTTCCAGGCACAAAGAGATTGTGTGTGTTTTTATAACAGTGATATGTGGAGCTGGTGGCTAATGCTGTTCTATCCATTAGGGCTATAAACTTCTTTAATGAATCTGGACAGGGGACTGCAGGAAAAATGTTTTGTATGAGATCCTGGAAAGTCTTCTTAGAAAGACAAATAAGGAAATTTACAGTTGCTGTCAATGAATACATGTCTAATGCTGACGAGGATAAATCTCACACAAGGGAATTCATTTACATACTATTAAAGTTGACATGTTAATATCAAAGCATTAAAATATGTAAATAGCATAAGCATGCACAAAATCCTAATTACTGCTTTACATTATCAACTCATTTACTCTTTATGATAGTTTATGACTGTTCAGCTGTATCAGCAAGCAATTATAAAAATCTACTGCAACTAGATGGTAATGCATTTCTGTGTATTTCCTTTTCTTTTCCAAAAACATTTTCCCAGTCCTGGAAGAGAACAGCGTGGAAAAGGCTCATATTGCTGAGTGTCCTTTTTGCATGAAGAACATATGCTTTGAGTTTCTAGCGGTTCAGTGGTCTTCCTTTTACCCTGCTTACTAAAAAAGCAGATTTATATGCAGGCTAATGAGAACTGACATTTCTTATGCAATGTAAAATATATACAGTGCAAATTGAATCCATTGCAGGTGTTATATCATTACAAAATAAGCTAGAGGCATATGAGCATTGAGGAAAAACTTAACAGTTATTATCATAGAAAAAGATGCTTCATTTTATAAAGCATTTTACCTTTTCAGTCATAAAGTCTTTACAGCAGGGAAGAAATTTGTCATAAAATCTCTACTGCCAACCTGTAATAAGACGGTCTCTTTTTTTTCCTCCCAGTAACTTCAAACAGTTATTGAAATCAGACAGCAGTGATGTGATGTTTCTTGATTTCACTAAAAATGTCTGTATTTTGTTCATGTTTTATTAATCTAAAACAGTTGCATTAAATGGAAATTTCTTTGGGGACGTAACACTGCTGTTGTGCTGAGCCTCTTAATTTATGAGAAGAAACATTTCATGTCACAGCAGCTTGAGATATACCAGATTCTGTTATGTCAGTGTCTTTAGGGTCCTAAAGAGCTGTTGCACAGAAAAAACTAAATCATAGAATTATAGCATGGCTTGTGTTGGAAGGGAGCTGAAAGACCAGCTGCTTCCAATCCCCCTGCCATGGGCAGGGAACCTTCCACTAGACAGGTTGCTTAGTGTTCCAGCCTGGCTTGGAACACTTCCAGAGATGGGGCATCTACAACTTCCCTGGCCAACCTGTGCTAGTGCCTCACGACCCTCAGGATAGAGTTTCTTCCTCACATCTAATCTAACCCTACTCTGTCAGTTTGAAGCCATTCCCCCTTGTCCTGTCTCCCCAGGCTCTTGTGTGAAGTCCCTCTCTGTATTTCCCGTTGGTTCCTTCAGGGACTGCGAGCCTGCAATGAGGTCATCCCAAGCCTATTCTTCTCCAGGCTGAACAATCCCAATTCTCTCAGCCTTCCCTCATAGCAGGAACCTCTAATGATCTTGGTGGGTCCTCTGCACTTGCTCCAGAAGGCTGAAGCCCTTCCTGCAGTTTCTAGTCTATCTGTACACAAAATACCACTGTTACAATCAGGGTTCTAGATGTGTTAGAAAACTGAAAAATTTACTTCAGATTTAATTGGGAAATAGTTTTAAAAAGGATGTCCTGGAATTATTTTAACTATTACTTTTTCATAGAGGATTTCTGTAGTTTGGTCAGTTCTTTTTGCTCTCCTGTGAGTAAATATGAAGGCAGTCAAGTTGTGGAGGATTAAAACTATAATCGGAGCCTATCCTGTTGCTGTGGAACTGACGTGATAGGGAATAAGGGAAGCTAAGAGATTGACAGAAACAACCTCTGTTAAAGGGGAAGTTAGAGACAAAAGGCTCTCACAAACTATTTTAAGCCAAGGGCAGATGACACAAGATTCAGAATTTAATGAGCCTTAAATGCCATAGAATGTGCCAGATGTACAGTTATAGAATAAAGTCTGTACAGTTGCATATCTATATTTTTTTAAAAGCCCTCAAAGCTCACACACTTGCAGATTTAGTCATAAGATGCTCAGAAATGAAGCCCAAACCATTTAAGGTTGCAGCCATCATCTGGTCCTGGTTAGATTTCAATTTAACTGTGGCAGTGGGAAGCTCAATTTTCCCAACACCAGAGATCACTTCCAGGGAAATATCACTTTGCATCCTCTCACTGGCAGGATACAGGTAGGGGTGAGCCTCAGGTGGTCCCCAGCAGTGGCCGAGTCCCTGTGCACTTTCTGGCTGTGCCTTGGAAATGTGCCTTCCAGCCTGCGCCTGCTCCTTGCCAGTGCCCGCTGCCTTGCTCTGCCTCGCTTGCTGGGTTTCTGTGCAGAGATTCTGATGAACCACAGTTGCCACTGATGGGTTATTTTGGTGCCTGTGTATGTTTGTGTTCAGGCTGCATTCAGGTCTCCAAGTAACAGTTATATGCTGTTTTTGTGCTTAAGTGCCAGAGAGTGGAGACTGATTTAGGCTGTTCGCTCTCAGTTTTTGGTAGACCTTGCCTGCTGGTGCGGATGATGGAGGGAGATAGGTACTTATATTCAGATCCTTGAAATGCAATCATACCTTATGATCTCAGGTAACTGTCTCAATAGGTCTTCTAAATTTGTGTTGTATTGGAGACACCAATATCCATCCTGTTTCTGACAGTGGTGTTCCAAACAAAGCTTATTCCTATTTTAGAATATCTGAAAATACTGCCTTTGAGGTATATCATGTATTAGTGTAATAAATTATTGTTGATAAAAGTAATTTTTCAAAGAATGCTAGCTCAATGGGATCAAATTCTGTTTGTCACTACAGGCGGAATTTGACAAGCCATTTCAGCTGCAGTGAGAAAGAAAACAAAATTTAGAAGTATTGAAAGTTTCTTGCACTACTTTTAAAACATTTGGATTTTAAATTTCAGAATTTTTTCAATTCAAAATTGGTCCAATTTATAGAACAGGTGTAGTAAAATAACAATAAAAAAGCTATTTTACTTCAGGAAAAAAGAAGGTTTCTGGTAACCAGAATTTATTTTCCCTTTTGTGATTCACTAAGCCAAAATGTACGTGTCCTGCTCAGCTCCTTTATGCTTCTAATTTTGCTTTGGAGTAATGCTCTGATCTAATCTGAAATATATATTGTACCCCAGTTAAATGATTCCGTGCACTTGTAACAGAATATAGATAACAGCAATACTGAGGGCTCTGCTTTTGCCAGCTGTAGATTGAGGGGTTCCTGGTTACATCACACCAGTTTACAGAAACCTTTTCTGGGGAGAGGCATCAGCTCTGTGTGTCCTGTCCGGGCTGCAGAGGGGCCGGGGATGCTCCCTGGGAGCCAGATGGCAGCGTGTGCCTGGCAGGAGCCGGGGGGCTGCAGAGCGCCCAGTGCCAGCTGGCCGGGCTCTGCTGGAGCGAAGGACCACTGCTGGTCCTCCTGGTTCCACTGGCTGGGTACCCTGTGTTTTCCTTTGGCATGTGCAGTAGGGGGAAAGGACCTGCCGTTCGTTTCCTCACTCTGTCACTGTGGTTGCTGCAGAGAGAGCCGGGCATGGGCTCTGGATGTAGCCGTGTGTAATGGGAATAACATGGGTGGGTTTTCTTTGGGGTGAAGTGATGAGTTTTCATATTGTACCTCCGCAGTGGAATAGAAGCTCATTAATAAATCCAGAAGAAGGTATGTTTCAGCCCCCCAAAATGAGGGGCAGTCATTACAAACATGTAGGAGTCTATTTTAGGGGAGGATATAGTTTATTTGCTATACCTTACTGTATAAATGTAGTTGTCTTCCACACAGGTCTCAGTTCCCATTTCAGACCCTAAAAAAACCCCTCACATGCAGGTGTGGAGATGAAGGGAGACAAAAAGTATTGATGAGGTTGAGGGATGGGTCATTTTATGCTCTAAATGCATGTGCCAGCTCTGCATACATCAAAACCAGAGAGACATCAAGAATGTAACTTAAATACCTGGGAAGAACAAAGCTGGAACATACTGGTCAGAACTGAGGAAAAGAAGAGGAATGAGAAGTCCTTTATTTGCTTACTTTAAAATGGGAAGCACAAAGGTTTCTCTACTAATTGGGTTTTTTCCCCCTCCCATCTTCTATTCAATAGACATAGAGGAATAATGTGGGTTTTTTACACAGACCTTTCTTCTCTCCCTCTTAAAACTTACCTATATTTTTAAACTTTTGCCTGTGTGCACTTTGCCATTGTTTTGTGGGGTCTTGTTCTGTAGTGGTAGGCAGATGGAAAATGTGTGACTTCTGTTTTAAACTAATACAAGTGGCATTCTACCAAATGAAAAATAACCTGGAAATGGGGGAAAAAAGACAATGCAGTTATGAATACGAATACTCTCCACAAATATAAATGATAGGTGGAATTTGAATCTTTACTGAAATGGTTTTGGCCTTTCTTACCTCACCTCAAAATCTCATATTAACAAGTACAAATCTATGTATAATTAAATGTGTAAATGTTAGATATATAAATGGACTAGAAGAATTGCCATGGGAAGATGGAATTTCTCATTTAATCTCATGTACATCTTGTAGTTAACTCTTCTGTCACCCATTCCAAACTAGACACTAAGAGGGCAGTTTTACCCTCTCATTCTGTCCTACATTATGACCATGAAATTCTGTATATTTGTGCAGGGGATATCAGCTGAGTTTGTGGAAAGGGGAAGCAGGTCCCCTAACTTTTTCACGGTTGGATATTTGCAATGCACTTTGCTGATAGCAACTAATTACCTGCTTTTGAGATTAAGGGGGTATTATTATTCATCTGCAATGGATACAGGCCACAGAGAAACAGAGAGCTAACTAAAGCTAGACAATGATTCTGTGATACAACAAAGATTAAATTTGCAAGACCTTGGTCTCCAGTTCTGTGAGCAACTTGTGCACATTCCAAACTTTGTGTTTACTGATGTCCTTGCCTGTTCAGTAGGCCATGAAATCCTGTACCTGTGAGCAGTGTGTACCTTATCATACTCAGTCTGCTATTAAAAAAAAATTTAAAAAATCACTTCTGCAGGAAAACCAAGGTAAAACCTTCACAACTGTTGTACTAGGAACAAATCCCCTCTGACAGTGCTTCAGTTTTTGACCTTGCTAAAATTTTTGCCTACAACTCAGAAATAGGTGCACTGTGAACTGCATTTTGGTCTATATCTCACAGAATTTCTCCGTGGACTTACCTGAATTCAGCTCAAAGTCTTGATCTGAGTGGATTGTAACACAGATAAATGCAATTCAGTGAAAAAGAAGTTGATATCTTGTAATAAATTAGCATCTTCTCTTGATATTAGTGGCTGAAGTATTGCACCTAAGTTAGTACACAATATTTGCTAGGAGAAAATTAAAATAACTTCTTTAGCGCATAGTTAAATGGCTTTCAGCTGTGTATGTCTCCCCATGGCTGCGCTATCGCTTTTTTTTTTTTTTTTCAGATAAAACAGAAGACCAGTTTATGAAATTAATTTAATTGAAACTGAATAAAGAGACAAAAAATATATTTCTAATATCTAAATTACAAAAAAACCTCCACCATGATTGTTATTGATAAGGGTGTTTGTGTTGTTCCAAGAAGGGAATTGGAATTGTAATGCTTAGCTCTGCCACCGTACACCCTGAGATTTTGAAGACAATTCTCCACTGGCTTCCTGCTATTTGTTTAGTGATATTACCATGTGCTGGAGAAGAGGGACAAACAAAGAGGGGCTTTAATATTTGTATGACTTAGGCCTGCTATGTGGTGGTTATCTTTTTAACTTAAGCTCAAGATACTGAAAAATACATTTCTTGCTGTTGTGAAAGGAGGTCCTGCCAGGACTCAGGCATTGAGAGATTATCTTGGTTACTCCCAAACGGCTGTTGACATTCATCTGTTGCCAAATGCATATAAAATCCTCCAGATGTATAAAACCAGCTTAGGTGATATGAGCAAGGATGCAGATAAGACATCACCAGGGGAAAATACTAATAATGAGTTAGCTGGGCTGAGTTACTGTCCTCGGTTGTTACTCATTCTCTGTTTGTCCTGCAAACAATTGGTCAGTTTTTTAACCCAGCAGAAAAGGGAGGAGTTGGTCAAAGTATGCATGGGGTGGTACTATGGAGATGTACCTTGTACCTGATGGAGTAAAATATGTGTTTAATAATATTTAACTGGACAGATTCTCAGCTCAGTATAAATCAGTATGACTTCATAATTTTCTATAGTCGAAGTGACTAATCAAGTATCTTAGCTATGGTTGTTCTTCAGTATGTGCTAAATTCTCTAACATAATTTCATATTTTGATACATAGGGTTTTTTCTCTGTCAAAACTCAAAAATATTTCATAAGTAGAGCCTCAAAGTTGTCTTTGTGTAATAGTCATCTCTCTGTAGTTACAATTTGATGTAGAAATAACTGGGAAGAACTAGTGATAATCCTTTCGTGGATTTTTCTTTTGTGTTTTTTTTAAAGTGTGGTCTAACTTTGTATCTGAGAGGTCTGTGCATACTTAGAGGTTGGACACAGACAACTAAAGGGCTTCTGTTGAATTCCATTGGTGCCCAGGAGCAGGATTTCTGATTTACTGATGGTATATCAATTGTTTAATATGAGATAGAAAAACCTAGCTTATGTCTTTTTAGCAGTGTGCTAAACTTTTAATCATGTACAGACTGTATATATTGCATCTTTTTCTTAATTAATGGAGTAAAAATGCCCAAATACCATTTTGTCCCCTCCCCCAAACCCCGGGGTCTGGTTGCTCCGAGTCTATGCCTTGGTGGATTGTTTGATGCATAAGCATCAAACTGGGTGACCTTAAAAGCAAAGTCACCAGCTTCCCTCTTTCCCTGTGTGCTTCCATCCCCTGGCCATCTAGTGCAGGCTGGAATTTCTAACCCAGCATAGCAAAGGGGTTTCTGGGAACCTGCAGATACCTTCCCCAGTTTAGAAATAATCAGAAACACCTGCTTTTGGTGGCCTATGACTTCAACTAGATCTGAGGGCGGTCAGCTATTTTTCTAAGCAAACTTTGGGTTTTGTCCACGTGATTTAGTTTAACTGGAGCCATTGGCTGCTGAACTGCCAAAAAAAAAGCAATGCTTTTAAAAACACTGATGCAGCAGCAGCAACATTTGACTAAATGCAGCCAGACATGATCATTGTTAGCTTGCCTGTGTTTGCTGTTGGTCTTAGACAGAATTCTGCATGAAAACTCAGTCTCTGCTACTGATACGTGAACTTTTTAATGGTGAAAAGCCAACATATCTATAAAAGAAGTTCATACTAATCAAACTGTGGTGAATCCTGACAAAATCTACTATATGGTCTTTGGAATCTGCATTTGAATATTTATATTAAACATTATTGTTGCTTGTCACACGATAGTAGAGCAAATTAAGTTCATGAGAATGGACTGGATCTACTATCTAAGCATGCAAGTAATCCTTTTGTGACAGAAACTGTTACTTAATATCAAACAAGAAAAAAAATCAGATTGTTTTTACTTACACTTTATCCTTGATGACTTTGTATATCTCTGCTGGGTATTGTTTGTTCCAGTTTCAACAAGTCTTTATTTGCAGATTTAGTTAGAATAGCCTCTCTGATCAAAGATCCAACTACCTCTGGACAAGTTGTAAATGACCTAAGTAAGTAACCACGAAGTAGGGAAGCCTGGAAGTGCAGAAGTAGTCATGTTTTAATACTCTGCTGGCGTGCTGCCTATTGACTTGTGCTACAAACAGCTTGCCAGGAGCTGAAGGTGCTGAGCCTTTACTAATTTGTAGAAAATGTTTCATACAACTCATCTCAAATTATTAGTAAAACAAGAAAAAATGTTAAGAATTAAATGTCATGAGAAATTGTGTAACATAAACAAAGTCAGAAAATGTTAAAATTGTTGAAAGAGAAGAAAAATGTTTTCTGTTGATTTACTACAGAAGCATGAACAGATGTGGTATTCCTAATGGCCTTCTGTAGAACATAAAAACTAAAATGCTTTTTATTCTGACAGTTTTTAAAGTATTGGGAACTGTGTTTAGGGATAAAGAAGTAGATGAAAGAACTTCAGCTTTAGGTGGTTTAGAGAACAATTCCAGTACAACTGTGTATACTGTCTTACATTATTTATTGTAAGAGTTCACTGGCTTGATTTGTTGATAATTATCTCAATGTATCTGTGTTTATTCTCCCCAAAGAAAGAATCACGTTCCCTTGCATGAATGAATGTTTAAGCATACAGTAGGATCAGGTCCAAGGAGTCCATGATCTGGAGTGTATTAGGCAGAGTAACACTGAAGAGGCACAGGGATTATTGTCAGGTAGGGCACAGAGAATGTTTCAAGTCTCCAAAAATGTCCCAAACCTCTGTTGGTTTGTCTTACATCTGTGTGACTTGAGTTGCAGGACTTACCTGAGGACCAACAGTATGCCCAGTGGACGGACCAGATGAAAGGCCTTCTTTAAAGAGTATTCACCTGAGAAATCCCAGTGCCTACAATAATAACAATAATGTAGAGGCCCAGAATATGTAGTTTGGTGCTCCCTGTATGCTGGACTTTGGTGGCAAAACCCTCTGAGATGTGTTTCTGGCAGTTTGTGTCTGAAGCATGAAGCTGTATTTCCCAGCTCTGACTCTTCTCTAATCTTGCTTTCACCTTGAACTGTATCTTCCAATCCCTTCTCCTTGTCATCTCCTTCCCCACTGATGTTTGCCATTGGCAACAGGCTCTCACCGATAAGTCACAGACCTCTACAGTCTCTTTTGTTTTAAAAGTCACCATCAAGATGGTCTGAAGTTGTCAGTTTTCTGAACCAAAAAAATTATCTACTTCCTGATCCCTGAAGGGCCAAGGGACAGCAACTCAAACAGCTCTGTTACTTATGTTGCCTTGTAAAGGAAACTAAAAATTGTGGGTGTGGTAATAACTTTGTTGTATACCGTGGCTTATGAATTTCACAAGACTTATTGAGATGTGAACCTGGCCAGTTTCTTTATTCTAGTTTTTGGCTTGGAATGAAGAGTTGATTTCACAGGGTTGACTTTCAGTCCATGGACTGTTCTGGTCAGGAAGCAGCCACATTTTCCGACCTGAATTTATGCTTTCGTGAGCATTTGTTAACTTTGGCTTGGAACTTATACCAGAATGATCCTTAGTTCAGACACAGTTTAGTCAAAGTTTCATTAAGAGGGGGGAAAAAAGGAAAAAGAAGGAGAATAGAGAAGAAAGGCCTGGCTGGTGTCCTTATAACCACACAGTGTCGATAGCAGGGAGCAGCAGTTCAGTGGTTTGGCAGCTCTGCTGCAGAGCCTTGGTGAAGTGAGGCTGCCTCTGCTGAGCTGCAAAAGGCCAGTCTTAAAATTGATTTGTTCATATTCCAAAGCAAATTCTTTGTCTTCAATGATGTCCCAGGAATGCGTGTTTTTGTTCACAAAGTATAGCCCTGACACATTTACCTAGTTAGGTGATGGCTTTGAATGAAGTCATACAAAACTGAAACAGAACGATTTTCAATTTTATTTATTTGACACTGTATGGTATCACTGTAGCTGTTCTTTCTGTTCCTCTGCTACAATAAAACTGTAGATAATGCTCTACAGGAAACTTTTATATATAGTGAAAGAGCCTTTATTTTTTGAAGACCATAGTTCTCCACTTGGTGGTCTGCCTGTTTAAAAGCAAACAGTTTAGAAAAGAGTTTAAATCAAACACTGAATACTGCCTAATGCCATTTTGATTCTGGGAAAATTAGTCTCTGCAGTCTAATTTGCTACATTGCACTGGGAAAATATTTTATCAAATTCTATATCTATAATACAGTTTTTTTAATAGTTATTCTGCTGAACCTAATGATAAATAAAACATTTCTTTACAGAAATTGAACAATAGGTATGTAGCTGGGTCTAAGCATGAAATAAGTCTGCAGGCCTTTTGCAGGCTGTTAACAACTTGGTCTTCTAATGTTCTTGCCTGCTGAATGCTGTGGATGGAGAGCAGGACAGCAGCAAATCCAGAAGGGGGAGGGCACAGTTTCATTCCAGTGTTAATGTGGTCATATCAGCTTGGCTCAGATGAACTGGGAGAGGAGAGGATTGTGTGTGTATATGAAATACTCAACTGAGAGGTTTGGAGATGAAGTGATGAGAGTAAAGGGTGAGTGCCTTGAAACTTAAAACAGGGAAAAAGACCATAGGAGAGATAATGCAGAGTGATAACAATGATAGCAAACCTCCTGCAAGCACAGCATTGCAGCTGCTTTAGCAGCGTGTGGAGAATATAGTAGTTTTGGGCTGAGACTTAAAAAATATTTAATCAATTTAAAACCATTTTTAGCTCATCAGTCACGTGCTTTGGGGGAGTGTGTATTGCTTCCTACTGGATGGCCAACTTGCAGTACTGTTTTGTGTGCCTGAGGCTTTGGGGAATCCTCGGTCCTCTTAAATAAATATAGAATAAACATGGGCTGCTCTGCCCACTTAAATGCCAATTTTACTGTATCTTACTGCAGACTATATAATTTCATGTGCTCTCTTAATCCAGTAAGATACAATCTATACCATAAGACTGTTTCTGTTCTGATATGTAGATGCTTAAGTTGGATGTAATAACTCAAAAAGGCCACATTTCCTTAACTTTAAAAGTTCATTATAGTATTTTTACCAAGGGGACACAATGTACAAATTCTTAGGTCTATAATTAAGTTCTTTCTGAAAGTTTTTCATTTACTACATATGTCCATACACACATACATTTTAAATATATAAAAGCTTTCAGATTAAAAGCTGCTTAATAAAAGAAGAATATTTCTCAATTATTATATTTTATTGCCAAATTTTTATATGGATTTTTCTACTACGACTGGTAGATTAACTTAGTCAAGCAAATGCACTATATAATTATTAGATACTTATAATATATGACATTTTGTTTTTTGAATAGATCTACAAATGTCTAAATTCCTGTATCATGATGCTTTAAACTATCTTTATATCCATAAATTTAGGCATTTGTAGACACAGTGGTACTGTATTAGGACAACAATATTTCTGTTTGTTTGTTGCAAAATGGAAATCAAGATCCAGAATTCCTTATCTCATTTCCATGATCAAGCATCCAGTCAATGAGGGCAGTATGTTACAGATTCAGGATGAGCTTTTTGGTAGTCTGAAATGATGGACTTAAGCAATGTTGTCTTCCATAAAAGGATGCTATCCCTTGATATGGGGATATAATCCAGTGTGTTATATAAGCAATTAATAAAACATGCTTCTACTGTTCAAAATAAGTTAGTGCATGGTATTTTTACAGCAGGTCAGTGTTTCTCACAGTAATTTAGATAAAGTCCAGACAAAATACATGGGTGTATTTTAAGCTGCTTTTGTTTTTTGTCTCCTGTGTATTTTGTCTTGTATCACACTGTAATACAGGATTCCACTGTTTCTTCTGTACCGCCTACAGCGCCCAGTCTCAGTCTTCCCTTATGTGGTGTGCATAGCAGAACAGGTCACTGGAATTTTTAAAAAAAAAGTCTGCTTATACCAGTGATAGAGGGTAGTATGTAGATCTGTCTCTGGAAATAATGACAGTCTTGTTTTTGGAATTGATTGTGGGGAGAAGAGAAGCAGAGCACAGGAAGCTGAGCTTGGAAACACCTTGGATCCAGAACAGTTCATTGCAGGGCACATCCCTCTCCCTGTAAGGCTGGGCTCCTGGGCACTCCCATTTGGAGACATAAAATAATTCATAAACACCTACTAACTACAAGAGGAAAAGGGAATTTTCTGAGGTGGTTTTTTTTTTTCCCCCTCTTTGGTGGCATTTTACTTTGTCAGAATATCCATACTTCAAGTTGTAGTAGTAAATGTTAAAAATATTTACATTGGAGCTATTCTGGTGGATGCCTTTACTGTCCTGAATTTTGCTAGATAAAATGCATGAATATTTAATACTCCTAAATGTTTCTACAAAGCCTATAGCCACTTCCAGGGTAAAATTCAATTGCCTCTGGCTCACACCAAAGAGCAGCTTCCTTTTGGAACAGCTATTCTTAGAAACCAGTGCTATAGAGCACAGAGCAGTGGAATTGCTATGCATAATGTTAGGGCAATTTCTTTTTGCCTTTAGGTGATACGACCAGCTGACATTTCAGCACGAGGATCCTTCAGAGCAATACAGAGAATGTGATGTGACAGTGTCTCTGAATCAACCGCTGAACTTAAAAAAGTATTCATTATATCTGAAACATCCGTACTAGGCTCTCATGTAATCAGAGTTTTCTCTGGCTTGTTTCCATATGTAGTTGTCTCATTTCTTTGTCCTCATTTTTATTTTGACTGCTGCGTACTTAAACGATCACACTTCCCAAACACACACCAGCCCCTGCGCCTGCACTTTGCAGGAGATGCCTCATGCGTTGCCATTTCTGGTTCCCCACCTCTTGTGTTTCAGTGAGATTGATTCTCTTGCCAGGAGTGTCAGCTGGGGGAATGGTGTAAGTGCAGGAGAGCTCACAGCTCCCTGCGTCTGAGAGGGCAGGAGCAGGAAATGTCAGTGACTTGGGATTAAAGCTGGATGGAATATTTGGCAAATGCGTTAGAGCAGAGCATGTTAGAAACCTGCAGTTTCAACAGTTACATCAGCAAAGGAACTGGCAAATATGACTTTGTGAAGAAAAGAATTAGACAACCTAGTATTACATGGCTTTGATTCCTCATAAAATAAAAATAAGGGGTATTTTTGTTTGTTTGCTTCCTGAAAATGCACTTCACCTAGTATTCCTGAAAACTGGTAACGAGAGGAAGTAATCTTTAGGGTGCTAGAGGCCAAAATTCCATTGACTGGGATTGAGACAAGTCATTTCTCCACAACAAAAACTTGTCGTATTTCTATCTTGAATGCACAGTTTATTTCAAAGTTCTTTGGTTTGTTCAAGAAACCTGATGACTTCATCTGCTTTCCCAGAGCAAATAACATCACTTCTGACTGGCGCAGGGTGTAGAAAAGATGCAAAACCAGAGAAGTTACTGGAAAGCATGCACTTTTTTCTGTGGCTTGAAACTCTATATTCTGATCAGTACTGCAGTGTCTGGGTGAGAAAGTGAGTGGAGAAAAACCCCTTTTCTTCTATGGAAAGCAGGGGTTGTGCATGATATGCACACCAGAACAGCAACTGGTGACTTCAAGTGACAATCTCTGTAGGAGAATTTACAACTGCTGTGACCTCCTAGTTGGCTCCAAATGGGTCACTGATTCACTTTGATTAGTGTTATCCATTTTATGTGTTAAGTAACTTATGGGTTATTTATGTGCTGCATTGTAACAAAGCCATAGCTTTTTGATCTTTAAGGTGGATGTTGCTGCTTTTCGTAGAAGGAGAAAGTCTGAAAGTCATAAATGATCTCTGGCCGTGACAATCCTTTACTGTACAGATGTTTTCCAATAAAGCAATGGGACAGGGCATTCTGTAAATCTAATGGCATGTCACTTAAAACATCATATAATTGCAAGGTGTAAATTGGAATCAAAATTATACCGTTGCAGGTTAAGTAAAGAATTGCTAATAAAATTGTAACCGACATACATTATACAGCATGGGGTTCATAATGAATAATTGCTAGGTTATTAGTGCTTAACAGATTAAGGGTACTTCCATTTATTACTGTGCTCCTCTAAGGATGAGCATTAATTTTTTTTTCAAAGCAAATTCACTGGAAACAGACAGTTTAAAATTTATGCTTGTAATGATTGCTACATGGTCCATTAAGACCACCTCTAAGTGAGCTTAATTTGTAGCAGATAAATGTACATGTCTACATATTTTTCAACGTAGTTTATGGTGCATCCTGCACAGCTGTGCCCAACTGATTAAATCCTCACAAAATTTAAATAGGAAACCCATTACATAGACAGTATTATATCCATTTATCATACACACATTTTCAATTTAACTCTCTAAGCCTTTGTGCAGGATATTTTCTCTGTTTCATTAAATATGTATAGCAAAGCCATTTTCTCTTCTGGTTTGTTTTGTGCTTTTGTTTTCTGTGTTTGTTTGGATCCTACTTTTCAGCTGAATAATTAAGAATTCCAGCAAAGTGAAAGTCATCTACAACAATTAACTCAGTAATGATCCTAGGTATGACAGTCACTTAAAATCCTAGATCTAGAAAGCTCTTACCTAACGAAAACAAGCAGGGCTTATAACCACTACGTAGGGAAAGGTGATTAGTACTAATACCCACATTTGCCTTTATGAATGGCTGCTGGACTGGATTTTCTGGACAGACAGACGTGATAGATGCTGAGAAAGATTACAATTACCGATACTTCCTTTTTTCAGCATTCCCATCTCTAGGCATCTCCTAGAATTCCATTCTCAACTGTTCTGATTTATTTTTGCTTTAGGTACTTTGAGTCTCATATAAACCACAGTTCTGGCTTCTAGAAATAGGATTGGAAACATTTGTCCAATTTTAGAGATCAAACTTAGCAGCTTTGAATTATGGTCTGAAATACCTCTAATTGTCATTAACTGTAGGGTAAATTAAAGCTGTTAACTTCACTTGCTCTGTGTAAAACAGACAGTGTGAATTTCCTGTCAGCTGAATACTGCTCTGCTTGACCCAGCACCAGAGACTTGTATCTGGATCTGGGCAAGTCTTGATCCTCATATTCTGTGGTCTGCTGGGGTGGGCTCTGCAGCAGCACAGGGGTTTACTAAGTTCAGTGGAGCCTGCACTAACAGGACACTGAAAATAAGGGCCAACTTTTGTTTAAGCTGCAGGAATAGCAGCTTAATAGGTCCTTCATGTGAGGTGTGGGATAATGAGCAGATGCTGTTAAAACACTGAGCAGTTATTTCATTATTGCAAATGCTCAGGGGCTCTGGTGGCAGTTCCAGCACCTCAGATCAGTGCTGCTGGCTCGCTCTGGGGACTGCAAACACTTGGAGAACCAAATGCCTGGTCTAAAATGGAAAAGCGTATCTTCAAATAAGCCCTATAAATGTGATAGTGTAGATTGACTTACTACAGTAGAATATTAGATAAATGTTTAGGAGGAGACAGTGAAACCATGGAAAAAGTGTCCTAGATATTCATTTCTGTTTAAGCATCACACAGAAGAGGCTGGCTGAGCTGGACAGCTCTTGAACAAGCCACAGGCGAGGTCAGGGTTTGTAAAGACCTCTGTGAGGATCTGAACTTTAGGGCCTGTGCCCCAGTTCCGTCCACGACATCTGTTCCAGTGCTCATTTGTTTTAAGAGGAGTGGCCAGTAAAGTGCTGTCTCCGTGGTCTGGAAAGTAGGTGGGTTCTTAAAAATGTGAAAACAGCTTTCTGTCATTGCAGGTGTGAAAATAATGTTGCAAGTGCATATGATGTTCTGGATTTCAGGGAGAGAATGTTTCAGTGGATAAAGAATTATGGGTAATGAGTAACTTTTCCTTTGACCCTATAAACATGCTTATTGTTTTGTTTTCTTTCAAAAGTGGGAAACTATGCACTAGCAGTATTAGTAGCTATTTAGTATCTGCTGATAGTTTTTTTTTTCATGGAAACACAAAATTGTCTTTCAGCTGTACATGAGTTTTTTTGGGCCTTGTTTGTGATATCAGGGAGTTGTTGTCTGTGAGATTTTAGTGTACATATACACTTATTCACTCAGTCTATATAAAACAGCTATTTGTGCTTGTGATGAAACTGCTCTTTGCATGGTTAATGGATAAACATTTCAACAGAAGTGTTTATTTAAAAAGGCATAACAGTGCAAATGTATGAACCTGAGGAGGTTTGTGTCACAATCTGTTATCTTGAAACCTTACCAAGACAAACTTACTTCAGGGGAGTCTGTTTTATTTTGCTGCTGGCAGCAAAATGATTAGTTGCAGAATAATCTTATAGAGAGCTGGTTGCTGATTAGGAAAAACAGACTGCTCCCTGTGTCATAGTTCCAGAGGAATCTTCATCACATGGTTTAATTTTTCAGGAATAGCTAACGCATTAATACATTATTGTTAAATAATCATTGCACTTGAAATTTTTTTTTTTTTTTAGCTAATTATAGGTATCTAAGAATCCTCTTAGGTCTGAGGTTAATTTTTTTTGCAATAAATAGATGTATGAAAGAGACAAACCAGCTATGTATGAGAAAATAGAGGACTGTATAATGATTTCTGAAACATTTCCAGAGCAATGGAAGAGTAATTGGTAACTGGTTTACTATCAAGAAAATTACCTTTACTGAGGATTTTGAAAGCAATAACATTTTGGATCCAAATTATATTAAGCACTTAAACCTTTCAGTTCTTGGGTGCTTGGCTGAACTGTAGCACCATCTTAGCTCAACCTTTATAGTTTAAATAAAGTTATCAGAGTATGGCCAATTCAGAATGCAGTTTAAGGTGAGACTAAAGTCCCAGCAGAGTCAGAGAGAGGATCTTGCCTTAAAGCTGAGCTAAATACTATGAGCAAATTCAGTGACCAAAAGAAAATTTATATATCAATTAAAATAAATATAGAAAACATTTTCTGTGTGAGAAAAGGACAAATGCAGTTAACAGTAGTTCTTAACAAGGTTTTCCAACTGAGATATTTTTCATCTTCCAAATGATAGCCAATTAAAACATGTTCATGACAGCAGCTGACCTTGGTGAAAATATATTTTGTCCTCAGAAGAAGGTTTGATTATCATATAGTTACCACAGCACAAATAAAATATCTGGCTTGGAAACAAAGTTTATTTAAACATGATTCATTGTTTCAACTGACAAAAAAAAGTCTTCAAACTATAGAAACAGGTAAATTTTTCATCACAGCTATAGTGGAGCTTTGTGAAGCTGTGATCAGGACTGATGGGGGTTTGGTGCCTTTGCTGTGTTTTAAGGCGCATGGTCATATTTGGGGTTTGCATCAATTGCTTTAACTGGTTTGTCATAAGCCACGTTCTTTGTGCTCCCCTGTGTGTCCCATGACTTCTAAATGTTTCTTTTACAGTTTTTCTTTTCCTTTCAAAGTGTATTGCGGTTTTTTAAAAACCATAACATAACAGCCAAAACATTTCAAGCGCTGCTCATGTATGGAGGAAATATGAAATGTTTTCACATAACTCTGCAATGTGATGTTAAGCAGATCTAACACAAATTTAATACAAACATAATAAAAACAAGTTTCTCTAACTTTGTCTCTTTAGAACATTTATTATTCTTATTTAGCTTGAAAACAACCATCATTTTTTCTGTATTGCTAAACTGTTATTTTTCATTTGTTTCTAAATCCTTTAAAAGCCACCCTCTACCCCTTTTTTTTGTTTGTTTGGTGGGGTTTTTTTGGTGGTTTTTTTTGGTTTTATGAAACCTTAGTGAGTGTCTCTCCTTTGATTTATTTCTTTCTGATTCATTATCCCAAATTGTAGTACCTGCAATGGTTAGTGAGCTGCTTGGAGTGGATACCCCAGTCTGTCTTTTTTAAGTGCTCTAAACCATCCTGTGCCAATTATTTTGCCCCCTGTTTTGGCTGTACATAAAAAGGACAATGTAGAAAGCCCTTTAGATATGCAGTGTGCATAAACACAATGCATAAACAGGGCTGAGGAAGGTGATCCATAATATCCTCCTTGCCAAGCAGGGACCTGTCTAACTCAGAACAATTTTGTGATGTTGCTGCGCTCTGGAGTGCAAGTTCCTAGGTCACAAACAAATGCACAGAGCTAGTGATAATCTGTGCAAGAGGAAGCAAGAGGGAGGAGAATGAAATGCTGCCTGGGTGGTAGTAAATGAAAAACGCTTACAGGTCCTAAACTTGTAAATAATTTACATTTGGACAAAAAAAGTAGGTTTTTGTGTTAAAGATCTGGATCCAAAATTGCCCTTTGAATTTATCAGCTTCCATTTGCTCATTTTCAGTGACTGTGTGCCATGGAAGTTTGTGGACTTCCATCCCAGCACTTTCGTACCCCAGCAGGTTCTGGACAATTGCCAGCTGCTGGATATTCTGAGTAACTTAATCTGTGTAGTGAAGCAATGCAGAGGGGCTGGTGCTGTTCCGTTGATGTGGCACATCAGGGTACACCCTCTGAGTCAAAAAATGTTCCCTGCTGAAGTCCCTTGTGGCCAGTGTCATCCTCTAAAAGACTTCTCAAGAGAAGCATATTCTTACCAAGGTCCCTTTGGCGACATGAGTAATTTTTTCTGCTATATTTTGTGGCTCATCATTTGAATCATCCTTTAAGGATATGCTCTGGGCTAAAATCCTATTTGCACTGTTAACTTTTATTCTGTAATAACTCATTAAAAACATCAGATAGTTCCTAAATAGGCTTTTTATTAATGTTTTGTTAAAAAATAATAAATTATATTCCTGTTAAATCAGAATTCTGCAGCCTCTGCAATGTAACCTTGACATTTCAAAACTCTTTTAAAGACCTTGCAGAGCCTTCCTCATAGACTGAAGAGTGTATTGTTTTATCAAAGGATACACTCAGAGGAACAGCTGATTTTTCTGATTCAACTGCTAACAACTTAACCCTACATGCACCTCAGACTTGAGTGCTGTAAAAATGTGTAATAAATATACAGTGTACACTATAACCTTCAGAAACACAAAACCTAAATAGTTTTTTCTTTGAATTCTCCCTGGTTAGTCTGTTATTTTTTTCTGAATCCATTGTTTTCTCTGAATAATTTTTGCAGTACAGGTGTTGAAGTCTGATGTAATTGGGTGCATGAGCATTGTGTTTGCAAGTGGGAGGTCAGCGATACTTCTTAGGCTATTTTCTGTATTCAGCTCAGATGACACCCAAGGTAGTGAAAAGTTAATGAAAGCACCCAGATTCTTATGAGAAGAGTTCAAATGAAATTGTGCTGGCATAGATGAACTTGAATGTTAGCCCGTGGATAGCATCAGCCCTTCAGCTCAGTGGTTATTTAATGCAAGCAGGAATTGTGCGGCCTATGGAGCTGTGTGAGAAGGAGGTATTTTTCTCAATTCACTTTTACCTGGGTGCATGGCATTTCTATCTTTGCTACCAAACACAAATTTAGCTTGTTATAACACCTTCCTTGAGCAGTGAGAGTCCCACTGAAATGCATCATCTGACTCAAAGTTTAACACTGTGTTTCTACTGCTGTAGCCAATATGTTGCTATGAAAACTGTTGGTAAGTACTCATCTGGAATTATTGAAGGACTTGACCTTCTTCTGTGAAGTATTAGCAACATTATTGAGTTCTTTTTTAATAGTGTTTTTGTTATCTGTGTCCTTGTAAGTCTGTTCTTTCAAATGTTATAGCTTATTAGTTTATATGCTATTTCCATTGCAATTACAGCTCATGCAGGAATGTTTGTTACCTTTTTAGCACATTGTCACCATGCATCATTCTAAGATCCTCATTGCTCCTTATTAGAGGTTATTTAAGCTCTCAGCTCTAACTGGATGTTCAAACATGCTAATGTTATGAACTAGCAAAAGTTTATGGAAGGATTTGGTTGCATTGGTGACAGTCTGTGGTGTTTTATTGGTGGTTTTGTTTGTGTATGATCTATTAGGTTAGTTAAATGTAATATAAATGTACACAAATATCAGCCAGCTGGTACAGCCCCTGTTGGAATGACTTCATGACTGTGCCAGGATAAGTGAGATCTCTGCATGCTCCCCTAACCTCCAGTATGGTGCCACCTTCTCCTGGTCTGTCTTGTTCATTTTCACTGGCACAAATCAAATAGGATATGATGTGATGTGGAAGGTGAATTACTGATGTGGCCCTGAGAAGATTGCTCTAAGAAAATGGTGGGATTCACCTCCTTTGTTTTGATTATCATTTTGCTTATGTTCAGTTTGGTGGTTGAGTGGCCTCTGTGTGCATTACCCAAACATGTCATAGCTGCAGTAATTGGAATAGAGTCAGAGAATATACCAGTCTCTGCAAAATACAGACAAGTAAACTCATGCATACAGGTAGTTATGTGGCCTCAATTTTCTTTGAACAGATGCGGCATCAGTTCTTTTAGTCTGAGAGAAGGACATATGGATTAAAATTATATATACAAACATTAGGAGAAGCTGGTCAGAATATGTGGTTTCGGAGCCCTCCAGGGCAATCTGTAATAGAAAATCATCTTTGTATACTATTCCATTGTATTTAAGTTTTAAAAAATGCAATAGTAGCAGTTTTACTTACATTTTAGGACAATTAGAATGCTTTTCAAGTATATTAAAATTTAAATTTTAAAGCAATTCCAGTAAAAGCTTATTACTATCACTCTGAATCAATTCTGTCTGATTTTCCTGAAAGATAGTGATTATAGGCTAGACTATGCTTTTTCTGTCATTGTCAGAGATGTCAGTGGATTTTCTGGTCCATAACTAAAAGCAAAATGTGGCCATTTAATTCTGCAAACAGCAACAAAAATACTGAACTCTGAAGAGTACGTACGTGGAGTAGAAATAGTTGATTTTTCTTTTAAATTGGTTTTATAGACTGTTGTTAGTAGTAACATTTCCTTTTTCAGCGCATCCTTGAGAGTGGGTGTTTACAAATGCCCTATTCCTAGAGTTACTTATTGCGAGATCCTTTTTGAGTAAAGCCGGGCAGCCTCTGCTAATTGCTTTACAGAGACACCCTCCACTGTAATATACAATGTCACTTAAGCCCTGTTCATAAAGACCTGCGTTTTCAAATGTTCACTGCATTACAATAAGTTTTGGGTTGGGCTAAATTGCGCTATTGATTTCTTTGTAATTAGGTTTTAATGAATTGTATTCACTGAAGTTTATGTTTGTCAAGGGACTTTAAAGATTGGATTCTGATCATTTAATTCACTTTATTTATTTCTTTTTATTGTATCTAACAGTAGAGACCTCTTGGAAATCTTTTCTAGATGTCAGTAACTTTGAAGTTTTGTGTTAGCTACTTTTAAGTCCAGTGTCTATTTTTCCGTAGTACAGTATTCATAAAATATGTAAAATTGTAGGAATTTGGCTTGCCTAAAAGCTGCTGAAGTATTCCAGCTCTCGGAAATTTGTTTTCTTTTTGTTCCCCTGCATCATTTGGATTAAACCGCTTGATTGAAACTGATCAATAGGGGTTTTATTGGACTTTTGTTCTTTTTTGGTAGTTTGTATTAATCTTTATCACTGAAAAAGCTGGTTTTCCTTGTTAATGCTTAATCAAATAGCATGGCAGCAGGTAATCCCATTTTGATATAGTAATACACATCACGTTCAGGAGTTTTTCTTACACTGCTTTATTGAATTATGTGCTTTTGAAAGGGAAATGTGTTCTACACCAGTCCCAAACTGCTGATTTAATGGTGATTAGACAGCTTAGTTTATTCTTGCAACTTTGTATTTATGACTATTGGACAATCACATCTTTTCCTGAGATAGGTAGTTTAAAAATCCCTAAGAGATTAGGGATTAGGAAATCAGTGATTCTGTATCTATGTGTAAGTGTTCCCTCTCTTCACCTTGGCTGATGTGCTGGGCTCCCCACCGGGCTGGGCAGCAACCAGGAAAAGTTTTGTGGAGCGGAGTCCTGGGTCGGGATGGTTTTCCTGAGGGCTGGAGGAGAACCAGCACCTGCGAGCCTGCTCTGACCAGCCAGTTCTCTTTGCAGGGGCTGCTGAGCACTTCACTGGGCCTTATCTTTCTTCCTTAACTTTCTTAATGCAATTACAGCTAATCCCAAGAGCAGATCAACTTGTTCTTCCTACACCAGCCGCCCTCGGGGTTTCCCTGTCTGTGGGATGGCACTTTCCAAGGCACAGTATGTGCCCAGGTATGGGGCCGTTTACCATCTCAAAGCTCTTTCCAGACCAGGAGGGGTCGAACAGTGCAAGAAAGGTGGAAACCAAAGCGAATGCATCGCAGAGAGATGTGCCAGATTATCCTGACGTAGCTCCATAGCTTTTGGATTGGATTTTTTGGTTTGCAAGGCAGAGAAATGGATGTACAACTGCCTGCACGAGGCTGGGCAGAGGTGCCCTCGTGGTTTCTTTGATGCTGACCTGCTCTATGGCCTGGAGTAAATAAGGCACTGAAAGTTTCTGCGCTTTTGTTCTTCCTATATACCTTTGTTCTACCTCTTATATTCAATCTGCAATATTTCAACCTTTTATATCAGAAAACCAAATCTTAAATGAAAAAAAAAGACAGATTCCAGGTTGTGTTTTAATCTGTATGATTTGCAGTTCCTTAGGTGAGAATCAGTCAATTCAGCCTCAAAACCATGCACAATAATTCAAACTTGCCATATTTTGCCATTTAATTTCAATAAACGTGTTCATTTAGGGGATTTTTCTCTTTCAAGCTAAATATTAGACATAAAACTTCAGTTTCTACTTAGATTTAGCCACTAGCCTGGTGAATTTATGCTGCTCCCCTTAGCTGTGGATTTGTTGTCTCTTCCAGATCTATTTGGGCAGAAGAACCTGTATCAGGCAATTAAAAAACACACAAAGCTTTTACAACTGTGCCTAAATACTCCTCCCAAATTTGTGCACAGCCATTTCCACATAGAAATATGCACTTTGCACGTGTGACTGTGCATTTTAAAGCTGACAGTTTAGGTTTATGATATGAATGCACCTGCATGTAAATCTCTATTTTAAAATTTGGTCATGCAGCGCTTCGCTTTTTAATTAGGCTTTTTTTTTTTTCTCTTTGACAAAAATTTGCATATGCATATATTTGCATATTTTGTGTGTATTTTTAGAAGGGGTCACTGTAAATTTAACTTAGAGAGTAGTAGAATACAGCTTGGATACACCCAAGTATATAACTTATGTAAATATAAACATGGATATGTGTCTCAAAGTAAAAACTCAGGTCTGGTTAAAATGTGGAAAATCTCTTTTCTCTTTGGCTAATGAAGAAAATGAATTTCGGATAATAAGAATGTGTTCTTCATGCCCATGTTTTCCTCTGGAATACCTTTTATTTTGATAATAATTTTCTCTCTGGCTATGAAACAGTTTGTAGCAGCATTGGTGTCAATCATAATGTAAGAGGCATTTGTGCAAAACAGTGCCAGACTTTTTACTTGTTGAGATATTAGTAGCTGTTTACTTACATCCTTGTCTTGTCTGTCCCTGTGTCAATACAGAATAGTTATTTTCATCAAATTTCCAAGTGTTTAACACATTTTAAAATAGCTCAGATGATACCAAGACCCTTAGAAGATTTTTCCATGGTCAGATACATGCAATTGTCAGCATTTCCATTCCAAATTCAGCCTTTGCTCTGTTTCATCCTATTATTCCTCTCCCTTGGGCCACACTAAACAGTTTCCCCCCCTTAGGATGTATGTGCTTCAGACACTCAAGGATGCCTGTCATTGATCTTTCAGCTTAGAAATAGTTAATGAGAGAAAAAGCTGCTTCAGTAGTGTAAGGTGCAGGGGTACAGCATTTTTTTAACTGCTGGATATATTTTTCTTACACGCACTGCAATTTTTTTGCATAATACAAGAGGTATTAAAGTATGCACTATTCCCCCCCTTAATTCTTGAATTAAAGAGGAATTTTTTTAATTTGATCTTTTCAATTAACTTTTGTTATGATTGTTGAATCAGATGGAGGACTTTAAATCATGCAAAATGTAAAACTTGGCCTGCTTGGTAGGTTAAATACCCTCTTAACTGCTTAGTTATTTCTGCTTAATCCAGTGTCTCCAGGGGACCAGGTCCACCTCATTTCCAGGTAGCAGATACTGAAATGGTTTTGTGCAGGAAGCGCTGCAGTTCTTTACAGCACACACACCTTGCTTTGTTGAGGGTAGAACTGTTTCCTACCATCAGTGTTTTTTTTCTCTACCACCTAGTTATCAATGTTGCTGTTTATCTTGGAACTGCTGTGTTCCATCAAATAAAGACTGTTTTTGTCAAGGTAAGTGAACAAAACTATACATTGCAGGCATTCTTGGGCTAAGAAGGTTGCTTTTAACGTTGACACTTTGTAATGCTGCTATCTGCTCACGTGTGTGTGCTCATGGTGAACACCTATAGCTGAGGAATTATTAAGCTATAGAGTGAACACGGCAGCAGACGATGCTTGTTGCCTGTAACACCAGCGTCATAAAGGAAATGTATCAGCTATCAGCGAGTATTTCTTCAAGATCCCACAAACTAAACATTCAGATAAATACATTTTGTGCAGGTTTCTGAAACAATGATAATGTTATAAATTAGCACAAAAGCTGAACACTGGTGATTTTATGTATAAACTCTGTTAAAGACATGTCTTACTCATTTCTCCTAGCTCCTTCAGTTCTAATTCTGAATACTCCTCTTTTATTTCTAAAACATTATCTTCCATTCTTCTGCATACCATGAAATGGAATGCCATAAAATTCTAAATTTCAGTGAAGACTTGTGTTTCTAAGTGGAAGACAATAATTAGTCACTGTTTTAGTGGGACTTCTTGACTCCCCTGTAATAGTAAACAGAGGTTACTGCACTTGAAGTTCTCCCGTGTTTGAGGACAAGGTCTGCAGCTGGTGGCAAACAGGTTCTGTATCACACACGTCCAGGGAGTCCATCTCCCTGTCACTGCAAACAAACTGTCATGTCATCAAGACTTTGAAAATGACCCTTGAGGGTTGCCCAGAGAGGCTGAGGAGTGTCCTTTCCCAGAGACATTCAAAGCCAAGAGGACACAATACTGAGGAACGTGCTCCAGGGGACTCTGCCTGAGCAGGGAGGTTGGACTGGATGACCTCCAGTGGTCCCTTCCACCTTACCCATTCTGTGATTCTGTCCTTCAGCAAGAAGGAACCAATCTCCTTTTTGATATTACTGCTTTCTGATTATACGATTGCAATTGCAAGAAAGAGTTAAGGAAACCACTGATGTTTTGCCTACTTTTAGAGAGAAAACAGTATGGAATATTTAGAAGAATATAGTCTGAGGTTATCACATAAATATTATTGGCATTATATCTGGAAACATAAAGCAATTTAGTAATTACTGCTCCAGCATGGCTTATATTTAATACATTAATTACATTTGCATACATTAGGTATATACATGGAGACCTCAAAGTCATCCCTGTCAGATTGCATGAATCTATGAGGCAGGTAAACATCTGCAGCCAGTACAGAAAGTGTGCTTAGTCAGGCGATTTATCAGGACCACGTAAAAACTGCTTCTCGCAACCCTTTCCTGCTAATTGAGCCAGGACATAAAACAGCATCTGCAAATGTTTGACTCCTGATCCCAAAGCAAGGAATCATTGGTGGGCTGTTTACAGAGTACCTCGAATGCAGTATGTCCAAACAAAGTAATACAATCAAACATAACTGTCTTAAATACCCAGAGATAAGGATGACTGATTCAAGTCTACATTAAATGCTATAATTGCAAATCTAGATTTAGCCTCAGTAAAATATATACTTGGCTGTTGCAGAAAACAATGGTATCCTGGTAGTAAAAATCAGTGTCTGCAAAAGACTTTTCAATGTTGATTGTTTTCTGTCTAGACAATGGTGATTGTTAATGATTTTTGTAGTCACTGCTATAAGCCAGAGCTAAAATTCTATGAATAAGGCAGGGAAGTTTGTAAAAGTAAATTATTTCAGATGGTCTTCACCTGCACCTAAGCACACTCCCCACTTTTTTAACTCTTCTCCAGCAGCTGATGATTGAACCACTTTGGGGTCTGCCAGGCCCCCTCCCTGGGAAGTGCAATGAAACATCAAAAATCCCCTCCATAGTTACAAGAAGCCACTGAGTTCTGAGCAGGCAAAACACACAGGACAGCATCTTTTTCATTTGGACATTTGGAACTTCAAAAATGGTTTTAAACAACAACCTGAAATACTCTAATGCTAAAAACTAGTAATTTTTCAGGATGAAAGTTTTGCCTAACCAAAGTGCATTGCTGCTAACAAACATATCCTAAGAATCTATATATTTAGCTGTAGGAAATATTGGCCCAGGCAAATAATTTGGACACTATATTGGGTAAAAATTACTCATGTTTTGCTACATCCTTAGACAAACTGTGAACTGCTTGTATAGGCTTACTGGAGTTTCTCCAGTAAGCACAAGGACAGCGATCTCAAGGCAGTATATTCATAACATAATTAAAACATCCATTTCAGGGATTCCCCAGCAAGTCCCAACAGGCAGTATCATTATCACTTGAACTAAGTTTGCTCTTTAATAAATTTTATGTGAAGAGCTTATGGTCATGTGCACGTCTAATTGGCCGAACATCTATAAGCATTTCACATGAAGATGGTCTTGAAGTTACTCGTGGAATGTAATTGTGACAAAAAGTAAACCTTTAATGGTAATCAATAAACTAAAGAGAAGGGTTTAAAGACATAATTTTGTAGATACAGAATACAGTTAATGGAGAAAGCATCTATTTTTGCAGATAATATTCTATTTATGTAAATATGACAGCTGTAGCTATTTCTTTTTTCTAATGGGATTTCTGAATTATAAAATATATCTGGTTTTACTGTTTCATTGACCAGCAAAGGTGGTCAATGTCCTTCCTCCCATCTCCTCCTCATTTATCTCTTCTTGCCTGTTACCACTTTTTATAGCCTAAAATTCCAGATGAGTGCTGTATTCTGTACTGGGATGGGCTAAGAAAGGGGAATGAGATGTTGGAAAGCAGTGCCAGGAAAGGGACCTGGGGGTCCTGGTCAATGGCAAGTGGAACATGAGTCAGCGGTGCCCTGCCAGCCAGGAGGGCCAGCCGTGTCCAGGCACAGCATTGCCAGCCGGGCGAGGGAGGGCATTGTCCCGCTCTGCTCTGCACTGGGGTGGCCTCACTGGGAATACTGGGGCAGTTTGGGGCACCACAATATCGGAAAGATATGAAGTTCTTAGAGAGTGTCCAAAGGAGGGCAACAAAGATGGTGAAGGGCCCTTAAGGGGAAGTGTGGGAGGACCTGCTGAGGGCACGTGGTGTGTTCAGCTGCAGAAGAGGAGACTGAGGGGAGACCTCACTGCAGGTACAAGTTCCTTGGGAGGGGCAGAGCAGGGACGGGCACTGATCTCTGCTCTGTGGGGAGCAGGGACAGCACCCAGGGAACGGCCTGGAGTTGGGAGGGCAGGGTTACGCTGGGTGTTGGAGAAACGTCCTTCCCCCAGAGGGTGGTCGGGCACTGAACAGGCTCCTCAGGGCAGCGGTCACAGCACCAAGGTTGGCAGAGCTCGAGGAGCATTTGGACGAAGCTCTCAGACGCATGGTGGGATCTTGGGGTCCTGTGAAGGACCAGGAGTTGAACTTTCATCCTTGTGGGTCCCTTCCAACTCAAGATATTCTATGGTTCTATGAATAAATAAAGAACATCTTAATTATATAGACTAAAACTTATGCTTATGCTTTTTTGAGAAACCTATTAAATGAAAACCTGACTTTTTTTTTGTCACAAATCTGCACCTTCTTGCTTTTGACTTTGTGGAGTTGTTTATTTTAAATTGCCACTTGAAAAAGCTCTGTTTTAAATCTCCAAAATTCACTAAAGAAGATAAAAACTCAGATTCAGAGCTTCATAAAATCAGTGTTCGTGACCTCAGGCTTTAACTGAAACTCACGAAGTACTTCTATTTGGGCTGCATTGATTTACCCTATCCCAAATAAAGACGTTTAGGACATGTCAGAGAAATTGTCCTCTAGAAATGCCCATTTCTTTCCACTGGCTGTACAGTGATCCCAGGCAGTCTGGGCAGATTCAGACACTCAGCGGCAGAGTGGAAATCCCCTCCCCCTCTCCTGCTACCCTTCCTATGTCTTTCTTTTGACTTCAAGGACTGAGCTTTAATTTTTTTTTTATCCTGAAGGAATGCAGCAATGAAAGGATGTTTTTAAATTGCTTTCCACTTCTATTTTAGGAAAGGAAACAATGGTTTTGAGGGAAATCTGGAGTTGATTTATGTTAGTGTTCAATTACACATTATTTAGACAAGGGTAAATATTAGGATTTTAGACTCCAGCCCAAGAATAATAGATTTTTCCTTCTTTAAGGAAAATAGCCTATTTGCTTTACTGCCAAGCATTGACTCTTTCAATATGCTCAAGCCTAGAAGGCTGAAAGCAACGCCACAGATGTGGTTCACACAGGGCTCACCAGCATGGTGCTTCAGTGTTCTGGCTGGTTGGAAAGCTGCCAGGGGATGTAGGAAAAGAACATACGGAAGAAATGCAAACCATTATTTTGCCAATTAGTTGGGAAGATGTGTTTTTTCAACACGATTGGAATTAGCTTTGTTAATTTTTCATTGTTCTCGTCAAAATTTCCTGACACAGAGCAAAATACTTGGTCACAGACCTCTTACATGTATTTAAAATGGTTATGTGTTAGTTCAAAGAGTTTTAGAATAACCTGTTTATTAAAGGGCTTACATGTCTCCTAGGTGATTGTAGGAACAAAGTGGGAGCAGACTGCATAACAACAAGGCAAATCCATTATTGCTTTAGTAATGTAGTGTTGGGGCCTAGTTCAGGTTTTGTACATGGAATTTATTTGACAGTTTTTAAGTTGTAAATCCTAATTACAAGACTTTATGTAATAGATTCTTCTTTGCTGGAACAGGATTACCAATGTATGGGGAGGTGAAAGGGACTGTAGGAAAATAGTATCCACTGATGCTGTTCTCCTCGTGTGATGTCCCTAAGAACTAGTGCAGCTCAAAGACCAGCATGGAGGCATTTTAAAAGTGTGGTTGTCATGTGGGTTTATGTCAGATTAAGACATGTGAAGGTTTTCTCAATCTTTAGATGAATCTACTGTATATGCAAAAATTTACAGATGAAAATCAAAAGTGGTTTTACAGGGAGGACCTTCCAGGCTTTCCATATACTAATAAAATATGATACAGAGCAGCACAGTGTCAACAAATCTACAGGATAAAGGTCAGGTTTACATCAATGAACAGAGCTGACAAATACATTTGTTCCTGCAATGTCTGTGTTTTAAATGCCACCCTCTGATGAACCTAGTGCAGAAATACACTTTTGGGTTTGATGAGATGTCAGTTTTGTTCAGTGCTGATCAAATAAGATGAATGAAAGTGTAACAAGAACAAAAATATTACTTCTGTCGTTTATTTTTTATGCATTGCAGGAAGTGGGTCAGTCAGTGAGATTTCTCTTAAACAAATAGCAATCACTGCACAATATCACCCACTGATCTATTTCACAGCAGGCAATGGCCCTTTTGGCAGAAAGGACACACAACTCAAATACCACAGAAGATGCAGAAATGCCCATGACAGGTTTAAAAAGTATCTTCCCCTCCTTGTACTTCCCAAGCCATTCTCCACAAATCTATCCAAGCTGTAGAGTCAGGGCATTGCAAAAACACTTCCAGGTCTTTGGGGAAGGCAGATATTCTTAAAAAAAAAACCCAATGTGTAACATCAATATTGTCTAATGTAAAGGAAATTAGCGTTTAGCAAAAACTGATTTTTTTTATCATACAGACACAAAAAACCTGGCAAATTGTTATTGCATGAATCATCTTACATAACCGTAGCAATCTAAAGTCCTCTGTGCTTAGCATGAATGATGTATCCTGTCATTAATTCACCTTCTTTAAAAAATGCTATGAAATGCTAGAGTCTGTATATCCCATAGGATTGTAAATGTTTGTTTAAAAAATAATTTGTGGATAGACTGTTCTGAAAATGTGACACTTCCCTTTACACTTAAATTGCTTATTAATTTATTTTAAATCGTTTATGTGTAATAGCCTGGTTTCAGTGATTCTAAGCAACTTTCATATGACTGAAATGAGGCAACTAAATTCCAATATCACCATCTAAATAAATATCTTGAGTTCCTAAGCATTTATAACCTGCATGGAGGTAAATGTTATTTCTAGTTTATCACCTGTGTGTCAGCACTGCCGAAAGGCAAGACAAGAAATTCTCTAATAGTATTTTACAATTAGATATTAGATATGGCATGTCTGGTTTATAGGAGTTATTTATTCAAATAACTGAATTATTTCACTTTGCTTGACAAGTTGCCTTGGTTGACCATAAAATTCACAGAGTGTATCTTCTGAAGATGTGTACACCCTGCCACCCATAAGCAGAACTGTTTTTATTTAATTCTAAAGAATTTCATCTATTGCTTTGATATATTATTTATGGAGGTCAAATAATAAAACCTGTAAAACATAATGAGTGTCTGAAATAACATTCCTCTACTAATGAACCAAAATGTGTGAGAAATATTGAGAACCTCTCATATCCATCTCAAATCTGAGTTTACAGATAGCCCATAATCCTCTCTTTATCACTTTTCTTTTTAGAGGCAAAAATAAGCCTCACTTTCCTCTTCACAAGTGGGGAGAGAGATAAAAGCACTCAAGGAAAGAAAAGCTGGTTAGAGGAGCAAGTTGAAATGAGGAGAAAGAAACCCCCACTCACGTGGCTGATTTGTTCCTGCTCTGTCCACTTGTTGGATTATAGACAAATATTTAACTGTTTACCATTCAATATAAAAAGTCTGCAGATCTTAACCATGGTAACCATTGCATCACTTGCTATCTAACATACCTGTCTTACCCTTGCAATGCCCAGAAATACCATTAAAAGAAAAGCATTCAAGTCTTCAAAAGTGTGATTATATTGTATAAGACTTTCAGGAAAAAAACCCCGGATATAATACATTTTACAGTCTTAATAGTTCTGCAGCTTTTCAGAGTCTTTTTAAAACATGAAGCGACTATAACAGGGGAAAATCTGAGAATGGCTCTCATAGCATGACAAATCTTGAGCCTATGATAATGGTTTCTTTTTCTTCTACTCTTTCTCTCCACTGCATTGTAAGAGCATAGTATAACTGATACTGTAATCAATAAGAATTAAGTAATTTGGGGATTTTTGCTATGCTTTCTATTCTGACCCAAGAGAGTGCAGACCTCCCTGAAGGCTGTAGGGAACCTGGAGCCTCACTTTGTCCAATGACCTAAAAGAACTTCTGTTTCTGTATCTGTACCTTTTGACCAACCTAAAAGGATTCAAGTACCCTGTTATCAGGTAAATGTACATTGTACTGGAGGAAGGAAACTTGTTTCATTTTCCTATTTGGTGAGCTATAAGGCGATCTGGGAAAACAGGAAGAAGTAAACCATGGATATTGCACATAAATAACTCACTAGTTTAACTGTACGTAATTTCAGATCAAATTTTCTACAGCTGCAGACTGGGTACAGACCTCCCAGATACAAACCAAGCATTCTAATGTGATATCCTTCATGGGAAAGGAGGATCAGCTACACTTCCCTCACTAACTCCCATATTTTTCTCTCTCAGATCTCTTTTAGATTGTTGCTCTGTCTCAAGCACCTTCCTTCCCATCATTACCATAACTAATTGACCTTTTAACAGTGACAGAGAACAGAGAGGGTGTGTTCAGGGAACTTTGTGTATCCACACAGCAAGACTCTTGGCTCTGTCCTCCTTTACCCTTGCAGGGAAAGCAGCTGGGAGTGTTCCAGTGACAATGAACTTGGTGGCTATCTCCAGGGTGTATTAGTGTGCTTGAATATTTTGAAGACAGCAAACATTGGATAAACATGGGGTGGTATATCCCATGGTTTTCTTCCTGTGGTGGCAAATAATTTAGCTCACCTTTGCTGACTAAGCAGTCATTCTTATATATGGTTTCCAGTAGTACTTTATAAATTACTTTAATTTACAGTGCATTACATGTCTATGCCTCTAAATCCCCATGCAATAGTTTGCATCCTTTCCCTTGATAGTTTAATTGCGTGTAATTTTTTTTAAAGTAACTTCTTGATAATCCACTCCAACAACTTTTTTCCCTTGCTTTTGAATAATAAATCTTTAGGCACTGTTTACTCAAATTATCATAGGTACTTTTTTTATAATTCTTTCTATTCTGGGTAACACAAACAGTATTATTCTTACACTTCCTTGGGGAAAAAATGCACCACAAAAATGTATTTCTTTACGTAAATACAAAACAGAATATCTAATTAGATTTGTTAGTGTAGCTGACAAATGATCTGCATGTACTATAAATGGGGCTCATATATCACAGATCCTTGCACTTTAGTTAGAGCTTTACAGTGCCTTAATACTGTATAAGCATCAGTGTAAAGAAAAGGTTTAGTTCAAAATAATAAAACTTCATCTTAATCAAATCTTTGCATGAGTTTTTAGTAGTCAAAACTCTGCCCTGTGTTCCCTGTGACTTTTGATTTGTGATAAAAATGTTTGTTTAAAGAAAACTTTGTGAAAAAAACCAAAAAGAATACATGTCTAAATAAATCTGCCCTAATATCCTTCCCATTTGTTCATGACGGATCACTGAGACTGTGAAACAGTATCTGAACTTTCCTTGCCTGTCAACGGGATACGGAAGATAGTCTTGGTGGTTTGTGAGACAGTGAGGTTTGCATTTTCATACTAATGTTTCCTACTTGTCACTTGAAAGTGGTGCTTTGAAGCAAAAGGTTAAGGAAGGATTACAAGCTCTCTGATGGTCAGCTTTTAAGAGGAAACTTTGTCTTCACAATCTCATCACAGAGCTCACAGAAAAGCATATCACATAATGGGTATGGAACTTAAAATATATTTAAAATAAAACATATTTGAAGGATAATTCAATCCTGCCAATTTGTTAATGGACTTTTTTTTTAATGTCTAATTTTCCACACCTGATTTTAATGCCATTGCCTATCAAAGGTGAAAAGATACATCTAATAGTCACTTTGCCCTCACTACCTGATGGAAAGGATTTTTTAAAATTAGAACATTCAGTAATATGTATTAAATGCTCTCTAGTTTTTAGTGGGATAAGGACTTTTCGAAACATCTGTTATCTTTGAGAAGAAATACTCAAATTCTTGATTTACCAGTGTATGTATGTATTTGACTGCAGGCCAATTTTGTTATAGTCTGTTTCCCTTTCAAGCCTTATGAAATGAATCTACTGTTTTGCATAGTTGCTAAATACCAGATATATTAAGCTCGTGACACATGTTAAATCTTCTATTAAAATCTTCAGAAAGCTATAAAATGAAATTAATGAAACAAATTAATGTGTATAATTCAGTCCATTAAATGTGCCCTTTTAACCTGTGTAAATAGAAACTCACTGCTTTTTATGGCAGTAGTTTATAAAACCTAATTGGTGGATGTAACCTTTTTGTAATGCTTGTCTTTTTATGTAGTCAACTGTTTTATCTTTCTTTCTTTTATTACCGTAGTGATTTTTTTCCCCATGTTCAAGCCATCATTGGAATATGAAATGTGTATCTGTACCTTACAATCTTCAAAGCATCTAACCCTGAGTGCAGAAAGGTTCTTTCTTGATCGGTGCAAGAAGAAATCAAGCAGAAGTTTACAGCCTTCTTCAGCAAGAAAGGTCATCAGCACAGTGCGGTCCGAATCGTGTGAACAGATATCCTAATGAACACGGCAGGTTTAAATGAGGATGACAGTTTTTGTAGGTTGTTCCTGGCCCTTTAGGGGCAGATTTTGTTCAGTTTCCCCCCGCCACCCCAAGGAAAAGCCTGGCATCCAGAGGTTCATTTAAGGCCTCTCGGTTCCCTGAATCCTTGGCATTTTCCCATTTTTAGATGCAGATTTTAGGATGTGAAAAAGGTAAACCTGTTACGATCAGCAATAAATGGCAGCTTTTGAGATCTTGGCTTTTGTATATTGTGGATAGTAAAAAATTTGGAAGCAATTATGGGGAAATTTGATTCATCATTTATAGTCCTTATATAGCCAGTCATCATAAACAGACAGGCAGAGGAAAGCAAAATATCCAGAAAACCTCAGTGTGTCAGAAACAAATGAAATCATAAAGAATTCTATTTAATTCTTTGGATAGAAGTGTTCTCTAAATTTCTTGTGAACATTTTTCTGATTTTGCCCCTGTGTTCCCTGGCTGTCCCTGGTCTTGGATAGTATTTCCTTATATGTCTTTTAATTTGTTCTTCCTTAAAAAACTGTTCTAACTTACTATAAATGCATGTAGTTCGTGGGGGATAATTGAAAATTGACAAGAAGTTTGATGTTTTACCAGTTATCTGCCCTCACTTTGTTTTTTGCTTTACTCTTTATCCTTCAAAAAGGACACGGGACTGTACTGGCTGCAGTCACAGTTATGCAAATATTCATTGAGACAGGTTTTCCACATGCCTAATGCTTTTTGTATTCCTCACATAAATACAGATATACCTAGGCAGGTATGCCTGCAGGATTGAGTCTCACTGAGATGTAACAAACAGGGGGAAATTTCTGTTCAGGCCGGATTTGTCTTTTCTCTCATGATGCCACATCTCTTTAAACTGGGTTAGTGACACTGGGAATAGGAAAGGAAAGTTCACTGTGTGTCCACTTTCTCTTCTGGGTCTACTGAAAGTGCTCTCCCAGCAATGTGGGTATTCTCTCTGGTCAGTTCATCACAAGTAGCTGAGTCAGATATCATAAAATTAACTAACCCACATGCACTTGCTAAAAGCTCAGGCACATTATACTCATTGTTTAATTACTTTAATAGCTACAGGTTTATTGTAGTAATAAAATATGCTATAGCTGTAGCATGTCAATTCAAAAACACTGTTCTTTCCTCATAAAGAGGTTGTCCAGAGATTATCAAACTGCTACTCAAGAAATCAGATGACTTGGTGTAAAGTCTGAGAGTTTTCATCTGCAATTGCAGAATTTATCCTGAAGAAAATTGTGATTCAGACTATGTATCTACACTTTAATTAAAAATGAAGAATTTATAGTCCTGGCTCTAGTGAAATTTCACTGAATTACTGTTTGAAGAAATACAGCTGATGTCAACAGCCATTTTTGAATGCTGCTGAAACCAAACGAGGGGCTAGAGAGCAGTGAGAAGTTACTGAAGTAACCCTCTTGGGCATGGCTGAGGATGTTGGAAGTGAAGGACTGGATCAAAAAAGAAAACAGTCCCAGACCAAGCATTTATGATTACTGAGGCCAGAAATGAAGTCCAAAGACAACACTAAATAATAACATTTGAAAGTGGTCATACAAAAGATAGAAAGTCAGACTAGAAGGTGGCACCAGAGAGAACAGTAGCTCAGGAGAGATGTCTGAGAAAGAATCTTATTGATAGGAGATTTTGCACTGCCAACTAAGGTTATTAAATCAGCAACTAGAGAAATCCAGAGAGAAGAAAAGCATGTGATTGATGTGAGTAAATACATTTTGAAGAAAATAAACCGCTGTTGAATAATATTGATTGTGCGGGGGAAATAAACCATATTCATGAAAATGTGAAGTAGCATCTCCCACCGAAAGGGTAAAAAATACAACTTTCAGAAGTGGATGATGTGCTAGCAGAACTCAAAATGGATTGGGGTGCAGGGAGGAAAACTGGACAGTGACCTTCCAGATGGGTGAGATGGACACAGTGTAAAGGAAAGGGGCTGGAAGGAGTGTGGGAATTACCCAACAATCTCTGCAGTGTTGCATGTCAGCCTGTTAAAAGGCCTCAGGAAAGGACTTAACGTGAATAGAGAGGGTAAGGCATGAAAGGCTCGTAAATGAGGGGATGGCAAACCATAAGACCATGATTAATAACACCGTGAGTATCTGAATGACTCCCTTGCTGCCCTCAGAGATACTTACTCTGGTGGGAAAGATGAAATAGGGGTTTATGAAGAAAGTGGTGAAGATGTGACCAATACCACTAAAAGAGGTTGAAGAGTAGTTAATTTGTCACAATCAGAAGGCATTAATAGATCTGCAGGAGTAATGCTTGAGTGAATTGTCTAATAGGTGGGTGGTGGTTTGAAATATATTTTATGATTGAGATTCCCAAAATTATTTAGGTTTTCCTTAACATTAATAACCCAGCTGTACCCCACCTTTCTATCAGAGGAGGCACAACTCTGTTTTTAAAGATTTGAAAATTAATTTCAGTTCTATATTGGAATAAAACTAAACCTTTCGCACATATTTTTAACGCAGAATCACCCTGAAATGACTGTTTTAAAACCTAGAACTGAATTAATATTTTTCAGCCTCTTTTCTCACATAAAAGCCTTGAAAGACCCTCAGCAGTTAAAAAATAATTCTGTCAATAATAAATTGATCTTAACAATAGATATTAAAAGTTACTGTAGTTACTTCTCTTTCAATGCTTTAGTAATTTCTACTTTAAATCCTTTGTTAGGCCCGCCCAAATGACACTTTCTTAATCTCATTTCTTGTCCTAAATCTCACTCCATATTTCCCCTCTTTTTCTTCCCCCAACCACCCAACCCCATACCCTTCTTTCCACTCACGTATTACCTGCTAATTCCACAACATTTTATTTGCATTCCAACCCCTTCCATGTGCTGCTTCCCTGGGACTCGCTGTGCAACACCAAGCAGGAAAGGGGATGGAAGGTAAAGCGTGTCAGTCCTTTGAGTGCTGCAGTTCTGCTCCTCCACTGATGAGTTTCTCTTTTTAGGGGCTTTCTTACAGGAAAGTCTACCAGGTTAAAAGTTTAAAAGACAGTTTGTTGTATGCCAGTTCTGCAGTGCTGTGCTGCACTGAGGCGCTACCACAGGGGAGGCTGCAGCCGGACCAGATCCCAGGCCGGGTGTGTCTGGTACCTTCCCCAGGCCTGTTCTTTGAAGTCCTGTGCCACGTTTCTGCCCAAAACGCTGAGTTTACATTCACACAGCATGTCTGGCCTGCAAATTCTTGCTTTTTTTTTTTTGTTTTTCCCAAAGCTGCCCTTTCAGCCTTGCGGTGAAAGGCCGCTGAGCGCACCTTTGTCGCGCAGCCGCCCCTCGCGGCGGCAGGGCCGGGGCGGGTCCGCACAGGGCGGGGGGCCGGCCGAGCTCCTGTCGCGGGGCCGGCGGAGCTCCTGTCATGGGGCCGGCCGAGCTCCTGTCAGGGGGCCGGCCGAGCTCCTGGGGCTGGCCGAGGTCGTGTGGCGGGGCCGGCCGAGCTCGTGTCAGGGGGCCGGCCGAGCTCCTGGGGCCGGCCGAGCTCGTGTTACCGCTCCGGCGGCGGCAGGGAAGGGGAGCGAGCGAGCTCCGGGGCTCTGGTGGCGGAGCCGCGGCCCCTCGGGGGCTCCGGGAGGCCTCTCTGTGCATCTCGGAGCTCCGCTTCTTGTGTGGGTTCCTGCCTGCACCGGGGGCGCTCAGCAGGACCCGCTCTGTCGTGCCATAAAGGTGGCGCTCTCCCCGTGGTGCCCCCTGAAGGGCAGGTGTAGGTTCTGCCGAGCGGAGCGGAGCTGCCCAGCCCGTCCCGGCGCTGCAG